>VUYV01000289.1:38219-430527 GCA_008711295.1 Anarhynchus alexandrinus | reverse complement strand
TTGACCGCAACTCTTTGAGTGCGACCGTCCAGCCAGTTCTTTATCCATCGAATGGTCCATTTGTCAAATCCATGTCTCTCCAATTTAGAGACCAGGATATCGTGTGGGACAGTGTCAAATGCCTTGCACAAGTCCAAGGCATTTGGACTTGTCCAAATGGCATAGGAATGGCATAGGAAATGCCTANCACATGTAAATGCTAGCAAATTGCATTAGTAACTGGAAGTGGTTGCTGATCATCACTGTCTTGAGAAAAACTGAAGAACCTTTTACTGATTTATACTCTAGGAAATGCCTGCTTACTATTTAAAATCTTAAGAATGCATGACTCAAAATGGGTAAAACTCACAATGACATTGCCTTTCCTTCCACGCTTGCTAAGCGTGTTACAGCTCAGGCCCACAGACATGAAATGACTTGTGTCTCCACTGGTCCAGCTCTCCTCACGGCACCCTGAGCACAGGAATGCCCTGAAGGAGAGCATCCATCTCACAGACAATCTGGCCGCTTTGTGCATGTTTTCTTTCAATCTGCCAATTTGCACCATGTAACCAAAAGGAACAAATTTTTTTCTTGGAAATTTAAGATCAGAAGAACATTTCTCATTGAGTTCCGTCCCCCTCAAATCATAGACACAATTGCATTGCTTGACTCCCCAATGCTCTCTGCAATTAGCAGTAAGCCACTGAGTTTCTGACAAGCAGACATTAAGTCTGGATGATTTATATATTTGTTTTCCATTTAAATCCTAAATCTGTTATTAATCTGATATTAATCCTAGTAATACTAACCACTTTAGCCAGTAAATTAGTTTCATCAGGGTCCCAACTGAAATGCTTCTATGCAAATGCACATAGTATGGACAATAAACAAGAGGAGTTAGAGATGTGTGCACACCTTCAGGGCTATGATCTTATTGGCATCATGGAGACATGGCTCCTGTGACTAGGGCTCCTACCACTGGGGCATTGGAATGGAAGGATACAGGCTCTTCAAGAAGGACAGGCAGGGGAGACAAGGAGGTAGTGTTGCCCTCTACGTCAAGGACCAGCTGGAATGCATGAGGCTCCACCTGGGGAAGGATGAGGAAGCTGACCCACCGAGAGCTTATGGGTCAGGATTAAAGGGAGGGCAGGTGATGTTACAGTGGGGGTCTCAGGAAGAGTGAGGAGATGAGGCTCTCTATAGACAGGAGCAGCTTCACATTCACAAACCCTCGTTCTCATGGGGGACTTCAGCCACCAGGGTATCTGTTGGAGGGACAACACAACAGGGCATAAGCGACCCAGGAAGTTCCTGGAATGCATCAATGATAACTTTCATTCTTCAAGTCATAGAGGAGCCAACAAGGAGAGGTGCCACGCTGGACCTTGTTCTCACCAACAAGGAGGGGTTAGTGGGGAACATCAAGCTCAAGGGTAGCTTTGGCTGCAGTGACCATGAGATGGTGGAGTTCAAGATCCTTAGGGCGGCGAGGAGGGTGCTCAGTAAGCTCGCTACCCTGGACTTCAGGAGAGTAGATTTTGGCCTCTTCAGGGATCTGCTTGGTGGGGTACCATGGGATAAAGTCCTGGAGGGAATTGGGACCCAAGGAAGCTGGCTAATACTCAAGGACCACCTCCTCCAATCTCCAAAGTGATGAATCCTAACAAACAGAAAGTCAGGCAAAAACACCAGGAGGCCTGTATGAATGAATAAGGAGGTCCTGGACTATCTCAAACAGGAAAAGGAAGCTGACAGAGGGTGGAAGCAAGGACAGGCAGCCTGGGAGGAATATAGAGAAATTGTTCAAGCAGTCAGGGATCAGGTTAGGCAAGCTAAAGCCCAGATTGAATTAAAGGGACAGGGACATCAAGGGCTGCAAGAAAAGCTTCTATAGGTATAGAAAAACTGGGGAAAATGTGGGCCCTCTCTGGAAGGAAATGGGAGACCTGGTCACCTGGGACATGGACAAGACCGAGGTACCCAATGTTTTTTTTTGCCTCAGTCTTCACTGGCAAGGGCTCTAGCCACAATGCCCAAGTTACAGAAGGCAATGTCAGGGACTGGGAGAATGAGGAACCACCAACTGTAGGTGAAGACCAGGTTCGAGACCATCTAAGGAATGTGAAGGTGCAGAAGTCCATGGGACCCGATGAGATACATCTGCGGGTCCTGACAGAACTGGCAGATGAAGTTGCCAAGCCACTACCCATCATATTTGAGAAGTCATTGGCAGTCCAGTGAAGTTCCCGCCGATTGGAAAAAAGGAAATGTAACCCCCATTTTTAAAAAGGGAAAAAAGAAAGACCCGGGGAACTACAGGCCAGTCAGTCTCACCTCTGTGCCTGGCAAGATCATGGAGCAGATCCTCCTGGAAACTCTGCTAAGAGGTACATGGAAAATAAGGAGGTGATTGGTGACAGCCAACATGGCTTCACTAAGGGCAAATCATGCCTGACAAATTTGGTGGCCTTCTGTGATGATGTTACAGCATTGGTGGATAAGGGAAGAGCAACTGACATCATCTACCTAGACTTGTGCAAAGCATTTGACACTCTTCCACACAACATCCTTGTCTCTAAATTGGAGAAACATGGATTTGATGGATGGACCAGATGATGGATAAGAAATTAGCTGAACTGTTGCGCTCAAAGAGCTGCGGTCAACAGCTCAATGTCCAAGTGGTGACCAGTGATGAGTGGCATTCCTCAGGGGTCAGTACTGGGACCGGTTCTGTTCAACATCTTTGTTGGTGACATGGACAGCGGGATTGAGTGCACCCTCAGCAAGTTTGCTGATGACACCAAGCTGTATGGTGCAGTTGACACACTGAAGGGAAGGGATGCCATCCAGCGGGACCTGGACAGGCTGGAGAGGTGGGGCTGGGCAAACCTCATGAAGTTCAACAAGGCCAAGTGCAAGTTCCTGCATGTGGGTCAGGGCAATCCCAAGCACAAATACAGGCTGAGCAGAGAAAGGATTGAGAGCAGCCCTAAGGAGAAGCACTTGGTGCTGTTGGTGGATGAGAAGCTCAACATGAGCCAGCAATGTGCGCTTGCAGCCCAGAAAGTCAACCATATCCTGGGTTGAATCAAAAGAAGCATGGCCAGCAGGTCGAGGGAGGTGATTCTGTCCCTCTACTCCACTCTGGTGAGACGTCACCCGGAGTACTGTGTCCATCTCTGGAGCCCCCAGCATAAGAAGGACATTGAGCTGTTGGAGCAAGTCCAGAGGAGGGCCACAAAAATGATCAGATGGCTGGAGCACTTCTCCTATGTAGACAGGCTGAGAGAGTTGGGGTTTTTCAGCCTGGAGAAGAGAAGACTCCAGGGAGACGTTATAGCAGCCTTCTAGTAATTAAAGGGGGCCTACAGGAAAGATGGGGAGGGGCTCTTTATCAGGAAGTGTAGTGATAGACCGAGGCATAACAGTTTTAAAATGAAAGAGGGTAGATTTAGATTAGGTATTAGGAAGAAATTTTTCACTCTGAGGGTGGTGAGACACTGGAACAGGTTGCCCAGAACAGCTGTGGATGCCCCATCCCTGGAAGTGTTCAAGGCCAGGTTGGATGGTGCTTTGAGCAACCTGGTCTAGTGGGTGGTGTTATTGCTCATGGCAGGGGGCTTGGAACTAGATGATCTTTAAGGTCCCTTTCAAATCTAACCTTTTTACAATTCTCTAATTCTAATCTTAACCTGATATTAATCAATTATATCTTGCCACTTTGGCTTGGCAGCTGAGTATTTCTATAAGTATTTGTTGATTAAGTAAATGCTTTACAGTAATTCTAAACTACACTATTTACATTCTGCCTTTTCCCGCTACGGAAATAAAACAAACTCCAAATTAAAAATAAATCTGTGGTACACCTAGAGACTCCACCAAAGTTTTTCTATCTTCACCCATTTTTCTTCATTGTTCCTTAGACAAATATTAAGCCTGAAAGTTTATAAAGCAAAGTTGGTATTGAAAGCCCAATGTTTTTTACTTAGAGGAGTATAAAAAGAAGTTTCATTATTTCATTTGTAATAGAAGTTAAGCAGTACAGAGTGAAATTGAGAAAAGCCAATTCAGTTAACCTGCCAATAAATAGAAAAGCTTTTGCTTCACAGATAATGGTTAATTTGTTTCATAAAAGACATTTCTGGAATAAATGCTCCAAGGAATCCAAGGATTTTTAAGAAAAGCTTTACAATTTGTTTAAATTTGTAACAATGGCATTTCACTCTGTGTCTGTAAGGAAAATGTCATTTGTACACACAGTGATGGCTATCCAAGAAGTGAAAGATTAGAAGCAAGTGTGAAAAAAAGCCAACACCAAAATAACAGAAATATTACAGACCAAAAATTGTTACAGAGGAGTAAGAAAAACCTCACTCTAAACAAATAAGAAAAAAAAAATTATGTTGTGTAAACATCCCTAATTGTACTAGAATTACAGTTGTGGCATGTTTTTTTAGAATAAGTTACTTAAAAGTGATAATGCAAATAAAAGGCCAGACCACTGGAGCACATTGTTTAGTAGCTTTACATCTTGTTCTCCTCAGAAAGGAAGCCCAAAAGAAGAGACCAACTTTTCTCAATAGGTTTGTGTTATATATGTATAAAGGGAAAAGCATATACAAGACATACCCATATAAATGAAAGTTGTGCAATTTTCAGAAAAAAATCATTCACAGGCAGTAAATATCTTTTGATGAAACACGTGTGTATTTATAAGCACATCACTAATAGAGCAATGTCTCCCCATAATATCAACTCCAGCCTTGTCCTTCTTGAGGTTACCGCAATTACAGTACAATTGTCTGTCTTCTTCTTAGAACAATCTTTCCTTGACTTAATGACTTTTTCATCTCCTTGTTAACCCTTTTCCATCTAATCTTTCTCCTCGTCTTCCTTCCTTATCAGAATTCTGCAAATAATCAACAGAGGTCTGGTCTTGGTCCCTTTCATCTTTACAAAGATGTGAACTACTATAACAGTACAGAAAATCTTTTTGCTATACAAACCACTTCCTCCTGGCTCATCTGGTTTCTCCTTTTACTGACTAGCCATTGACTTTACTTTCAATGATTCTAATGAAACTCACTATTTCTTCTCAGACGATTGCCTCCTGCTTTTTCATTACTACGGAGAAAATAAGCTCTCTTATTTTTTTTTTTTTTTTAAGCACACCGTCATATGTACCTACATCATAAACCTTGATAATTCCTTTCACACAAAGAAAACAAATTACCTGAGTTATAAAGTTTCCTGTGAGTCATCTTCTTTATCTAGACTATTACATACTCACGTTTCAGCTGTAGCAATACCTTTGTATTTGTCAAGACCAGATGAGGTCTTGTTCAATCAGTGATATGTTCAGAATTTTATTATAAACTCATTTATGTAGATTGCTCTTTTAAGCCAATCACCTTTTTTTAATGCATTCTTTTATTGCTACATCAGGGACTACTTTTCTTCAGTTTTAAGGAACATCACAGATTCTTTCTTATTCAATAACAAAGTTATCAAGTCACCCAGATTGCCAAATTCCATCACCTTTAATATATATTCTATATAAGGATTATATAGAAAGTATGTATTCCATATTGTAAACTTTTCTCTGACACCTGTTTTGGATAAGCTTTCATTCAGCATCTACAATGTTAAGGTTTTTTCTTCGTTCCCACTTTATTTTGCCATGATAGCTACAAAAAGCTTGAGAAGACTAGCCACCAGTGCTCTAGGATGACTGCCTGTCACACTGACTGGTGCTGTTCTCCCGATTCTTGTCCTATGTCTCACTGTTTGTCAATCTTTTCAGTCAGTCTTTATTCACCCCCCCTGGTTTCACAGAGTGACAAACACAGCATAAACCTTGCCTGTCAATAGTGCCCCTGGGATTCTTGAGAATTAAGTAGTCTAAATAAATAACAAAAATAGAAATCCTGAAACTGCAAACGACATGTTAGGTTTGGTTATTCAAATGAAAATCTCTTCTTATAATGACACAATATAAAAGTATATAATTAAAGTTTTCCTGATAACATTTGATTACAAAATGGATAGGGAAATGCTGAGAGACAGAANTTTCTTTATAAGCAAATTCCTCTTTTTTAGGTATTATTAAAAAATAATAATTCTTTATTGTTTTTTTTTTTTTTTTTAAAAAAGCTTGTCTATCTTTTACTGCAATGCACTTTCTAAATTCTTGTATTTCCTGTGGCTCTTCTGAACACTCACCAATCTTTCAATCCTCTTTTTGAACTCTGAATGCCAGAAACTGGACAAAGAAATACAGCAGAAGATATCAAATACCAAGTGCAACACTTTTCTGGACATTTTCTTCATTGGGAACTAAATGATATATATGTAATGGAGTTGCTTATCCTCCATGGTCTAAGGTTTTTCACAGTCACTGCTTCCTAAGATGAAGATTCCTGTGCTCTTTGCATGCTTAGAATTCTTCATTCTACACTGGTCAGTTTACACTGGGCTGTAATGACACGCTTGCTGTTTGTATTAATCCTATCTGCTTAGAAATTCATTTCACTGGAACGTTTAACCTCTTTTCTTCTTTGACTACACCTAACCCAATCTTCGTCCCACATTCAAATTTCATCAGTGCCACTTCTATGTTCCCTTTCAAGAAAAACATAAAAACTAGGTGAATACAACCAAAGCTATCAGTGATTCCTGTAGAACCACAGAATCACGGAATTTTCAGAGTTGGAAGGGACCTCTAGAGATCATCTAGTCCAACTCCCCTGCTAAAGCAGGTTTGCCTAGAACACATTACTCAGGACTGCATCCAGGCGGGTCTTGAAAATCTCCAGAGAGGGGGACTCCACAACCTCCCTGGGCAGCCTGTTCCAGCGCTCTGTCACCCAAACCATAAAGAAGTTTCTCCTTGTGTTTGAACGGAATTTCCTATGTTCCAACTTGCGCCCGTTGCCCCTCGTCCTGTCATTGGGAACCACTGAAAAGAGTCTGGCTCCATCCTCCTTCAACCCACCCTTTAGATACTTTTAAGCAATAATAAGGTCTCCCCTCAGCCTTCTCTTCTCCAGGCTAAAGAGTCCCAGCTCTCTCAGCCTTTCCTCCCTTAAGGGAGATGCTCCAATCCCTCAGTCATCTTTGTTGCCCTATGCTGGACTCTCTCCAGCAGTTCTCTGTCTCTCTTGAACTGGGGAGCCCAGAACTGGACACAGTATTCCAGTTGTGGCCTCACCAGTGCAGAGTAGAGGGGGAGAATGACCTCCCTCGACCTACCACACTCTTCCCTGTGGAGCCCAGGATTCCATTGGCCTTTTTGGCGACAAGGGCACATTGCTGGCTCATGGATCTGTATTAATCAGGATGAATTATTTTAAACACCTGCTGATTGATTACTCTTGTTTAATTTGTCATTATTACTTGTTCAGATCAAGATATTGCTCAGCATCGATATCAGGCCTGTTATTTCTCTCCTGCTTTAAAATATTGGTTTCTTTTTGTTCAATTTCTGTTGACTTTCTCTGCCATTCTATAATTTACAGACACTAACACAGGAAGACTTGACAGTCTCAAATTCTTGGGTACTGTTTATCTGCATTCACAGACTTATATATGACTAAATCCAGAGTCACCATTAATATACAAGTGTTTTGCCATACAAAAAGAAAACACATGAAGTAGGAATATATATGGATTTCTATCCAGTCGTAGAAGTCACCTTGCCTTTTTTACTCTATTCAAAAGTTTTAAAAATAAACCCCAGTATCCACCTTCTAATTTGCATACATCACCCTCTCAGTTCTTCCTTAAGTGAAGTCCATTAATTTTAACTTTCCAGCCATGCAAACTTTCCAGCAAGTTTTAGGAATACCAATTAATTTTAAATTCCATATTCACAAGTGTGCGGCTATAACTCTTGTATTGTCCAGACTTCCAGTATTTGTACATATCCAGTTAAGAATTCCTTCTCTTTGTATTTCTAGTTGTCTTGATTCTTTGTTATTATTCGTAACCTGGCTTTGTGCTAACAGCTCAGAAAACTTGACTGTCAGCTCAGTTTTATTTTAATTTGTTCCTTCTTTTTTACCTTTTCATTTTGTGTCAATATCTATTAAATTGTTACAGCAGTCAACATGTTAGGTCACTGTGAATAGTGGAGCAGATGGTCTATAAGTATCTGCAAATTTAACGCACATGTATCTATGATTTATTTATTCTTCTAGAGATTAAAGTGAAGTAGTGCAATGTTCCTTTAAGGATCTGCAGTTGATCCAAACCTTTTAAAACACTTGAGTTGTGTTTTGTCGTGCTTATTTTCCATGTAGAAACAGAACATACACATATCAAGCAGCTAGTAGTCATTATTTTAAATATGTAAAACACACAGCTTTATGATCAGCTCCACAATTCTGGAGTTAAACCAGTAATACTATTGAACGTTGTACATTATATGAAACTAGGGAGGATCTTTATAGCTACAGCAACAATTTTAAAAAAATTTTATTACTTTGTACTACAAAGTTCTCCATTTCATTACTAATCAGCCAAACCATGCAAACTTTTCAGCTGGTGAAGTGGAACAAGGATATAAGCCGATTTTTTTAATTATTTTTAGGGTTTTTTTTCCCACATTGGTTTTCTGTTGTGACTTGAACCCCTTTTTCACGTGATCAGACAAGCATCAAAAGTGCTTGATGGAAAATTCTTGATTGAATTCTGCATGTACCAATCACCTTTAACTTTCTGTATACATACATGCATGCATATTAAGATTTTTCTGTCTCATCTCTCTCTCTATATGTATACAAATTCACATGTTACATCTGGTACATGCAAACAATTGACAATTATAAAACCCTCAGATTATCACAACAGCAAGGCAAATCTTAAGAAAGTTTTATCTCAGTGTTCACAAATCAAAGTTTCACAGTGCTCTTAATGAAAAATGTAAATAACTTTTTCCAGTTTGAAATGGAAAGAGGTGGCATATACCCCACAGAATTTTCTATAAAATACTTATTTTAACCTGGGATCTGTTTATCAGTTAAATGAAAGTCTATCACTACATTGTTTGAACATTGTAAATATGAAATGGTGAAGCGGCATTATTTTGAAGATAATGAGAAGTGTTTAGTTTGCAGATATTTCAAGCCAATCAGGCAATCTCATTAATTTCATCCTTGCTCTGTAATCTTTACCCATGATATAAAATCTTAACTTTAAAAAAAATCAACTTTTTTATTCCTTTAGCTTGTGACTCTCAAGTTGCAGAGATATCAATAAGTAAATAAGAACACTGTTTAGGAGAAAAAAAATCAATTTTGAGTCACAAATAACAGAAATGAGTTCAACAAGGTAGAATTATAGACCTGCAAAATCTCCAGAGAACCTGAATAACATTTTATTGCATATGAATGTTTCTTAACTTTACAAATATCTTACCAGATATAAACCTTCAACCTTCAGAAATACTACATCTATTAAATTCTTTGATTTTACCAATAAGGAAGCACTGGCTCCATGATTTTTTAAAAAAATAAACTATTACAGGATTATCCATTATTTATAGATGTTTAACCTGTAACTGGAAGTTTTAACGCCTAATACAGTGGTTATCTGTTTCAAATAGTGCTGAGATTTAGCAACAGTGCAAGTGCATGCACAAATAAGCAAGTAATAAGAAGAGCAATGTATAGAGTCTTCATGTAATTCAATAGCTCCCTGCTATGATGTCCTATACCTTAGCCTTTCCCTCCCTCCTTTTTGTGCCTCTTCTGAATCTCATTTTCCTTGCCGCAGTATGTGATTCGTTGTGGGTTACAGAGATACATTTTAAGGACCTGTAAGGACTTGTTCTTTTAGAATAGGGAAGGGGGCGGAGGGGAAGAACAGGTGAGCTATGTTGTGTGTTCTCCATGTGGGCATCTTAAAGGAAAACCCATGTTATACACCAGAAAAATCACAGTTGGAGTATTATTTAAAAGTACCCCCAACAACCAAAATATCAGCACACAAAAAATAACTCCATTAACACACAAAGAAGTGCCATAGCTGGTCAGCTATCCTGAAGGCAGATTGGCAACATCTAGAAGATAGGGTCATGAGCTATGAACAGCAAATATTTTCACCTACCTATTAATATTGGCACTGCTCCAATCAAAAAAGAACAAAAATAAAGTTAGTGACAGATCTGGGTTTTTTCTCCACTTAAGTTCATGTCTTTTCTTCTACATTCCCAATGCATTTGACTGCTTTATTTTAAAGTGTTAGTTTTAACTATGTAAATTTGGATTCAGCTTGGTTTTGTGAGAGAACGGCAATCTGTAAGCCATTATAATAGCTGAAACGCACATTCTTGTTTGTTTCCACTTTGTCATACACAGAGACCAAGATCACTTTCAGATGAAAAAAATACTAGAATACATCGATTTTTGATGCAGCTTATATTGTTAAATGCAGCTCATTGAGGAGCTATAAATTTTCACTAAAGGCTACTCAAGTCATGCCTAAAGGTGCAGTTTTGACAAAAAAGTGAATCAAGAGAAACTATCACTGAACTGAAATATAAACAGCACCAAAAGACATAATCTGTAAAATAAAAATAAAAAAAATAGAAAGGATTTGTTCATGTGCAATTGGACAAATAAATCTAAATGCATTCAGTTAATGAGTTTCTAATAGGAAGATATTAAGGTAAGTCTACACCATCCAGAATTTTAGGATAGGAGAAGAGAATGGTCTTTCAGCTTTCCTGAGCTGTACTTAAAACTGTGTTTTCTGTTGAAGACATTGCACGTTATTGCTAGCTTGCTATATTATTAACAAAATAAATCTATTAAGAAGTTTAAAGCCAGAAGTTCTGTCAGCACAGTGCTTACAAGGTTCTCATTTATTCCAAACAACATTGCAGGTCAGAGGAGAAAATGTGAATTTATTATTGTGAAGCAATACAAATCCTCATTTCTTTTATCTAAAAAGTGCACTGACCACACTCAGGAAGTTCACAATGCGTACTTCCCCTATGCACTCATAGACTAGAACAATGCAATAACTTAAAGTGGCACCAATTCAAATAATCAACCCGAAGAGAATACATTTGCTGTTCAGTGAAGGAACTCTTCACAGCTTTCTTCTGTACTTAGATTTCATTGCATTGGGCTTATTAGCACTGTCATAAGGCAAGAGTGCTGAATAGAATTTATGAATTATTAGTACAGTTGATTACTGCAGCCACTTTAAAAGTCAGCCAGTCTCTTTTTCATGCATAAGAGAGAATTATTAGCACTAACATAACTAACATACGTGTGTTAAGGGATACTCTACTTTCTGGCTGTGTTACAAGAGGCAGCTTCTGAACACCAACCACTTTAAAAACAATTCATATTTGATAAAGCTTGACACAAAAAGAAGAGTGGCTAATTTATTATTTTTAGCTTTTTTTTAATATTATATAAAATCCTATATTTTATTAGAATTTTCATGCAGACTATGAATTAAATATGTATCACCTCAGGCCCTTCGTTAGAAAAAGACCGTGTAATCCATCATCTACCAGAAATGTTTTACCGTACTATAAAGAAGATGAAAAATAAGGTGCAACTTGAACATTTGTTCATTGTTTAACAAGAAATATTTGCTTATACATACTTTTAGTGCATGGGTCCCTTCGGTTACACTGAGATATTAGTGCCTGTCATCCAGCCTTGGCAAAAACATCAATATCAAGAAATAGGCAACATAGTTTATTTAAAGGCATCTTATACTGACTAGTTCCGATTTAATGGTTCCACTTGTATAAACTGAAGTTAGAAAATACGATTACCACACTCAATACTTTGGGTATGAATTTACTTTTAAACTGCAACCTTCTGAATGCTTGAATAGGAAGAAAGGAACTGTTTCTTTGGAATGCTGTCATTCAAGCTAACGTACACAGGATATTCCAAAAACTAATGGAACAGATACCTTTCTCTATAAAAGACTGAACAGACCACTTTTAAATTGGAAAAGCTCTTCAGGGGAAAAAAAAAGGGAATGCAAAGGTTTATGAATACTGGACCTTAATATACTTAGCACACTTAGTATGAGTATTCTACTATTGTCTTCATACATAACTCTTAAAATGGGAAAGAACCTGGGTGCAGAAAAATCCCAGTAAGATGAAACATTTGAACCCACTCCAGCAAAGTTAAGATTATTGTTTGGCCATTTGATTTTTTACTTTGCAAATAACTAGTGTAGAAAATCCAATAGTTCACAGGACTGAAATCTCCACAAGTATTGCAAAAGAGCTAATAATTTCAGTCCTTTTTTTCCAACTTATAATGCCATGTATTACATCTGCCAATGAGGAAGTCTCTGAAGGTTTAATTATCTAAATTTGTGCCTGACTTGAGAGACAAACCAAGAAGTGATTAAATACAAACTAATGAATTAATTACTCTTCAGCTTCTTCAAAGCAAAAAGAGAATCACCTACAGTCCTTTTCTGTTTGTTTACAGTGCTTTAACATCAGCCACAAATGTGAATTACAAGGCACTCTGAGATCTAAAACTGGTGATTTTTGAGCAAAAAGGAGGAGTAAGAAGCAAGTAGTGAACTAAAGATGTGGGGTTTTTTGTTTTTAAATTTACACAAGTAGTTTTATTTCTTCATGTGGTTCTGGAAAGAATGGAAGGAAACCAACATTATTTGCTACTAAAAGGATGAATATATCTTCTATTTCATATAATTTCCAAATGAAGTTTGACTTATTAAAGTTAAACTTCTTAAAAACAACCCCAAAACTTATTAGACTTACTAAAGTTAGACTTATTAAATCAAATTTATTTGAAAACAAATTAAAACAAAAATCTAAATATTAACCACAGCCTCAATTCTCAAGCCCACTTGGAAAGCTGGGTGGATTTTCCTAAGACAAACAGAATCTCTCATGGACTGCAAAACATCATGAAATAAAAAGAAGCACATGGTCAGTTTGCAAGTAAATGCAGAGGGATAATTCTGATGCGTGTGTGTGTGTGTATTTGTTGGCTGTTTTGCTATAGATCAATATCTTTTTAAATATTTTGATATGCTTCTTCACAAAAACATCCTAACCTTGAGCCATTTATTTGAGTAAAGATTTTGTTTCTAACTTTCCTAAGAGTGTTCTTAATGATCTCTGTAGTTAAAAGGTATGTGTTTAAAAGCCATAGCTGACGGAAAAGCAGCAGAAGGAAAGAGTCAGTGTTAGCAGCTATTTGAAACTCCAGCACTTGTATTTGTATGTGACAGTGTGTTTATGTGTAAGTCTGCTGGTTTAGGTATGAGTGCTACATAAGTTCATTTCAATCACATTTAGTTTATTCATTCTGTTTCATTCTGAAGGAACAAATTCATTCTGATCATTTCATCTATGGCTGAGAAAATTGAACTCTAACAGATTGCAGTCCCAGAAGAAATTGCTTGGTGTTAGAGCTGCAAGTAATTGTTAAACTCCCACATGCCTCAGGGGAGAAAGCATGTCCTTGATTAGAAAAACAAGTGGAGGAGGGAGAGAATGAGAGAAACTATGCTGGTAGTTAATGGGTATGGTGGCATTGTGTATCAAATGCTCTGGTCAACTAAGTCATATTTCCTATTTTAACTAGAATATTAATTCATATTTAAAGTAAATATTAATATTTAGAGTCTATATTTTTTCCTACTGAAATGTAGATATCTTTTTAATAGAAAATGAGCTGTTAGTGAGCAGATAAACTCACAGTACTAAGACACCTACTTCTATTCATTCTTATTCTCATTAAATTATATACTTCTGACAACTCAACAGTGAAGACAAGTTTAGTTGTTCCCTCCTGAAAAAAAAAAAAAATTGCTGAAAATTCAATCCATGATAACAAGAATGTTTTGATGGTTTCTAAGACTGCAGAGAATACGATTACTGAAACTTGTGTGAAGAACATTTTTCGTATTTCTGTTCTATTCCAAGTGAGACTCATTTACACACTAACCAGCATGAGTGACAGAAGGAAAGTTGCAAAGACCTAAATTCATTCATGACTCAAAATTTGTATAGGATCTTTGTTTGGACACAAAAGTGTAATTGATGTCTATACTGTCACCATAACGTTTTTTAACTAATTACTTAAAGGTATTTGAAGATGGAAACAGTGCAATTATACTAGCACCCTAGAAACCTTTGCTGCTATTGAGCAGAAGATATATAGCATAAATATTCTTGAACTTTCAGACTTGGAGAATGTAAGTGAAGTTAAGCACATGGGCAGAAGAGGATGTAAATTTATGGGCTAGAGTTCCACCTAGATTAGAAATCTTGAAATAGTAACAAATTAAACTCTCCTCAAAGATGAGGAAGACTGGTTTTTTGATTTTTTTTTTCCCCCTATATCACTAAATCTTAGGAGCATTGAGAAACTGCTATGTGGTAGTTCTCAGAGGAACCTGAGGTTTAGGTTCAGGAAACCTAGATCATTTATTTCTAATAATCTCCCTGTAATAATTACAACTTCTGACCTATACTTGTTTGGGGCAATTAACTATCACACTCATCTCAGCAACAGGCATTTCAAGCTATCAAGTTTTCAAGCTTGATCAATGGCCTCTGTTTTTCAGGAAAGTGTCTTAAGAGCCAAATTACTCTAGATAGGAGACCTTCCTTAGCTCCAGGCTGCACCACTGTGAATCCAAGTTAACAGGAGCTTGGCACTAAGATCTAATAGGAAGGGAAGCACTTTATCATTAGGAAAGCTGGATTTCTTTTCTTTCATTGAGGGCCTGACTGTATGTTTTTCAAGCAAAAGAACAGAACAGAACAGGGAAGAACAGAAATGTATCCACACAAGAAGGAATCAAAGGATTTCCATTCTCAGAGGAAAATTTCCCAGATTAATGAACTCTATTGTTCATTCTCTCTCTAGCCTTCTTGCATCATGACTCACCTTCAGAAGAGTGACTCTGTTTCATACTTCCCTCTAACCTGGTGGAAAGGATATTTTCTAGTAGAGCAACAACTGGTCTGAACCTCTGTAAGTTCATTGAAAGCCAAAAGCCTAAACATCTCATTACCAAGACTGTGGATAAGTTAAAAAAAAAAAATATGTGAAGAATATTTTCTTTTGTTACATGTTTGCCTGTAAAAGGAATTTTCTGAGTCAATTCAGTTGCTCTTATTGGCTAATTCCATGCTGTCCCTAGCTCAAAAAAAGTCTTTGGTTCCTTCCTTCCTTCCTTTTTTCATTCCTTCTTCCCTTCCTTCGCTTCCTTCCTTCCCTTCCTTCCTCCGTTCCTCCCTCTCTTCCTTCTTCCCTTCCTTCCTTCCTTATTTCCCTCCCTTCCTTCCTTCCTTCCTTAATTCCCTCCCTCCAATATGAAACAAGGTGTAGATATCTAAACACCTTCTGTAAATTTCCATTGTTCCCAATGTTTTATCCTTTGTAATTTTATCTCTGCACATTCAACACCCGATATAGGTAATTATATTACCTATATGTTATTATTATACAATACTCTTATTGTATTTTAGGAAATTCTTCTTATTCCATTAAATTTTTAAGTTTTCCTCTTTCTTAAAGGAGGGCACAGAACACTGACAAAGGTAGGCTACAGTATGAATAAAGTATAGTTTGATGTCAGTTCTCAAATAATAAATTCTCAAAAAGCTAGAGCTAGTTGAAATGATGAGCCAAATCTGCATAGTAGTTTTAGAGTAAATAAATAATAAAAAAAAGCTTGCTTGGAACTTGTAAGAAAAATAATGCAAAGAAAAGGCTTGTGAATTGGAGGTTACAGTATGAAGACATTATATACTGGAATGTGTGAAATCTCCCACTGCTTAAAAGAACCCACCCAGTGTCCATTTTACACAAAGTTCTCATTGATGCATCCCACTGAGTTTGATTTTTTTTTAAATAACACATATATTAACTTGCATATATTTAGACAAATATTTCAGTAAGATTCAGACTCAGATATTCTTCCATATGACTGCCTTATTCAGTGAACTACAGTGTCATTGGAGCATTTTCCTCTCTAGTGAAAAAAAGTTATACAAGGTAAAATGGATGCATTTCAACAGGAAGGACTGTAACTTTTTTTTTCCCCCAGGAATATACAGTAGAGCTTTTATTTGAGAGGCACAGATGCAGATTTGCATTAGCAATAGGAAATTAAAAGGAAAGGTTTCCCCTTTTGTGAAGCATATGTTATTGTTGCTGAGCTACTGGATGTAAGTGAAATGCTACATTTTTCTCTTCAAGTTTTGTGAATCTTTGTTTCTTTTGCTACTTTTATGAGTCCAGGGTATTGAGGTAATCAAACCAAGAAGAAAGAATATTTAATAACTTAGAGAAATTTTTATTAACTCTCTCCCTCTCTGCTAAATAATTTGTCAGCATGTAAAGTCACATTTTAAAAAGTTTTTATTATTGCTATCCCAAAATACCTGATGCTTTTTTCAGGAGAAGAGTTATTAACAAGTCAAGTACAGCATGACTAACCTCTAATATATCCTAAAAGCTTGGAGTGGGACTGTATTGACCCATTTTAGTGTAACAAAAAAGGATCGATCTAAAAAATTCTAATTATAGGTATTACAGTTATGAAATCAATAGCATGCTCGTTTGCAAATAGCTGGAAGTATTCAAATCTTTCTCAGAATTCATGGGGTTAAGCACATCTATTCCTAGAATTTTTTCTACATTGACCCTACTCACAGAGTTAAGAAAAGAGCACCATGGGTGAGAAGTATAATTTGTTTACTGTACTTGTTTTCATTTCTCCGAATCTATCAACCATGTAAGAATAGAGGCATTTAATAAAGTAAATCTATTAGTAATGGAGCAAAACCTACCTGTTTCTAGCCATTATGCTATTAGGAAACTAATGAAAAATACATTAAGTCACAAATAAACAACTTGGGTTCATGAAGACAAAAAAACCCCAAAATTCGAAGTCACATCACGAGAACATTGAAAACTAACCCCTTCCATTATCATTGCAAATGAATCCTAAAGCATTTATACTTCCTTCCCTGCCATTTTGAAGGGTTAATCATAATAGGAAATGGCTTCAGACCTGTCAGTCACTCTCCCAGGTACAGGTCCAAGTAACATTTGTAAACTTATGATCTTGAAAATTACTGCAGTTTGAGTTGTTATAAATATATTGTATTGCCTATAGCTTTTGAAACACCAGTTAGAATAGATACATAAGCATTGGCATCTTGTGTCTGCATATATTTATAATTAGATGTATTTACCTTGCTAAAACTTCGGGAAATTACAACTTTCTGAATAGAAAAGTTAACTCAGTGAATGCACTTAACAAGCAGTTCTTTGTGTATTTAATAATAACACAGTGTAAAAAACAACAGCTCTTTGGATTATATTATTTCAACCACTAACTTCATTAACATATTTTTTTCGGATTGTCTTACTGTATTTTCACTACCTGATGTTACACACCCAAGAACACTGCTGTATAATCACAGTAAATAGGTTTTCTTTTTTTTTCTTAATCCTGAATTTTGTATCTGATGATCTTTTTTATCTTTTTTTTTTCAAATACTGAAGACCTACACTCTGTTGCCCATGAGAAACAAAAATGTTATTGTTCACTTTAACAGGATTTAACACATATCAAATGTAATATGATTTTCAATAGACATTTGTGCAGAACTAATACTTAATACAATAATCCAGCTAGAATTCATAGCAACAATGTTTAAAAAGCAATTTTCACTAAATGTATGAAACTTGAAATGTACAAAATAAAAGCATTTAGTAAATATTTTTATAAAAGAACTAATCCTTTTTTTCTGCTTAACTGCTATGATTCCTACTCTCAGTGTATATTGGACAGCGAGTTGGTTTCTGCTTTCATTGTAAGGTTTGATCTGTACTGTTATTATAAATTCAGATTGGTGTAACTCAGAGAATAGTATCACAAATAGACTTTTGCTTAAATAATGATTCCAGGATCTGATCTTCTTTTGATACAATAATGCGTTAATATATTATCAGGAAAAATGAAAAGGAAAGCAATTCCTACTTCACAGAAAAAAACCCACATCATTATCTCTCATCAACAACAATTTTATCCATTTCCAAATGATTCCTCTCTTTACAAACACACAAAAAAAATAAAACCGCAAAAATAGATACACTAAATTTAAGAAAACAGCCAACCAAATATAAAAGTGACTAGGTCCGATTTTCAAGCTACCCATATTCAAAGAAGTTCCAAAACAGGATGCACTGCAGTGTAGAAATTGAGTGACTTCAACTGAAAAAGAGGATTGAACCAGATGCTGTTCAATTTATCTTGAAGGCAGAAATCCTACAGGCACATTCTCAAAGGTTTTCCAAATTAATTTTAGGCAATGAAAATTGGCAAAATTTCTATCCAAATAAGCAATGAAAAATATTCTGAAGATTTTCCTATTCCTTTTCAAGTGTATAATGCATAGCAAGACAAAGTGCCTTTTCTTAGTCATGTTCTGGCATACCTTTGTATTATTTTGCAGAAAATTAAATTTTCAATGTGGAAGATTTGTCTGGTATTCTATCTATTTGCTTTATAATGAAAAGTTGGCCCGATACGTTATTTATATCAGGCATATATAGTACAGCAGCTTTTGTTAAATACTGTGGAAAACTCGGTTTCAGTTTGATGTACTCTTAAACAAATGGCAGTAATATAGGGCTAATTCTTCTTTCAGTGAAACTAGAAAGGAAAATTATTTATTCATAAGGTATCGCACAAAATTCATTAGCACAGCTGTTACTGCCTGCACAAAGAATTCCAAATGAGCATGATGGGTTATAAATTTAAATTAAAATTGATTAGTAATGCAAATCTTAATGACTGCAGAAGCAGGACTATGTAAAGTCATGACATTGTGTACAGTATTTCTCTCTCATGAGCTATTTTAAAAATATCTCTATGGATAGTGCCAAACTGTATCTATGGAGGAATATCAGAAATGAGCCAAAACTCACACATATCATTAGCGGCCAAAGAAACCACTTAGTGAACCAACCTGCTAGTGTATACTCTGTGCCAGGGGAAACAGCCTTGTTTAGCACTCTTTCCAGGGCACTTTTGGAATATGTAAATTATGTTTCTCTGGCTTCATTTTCATTAGCAGGTCAGCTAATGTCTTTAATGCTGTTGATATATCTACTTAAATGCTTAAGATCCCAAATCATCCGTCCATTTTCAAAAGTGATAAACCTACTGTCAGGTGCGGGTAAGGTATTATTCTGCTAAAAAGTGTTTTGGTAAAATGGACACATATTTTTCAGTCTTTATTAGAAGCATGTGGTTGGTTAAGTTAGCTTTATAAAAGCATAATCAAAATTCACATATTCAGCTCAATCCCAATTGGAAAAATAAGTCTTGTCTCTAATTAGAGCGTCCTTTGACGCACTTATTAATTACATGTTACATTTAAAATATATTCAGAAATTACAGTGAGGAGAAAAAACACAAAGCCTTAACAGAGAGACTGCAGTTTGAATTCATGATATTCTTTCCTTTCTCTTATTTTTTTACTGAGGATGTTGTTCTTTGCAACCATGCAGATACTCAGTTGTACTTACATGTTGCTTTATGATCTTTAAGTCTACATTTAATTTTTACTACTAGGATCTCTGCTATGATTTTGACCAACATGCTAATATTTAAGTTCAAGTCTATGGATTTAATCCATCTCAATTATAGCTTTAAAGTCATGTTCACACTCAGGAAGGACTTTATTCCAACTAAAAGAATTCGTAACAGACATTTATTTATGATCCAGAAAAAAAATTATGTTCCATTTTTTAAATTTCTTTTTTTTAAATCAAATAACAGAGAGGATTGTCTTGCTTATTTTAATCTGTGGGTATGCCAAATTCCTCTATTGAAGCAGCACAAGAAAAGCAGGGACACCAAATTAGGTAAAATAATATGTAAAGCTGAGTGAAAGAAGACATTCCTGAAATTATCAGACTGTTGTATCTCTAAATAAATAATCTACCCCTGTTGTTACCATCTATCTCAAAGGGGAAATTATTCAGCTTGTCTGTTCTCTTCAAAACAAATGATTAATTAAACTTTTAGATTTTAACTGGGAAGACAGAATTACACTTATTTTTATGGCTAGTTCATAGGAATAAGTTTCAAGGAAAACAAACACTGCCAGTTCAAATGAATGAGGAATTATCTTGACCTGCAGCAGGATTATTTCTCTTTTGAATATATATTTGTGATGAACAGTACTTATTTTGATGGCAGACTGGAACTACTCAACTTCAGGAAAAGTATTGAAGAAATATATCTGAAACAAAATTTAGAAAAGGCAAGACCGTTTTGCAAGGTAGACAGGAATCTTGAGAAATATGGGACAACGAGGCAGAGCACGTTTAAAAAGTCACATGTGACATGGAACAAGCATAAGAAAAAATGAGATACAGAGAGGAATGACATGTGTTGAAAAATATGGGGAGGAAAACATAAAGTTAAGAGTGCATTATTTAAATAGAATGGCAATAATAAAGATGTTAAAAAAAGATTAAAATAATTTCTTGTAAATAAAAGCTACATGACCATGTAGGTATGTAAAAAAGCTTCTATAGATCTAAAAAAGGGAGGAAAGCATAAGCAATTTGCAGACTTTGTCACTAGCAAATTATATGAGTCATCTCAGAAGAAGGTCAATGAGAAGGATGTAATACTTGGTAGATCACATGTTTTATAGAAAGAAAGGGTAGGACCAGATCTACTTTCAAAGTAGATTTAGACAGTTATGTAAAAATAAATCCCTAGAACTATTTTTTTCTTATTGTGTATTTCTGGGACCTGAACATAAGATCTCAAAAAGATATAAAATAATTCTGAAATAAAAACACAGACTTATGAAAATGGAGCCAAGTTCAGGTAGCTAAAACTCAGTTAATTAAAAAATTTAAAAAAATGCTTTACTCTTTGATATGCAACCATTAGAGCGGAAAGAAGCTTAGAGAAAAATGTGAATCCAATGAGTTAGAAATTCAATGGGTCACTCCATTGAAAATCATCAGCTCATTCAATCACTGTTCACTTTTCTATGAAATATGTTTGTAGATCATTGTTTCTTGTTCAGCTAATAATACGATGGATATCTGTGCACCATCTGTTAATCATCTAGGGAACAACTTTGATATAAGCAGTTTCATTGTGCAAGTGCTAAATAAGCTGAGCATTGGTTCTTTCACAATCCGTACACCTTGCATTTCAAACAGCAACTGAATGAGAACAACAATGTTCTTCCATCAACTGAATGAGAAAAGTGAAGTTCTTCCATTAGTTGAGGTTCTTTTGGTCAGCTGTCTCCTCACATGACAATATGTACAACCAGCTGCCAAAAATTTCTGTGTAAAAGCTGGTTTTATTTTTAGATTAACATTTCCACACTGCTAAATAATAACAGAATTCTGATGCCTTGCAATTCTACTGCTAGGGGAGAAAGTTGGGAAGTTGGGAAGTACAGTTTGGCTATAAGTATAACGTGTGCTATCTATACATTATATGACATGCACAAAATACAAGGCATGAATTTTTTTAATTATTATTTATTTTATTAATACCATCTGGATATTCCTATATCACTGCCTTAGGAGAGGTGCTGGAGCTGAGTAAGGCTACCTGATCTGCTCCTTGTATAACAATCAGTCCAACTAAGAAAAGATGATGGGTGATAGTAGTAGGCAACTTTCTTCTGAGAGGTATGGAGGCACCCATTTGTCAACCTGATTCTTTGCTTCAGTCTTTGATAGCAGGACTAGTTGTTTTTTGGGTACCCATCCCCTTGAGCTGGAAGGCAGGGATGGGGACCAGAATGAGACCTCCATATACCAAGAGGAAATGGTAAGTGACCTGCTGCACCACCTAGACATACACAAGTCTATGGGGCCAGATGGGTTACGCCCAAGAGTGTTGAAGGAGTTGGCAGATGTATTCACTAGACCATTCTTCATAACTTATCATCAGTCCTGGCTAACTGGGGAGGTCCCAATGGACTGGAGATTAGCAGATGTGACACCCATCTACAGGAAGGGCTGGAAAGAGGATCCAGGGAACTACAGACCTGTCAGTCTGACCTCAGTGCCGGGGAAGCTTATGGAGCAGATCATCTTGAGTGTCATTACATACTATTTACAAGACAACCAGACAATCAGGCCCAGTCAACACAGGTTCATGAAGGGCAGGTCCTGCTTAATGAACCTGATGTCCTTCTGTGACAAGGTGACTTGCTTGATAGACGAGGGAAAGGCTGTGGATGTTTTTTACTTTGATTTCAATGAAGCCTTCGATACCGTTCCCCACAGCACTGTCATGAAAAAAACTGGCTACCCAAGGCTTGGACAGGTGTACACTCTGCTGGATCAAACATGGGCTGGATGGCCAGGCCCAGAGAGCGATGGTGAATGTAGTTAAATCCAGTTGGTGGCAGTCACTAGTGGTGTTCCCCAGAGCTCAGTACTGGGGCCGCTCCTGTTTAATATCTTTATAAATGATCTTGATGAGGGGATTGAGAGCACCCTCAGTAAGTTTGCAGACGACACCAAGTTAGGTGGGAGCGATGATCTGCTTGAGAGTAGGAATGCTCTTCAGAGGGACCTGGATAAGCTCGATCGATGGGCTGAGGCCAATAGTATGAGCTTCAACAAGGCCAAGTGCCGAGTCCTGCACTTGGGCCACAACAACCCCATGCAATGCTACAGGCTTGGGGAAGAGTGGTTGGAAAGCTGCCCGGCAGAAAAAGACCTGGCAGTGTTGATTGACAGCTGGCTGAACATAAGCCAGCAGTGTGCCCAGGTGGCCAAGGTGGCCAACAACATCCTGGCCTGTATCAGGAATAGTGTGGCCAGCAGGACTAGAGAACTGATTGCCCCACTGTACTCAGCACTGGTGAGGTTGCACATTGAGTACTGTGTTCAATTTTGGGCACCGCAGTATAAGGACATTGAGGTGCTGGAGAGGGTCCAGAGAAGGGCAATGAAGCCGGTGAAGGGTCTTGAGAATAAGTCTTATGAGGAGTGGCTGAGGGAACTGGGGTTGTTTAGTTTGAAGAAAAGGAGACTGAGGGGAGACCTTATTGCTCTCTACAACTACCTGAAAGGAGGTTGTAGAGAGGTGGGTGTTGGTCTCTTCTCACAAGTTACAACTGATAGTACAAGAGGAAATGGCGTCAAGTTGCATCAGGGGAGGTTTAGGTTAGACATTAGAAAAACTTCAACACTGAAAGGGTTATCAAAGACTGGAACAGACTACCTAGGGAAGTGGTTAAATTGCCATCGTTGGATGTATTTAAAAGCTGTCTAGATATGGTGCTCAGGGACAAGGTTTAGAAGTGGACCTGGTAGAGTTGAATAATGATTGGACTTGGTGATATTAAAGATCTTTTCCAGTCCTAATGATTCTATGATTCTATGATTCTATGAGCTGGCAATGTGCACTCGCAGCCCAGAAAACCAACCGCATCCTGGGCTGCATCAAAAGAAGCACGGCCAGCAGGTTGAGTGAGGTGATTCTGTCCCTCTATTCTGTTCTACCTGAGGCTCCACCTGGAGTACCTGGTCCAGGTCTGTGGCTCCCAGCATAAGAAGGACATTGAGCTGTTGGAGCAAGTCCAGAGGAGGGCCACAAATATGACCAGAGGGCTGGAGCACCTCTCCTATGTAGACCAGCTGAGAGAGTTGGGGTTGTTCAGCCTGGAGAAAAGAAGGCTCCAGGGAGACCTTATAGCAGCCTTCTAGTAATTAAAGGGGGCCTACAGGAAAGATGGGGAGGGGCTCTTTATCAGGAAGTGTAGTGATAGACCGAGGCATAACAGTTTTAAAATGAAAGAGGGTAGATTTAGATTAGGTATTAGGAAGAAATTTTTCACTCTGAGGGTGGTGAGACATTGGAACAAGTTGCCCAGAACAGCTGTGGATGCCCCATCCCTGGAAGTGTTCAAGGCCAGGTTGGATGGGGCTTTGAGCAACCTGGTCTAGTGGGAGGTGTCCCTGCCCATGACAGGGGGGTTGGAACTAGGTGATCTTTAAGGTCCCTTCCAACCTAAACCATTCTATGTTTCTGTGATATTCAAGACTGGCTTTCAAATGCTGATACTAACCAAGAGGCTTTTGGGTTTTGCTTTTTTCTCTTTCTCTTTATTTTTTTTTAATGTCTTTAATTGTGGAGAGCACTGTTTTTATCCAAATATATTAACCAATTCCACATATATGATGCTGCAATGCTTCATGCTTTTGCTAATTGGATTAGGATATATTACAAATCCTCATCAGTTTTACTATATAAAGAAAGAAAATTATGTTTAAAAACAGGATCATCATCATTATAAAGAAAAATAAGACATGGTAAGGGAAAATAACCAAGTGCTGTATCACATCATGTAATTACTTAAAGGGTAGAACTTTGCTGTCAAATGCAGACACTGTGCAGTACAAATGTTTTCTAACCAGGATCTTCAATAGAAAGAAGATAAAATAGCCTAACATGTAATGCAAAATCAAATTTCAAAGGAAAAAAAACCCATATTTTCCCCATCTTTCAAGGAACACACTTTTGTTTCTCACTTTGACTGTGAACTTCTTTGAACAACTCAGGCCTTTTCTAAAATGAAAAAAATCAAAGGAATTTGAAGTAAAGCTACTTGCCTTAAATTACAAGTGTAAAGATTAGATGACCTTGAAGACTGCTCAGCTCTCAAACTGAAATAAATAATATAGATCTTGGACCTCAGAAAAGCTGAATAGTACACAGCAGGATGTCTGAGTCTTAAAATATACTGCTGCCTTTAAAATTCTGTGATACAAACATGCATCAATTTGGAGTGAGAAAAAAAAAAGAAGTAAAAGAAAATATAAGTAGAATACAAGAATCCTTCTTGCTGAAAAAAAGCCTCTTACTGATTACAAAGCATATGGAAAACTAAAAACAAGCACATACATGTTCATCTGTAAACCTTCAACATTTTCTGGATGAAATTTCAGAATAGTTCACTTCTAAAACACTTTGGTAGTGCAAGATTTTGAGAAGTTACACTTCTTCATAATAAATATTGTCAAACCATATCATCTGCCCCCTTGTCATCCATGACTCTTATACACTTACATATTTTTAGCATCTGTGACTTTATCTCTAATTCTGAAGGATGATATCTTAACTTCTTAAGCATACATTTCTATTTTCTGAAGAAGGCAATTGATTAGACATCCTTATCTACTTCTTTGCCAAAACAAACAATAATTTGGATTAAGACTAAACATACAAACCCCCAACTTTTCAATTTGAGCAACCCAGTAGTTGCCCTGGGTATATGTTTGAAATTAATCTTAAGCCTTAGGCCTCACGAGTCTAAGGACTGAGGGGAAACAACTTAAACAACGTAGAAAAAATAATGGAATAAGAGACAGAAAATAAAATTCTTCTTAAAAAAACCCCACAATATAGATCAGTCAATCTTTGTTTTTATGAAGAGTTATTAAATTCGCTGAAATTTCATGATAAAATAGTATTGAAAAAGGAAGAGGAAGGAAAGTGAGCAGGACATTTGGTGATTTAAGCATTGAAGCAAAAGATAAGGAGCAGTGAAACAGAAGCCTGGCAAAATATTAGAAGGAATACTAATAAGGCAAAATTAGTGTTCGGATAAGAATGTTCACTAATCAACATTTATAGATTATAAATACTGAATTAATAGTGACGAGACTAGCAGGTAACTGATGAAAGAAGAAAAAAAAAACACAAGAAAAAAGAAACCTGAGGAAGTTCATTTCACATCAGGGGATGTGAAATTTTGTGATGTGAAATTTTTTCTTGTGATTTCTTTTTCACTAAGAAAATAACTGAGTTTGTCTGGTAGTAATGTTTTAAAAATAAATAGACACAGGATATTAAAGGAATATTGGAGTATTGGGCACGTGCTTTCCTTACGTTTCATCAGAACTGTTCTCTTCTGATAGAGAGTAAAAAGAAGTAAATCCTGAGGCACCTGATGCCTATGACAAACAGTTAAAATAAAATAATCAAATCCAGCAACCTTAACGCATTTTAAAATTTTTCTTATAAAATTAATTAAATGTTTAGCCTTAGCTATACTATTTCAAAGACAAAATCCACTTCAAGTGCAATGATTATATGGGGAAAAAAGGCAATTTTTTTTTTCTTTTATTTAATATAGCACAGGACATGTAAGGGACATTTTAGGTTGATTGATTACACTTACCCCCTTTTTAAGGCCTTTACTGGGGCATATTTTCTGTATTAGATGTCTTTCTTTACTATCTTTTATCCCTTTTCCTTCCATCTTTTCAATTACATATAACTTTATGGTCTTTTATACACCTATTCATAGACCTGGAACCACCTCCCAGAGAATGCCAGTAGTTCTAATCTGCTCCTAGCTCTGCTAGAAATCTATCTTTTTTTTCTGATGCATTCTACCCTCAAGACCTTGTTGCACTTCAGTGGTAAATTTATGTGTGCAGTAAATCAACCTATACTGTTTCCAGCCTATGCCTTTAAACTGTTAATGGAAATTCAGTTTACCTCATATATTTTGTGATGTTCTGTTACAACACTTCGGTATCTCTGTTTCTTGGGACTGGCTGAGAAGCAAAAAATTTCCAAAGTTTTGACATCAGTTTTATCCACCATTAGACTGCAAATAAAGAAAGTTGACATTTTTTGTAAGAAGGGAAAAGGAAACAAGAATGGTGTATGGAAGCGGCTAGCAAATTTCTCCTGGATGGACAAAAGTTCAAGATCTGTATCACCTTATTAAGAGTAGAGACTGAGTTGCTGCTCACCCGCCTGGTGAGGAAACAATGTTCAGGCTGTAATGGTAGAAAGTAGCATCTTGCTGACGTTATTTTCTGTGTGTTATCAAATATTCCAGAGGAGAAAGGAAAGCTGAAAAATCATGAATCTTTTATCTATTGTATAGGAATATCAGCTGGCATAAAAGAAACCCAAGCGAACTCACTCTACCAAATCAGAGAGAGAGAGAGAGATTTGTTCCTGGAGCTTCTACAGTCCAGAAACAATCCCTTATTGTTGTTCTTTTCTCAGAGGGTTTGTATACAGATATGACAAGAGATTCAATCTTGAACTCAGGAAAGCTCCCACAATGATATTTTTATTAAAACAGCTCTATTTTCATGAAAGGATATATTTTCAATAACCTGACATTTTCCAATGTTGTATTTTAAATAATTCTCAGTCATATCTGTTATATAAATCATACATTAAATAACATAAAGGCAGTGAGAATATAATCTAAATTTCTATCGTCACAATAACCTTGCTTGAATAAATTCTTATCTGAAAGTTGCAAACAGAATATCTTACATAGCACAGGAAATACAGAATAAGACTTTATTAATATTGGCTCACCATCAAAATATTCATTACTGTTCTTACACACTGTGCGAAAACAATCTTTAATATCCTCAAAAACAGCAGTCTTTCAGCTCTTATGAAGAATGATTCCTTTTTCACTTTCATAAATAAGAAGTAAACTGCTAGTTACATATACATACATTTACACATACCAAAACAAAACAAAACAAAAAAATCCCAAACAAACAAACAAACAAATTGTATGCAATCATTCAGATAGGTTAATCTATACAAAATTAAATCAGGAACAGGCGAAATAAGTAAAATGCTACTGATAAAATAAACTGCATATAGGATCCCTTCATCTCCTCTTTGAAAAGTTCTTTTTAACATGTCATGGGCTGTTTTCTGTTCATGTTTATCATTATTATTATTGTAAAAGAACATGAAATAATATAAATTACTGATTTTAAAAACATGTTCTTATAACAACTACCAAACACAGATGCTGTGACAAAAGTATGCTTATCACAAAAGATGAGTGGAGTGGATTAGCTAGTTAACTAGAAGGAAATTAAATCTTTCAGTTAATGAACTATTATTTGCCTCAAAGATTGAGTTGTTTCAATGATGATGTCAAAAATAAATCTTAAATAATAAGAACCCATTTGTAGCCCAGATGCTTCCAAGAGTGATCCTTTCACAGAATGTATAGAGGTCTACTTTCTTTCTTTTTCCCCGATCTTTTAATCATTAATGAATCATTTTGTAGAATCCCTGACATGCTTATTTGGTATAAGATCCTAGATATTACTGTTCTCACTGATCATACTAATATTCTACTGTGTCTATTCTGCACCTAATGTTAAATCAAACCATAGAGTTAACTCTGTCTTCTCAAATGAGAAGTAGTCCTCTGCACCTTCACAGTGACACTTATGAATATATGAAATAAGTCCTTCTTCTGTGTTAAAAAAATGTTAATTGTGATAAAATTATCTTTGAGGCATATCTGCAGCTCTCTCAGTGAGAGGTGACCATCACTCAAAAATGGGGAACCTGCAATGTCATTGACAACTGTAATCAGAAAATAAATTGTTCTTTTTCCTTTTCTTTTCTTTTTTTTTTTTTTTTTTCACTTGAAAGCATGTGTAATGAATTCTGAGTCATGACTGACTCATGTTCTCTCTCTGGAAACAAATTCACTGGTAAATGAAAACAATAATAAGGAACAGAGGCTACGGGATCTGTAGACAAAACCAGAAGTTTTCTTGGAGCTCATCCTAAGATGCCAAATGCCTCGAGTTAAAAAGACTTAATTCGTGGCAAATGATCCAAACTGGATAACAAATGTTTTTTTTCTTATGATGTTTTCTGTCAGCCCACTGAGTCAGAGTTATACAGACTTAATGGGCTATCATGGTTCTGGTTATCAGTTTCCAAGTCTTGCTCTGTCTCTGTTGCATCTGATGGCTTCACCATTCTGCTAGGTGACATGTTGAATACCAACTACCTTCAAATGATCTCATGAGACAATCTGAGTGTTTATTCCTTCTGGTTTTTTTGAGTATTCGGTTTTTGAAAATCCCTGATGAGTCCCAGTTTTAATAAAGAAACCTCTATTTTAATTTGCTGAACAGGAAAAATGACATTTTTTGAAGACAGTGTTTGGGAAATTGCCTAAACAATTCCAGGTCCAGAAACAAGATGTAAAAAAATATTTTTAACCATAGGAATATTTCAGTGTTTATTGTTATCTAAATTCTCCATTTGCATGGTTTAATAAGGTAAACTGGTGGGATCAGAACAAGAAATAAGCTGTAATTAAATTGCACATGAAATAGTACAATGACTAGAAATATGTTGAGCTCATTTAAAATTTTTGAAATCAAATAAAAGTGTTCTAGGTTTTGCCACTGTAAGTGTCATCTAACTTTGTTCATAATGATAATCCCTACTACAGCTTTCAGACTTCCTATCAGAAAACACATACTATAACTTGTGTGAAAAATGTGAAAAAGTTTGAAAGAAGAAAATAAAGATAAAAATACTACTTATTTCTGGTTACTTATTTCTGGATGTCGCATGAAATCTTTAGGTCAGAAAAGGTCTAACCATCAGATCTGGATGAAGAGCTATGCCTCTCTTTGGAAAAATTGAGAGAGGCTTCCCTCTGATTTTCAAGTGTCCTTGTTTTACAAGTATGTTCATGTATATGCGAAGTGTTCTCAAGTCTCCTTTGCACTGAAACAGGCAGTGATAGAGAAGGAACTTGGGTGTATGCAGATAACAGCTCTCAATTGTGATTCTCGGGCATCATTGTGTTCAGCAGCAGAGAGTAGACATTATTCGTGTAGCTTTTGAATTTTTACATCTTTTCAAAGATTTTGGAAAGTTTTAGGCTGAAGAATTTACAAAGAGAATGTGCCTTTACTATGTAATAAAATAGATGGGTTTACGGGAATATATCTGGATGTAGGGATTGTGGGTTTTTTTAACAGGTCAGTGGAAAAATTTATACTTTTAGCTTTGGTAATAGACAATAAAGATTTACAAAGTCTAATGCAATATTTAGCTAGCTTATTTGAATGTTAATCCACATACTTCTAAAGGCCTATCTGAAACTATGACATTAAACATTATACCAAGTTTTAATTTCAGTGTTAAAATAAGTGCTTAGTTTTTTTTTCTTTTTTTTTAATTAGTAATTTGAAATGAGCATATACCATTCTATTTACAAATTCTAACAGAAATAACACTGATTTACTCTGTTCACTCTCCTTCAAATGGTATTAACTATGTGACCTAAAAAACTATGACCAATTGATAGGCTAAATTCCTGTGGACAGAAAAATGTGACTGTTAAAATAACTGTTGTGAAGAAAGACAAATTCTTTACAGCTTACGTATCATAGAATCACGGAACAGTTGAGGTTGGAAGGGACCTTTGAAGGTCAGCTAGTCCAACCCCCTTGCAAAGAGCAGGGACATACAATCATAGAATCGTCTAGTTTGGAACATCTTCAACTAGGTCAGATTGTTCAGAGCCCCGTCCAAGCCAACCTTGAATGTTTCCAGGGATGGGGCATCTACCATCTCTTCAGCCAACCTGTTCCAGTGTTTCACCACCCTCATCAGAAAAACTTTCTTCCTTATAACTAGTCTGAATCTTCCCTCTTTTAGTTTAAAACCATTACCCTTTGTCCTATCACAAAAGACCCTGCTGAAAAGTTTGTCCCCATCTTTCCTGTAGGCCCCCTTTGAGTACTGAAAGGCTGCAATAAGGTCTCCCCAGAGCCTTCCTTCTCCAGGATGAACAACCGCAACTCTCCCAGACTTTCCTCATAGGAGAGGTGTTCCAGCCCTCTGATCATTTTTGTGGCCTTCCTGTGGACCTGCTCCAACCGGTCCATGTCTTTCCTGTGCTCAGGGCTCCAGGGCTGGATGCAGTACACCAGGTGGGGTCTCACAAGAGCAGAGTAGAGGGACAGAACCACCTCCCTTGACCTGCTGGCCACAATTCTTTTGATGCATCCCAGGATATGGTTGGCCTTCTGGGCTGCAAGCACACATTGTTGGCTCATGTCAAGATTTTCATCCACCCCAAGTCCTTCTCTCTCAACAGGGCTGCTCTCAATCCCTTCATCCCCCAGCCTGTATTGATGCTGGAAGTTGCCCCAACTCCGGTGCAGGATGTTGCAATGTATGTCAGTTACAATTTACAATTACAAATGTTAGGATTAAGAAAATAAATTGGGTGACTAAGGAAGCTTATTCCTAACAGTGGATGGGATTTGAAAGTATCTGGTCTACTGATCCTGAAGCAATTAAAAAAGCGTTAGGTGATTATAAGTTGATTTTTCTAGGACAGTGTTTTAGGAGGTACAATTGCATTTGACAATGCACTGCAAAATTGGATCACTACATTACAAATTTAGGGTGAAAATTTGAGCACTTCTGGGACTGAAGTTTATTATTTAAATTCTTGCTTTATTAAATTCCCACATATAAAATCAGACACATATAATAAAAATGTACATTTCCATCGATAGCAAAGCCAGCTAACTATAACAAATTCATATCCTTGGAAGGAATATTTTCAATTAACATATTCACTGGTTTAACAGCCTTTATTATAGATATTCTTCTAATCTTTTTAATTCTACTGCACAGCTGACAATACCTGTGTTTTGATCCAGGTGCTCAAAAGACAAAAATTGCTATATTATTATAGACTTCTTAAGGTAGTATTAATTTTACACTCAGTAGGAATTTTCCCTTTGAGAAAGTTTTCTGTGACATTTGAATTGGTATGCTCTTTGAAAGTCCTCAGAATTTTCATGTTGTATTGATGGATTCAGTCCCTAAAGGAGATACCCACAATTTGTTTTGCAATTAATCATGTTCTGTTAAAAAAATATTTGCATTAAATTAATGGCGGTTCTTATATAAATCATAGCATGGAAATGTCTTTTGAACTACTTCCACTGCAAAATGGAATTATACTATTGATTTTTCATTCTGACAGGTTAGTAGGACACAGTTCAAATAAGCTCTAATTGAAGCCAAGAATAGGATGAATCTATTCAAGCATCAAGAATAGAACAAAATACTGATTTAGTAGAACAGCAAATTAACAAGCTAGGGGACCTGTCTGCAGATCACATTTCATATAAGATTAATTCCTGGTGCTCCAGAATGGATTGAAACATGCAATTACAATAATTAGCAGCAATTTTGCCCCCTACCAGGATTCAAGAGTGGGAAAGTTACTTTATGAAATGATTGCTCCCCAGAGAACCCGTGAAAATAAATTCAAAGAGGAGGAAATATATAAAGAAGCTGCTTACTGCAGAAATCCAGGGTTCTCTGCCACTTGACTGACAGTGCATATGAATGATACCTGCCCATGCCATTTCACAGTGTTTATTACAAATCACTACTGCTCTCACAATTTGTAAAGCAGACAGGATGAATCAAGTAAACAAAGGAAGACCAGATCACCTTCCTTGTTGTTTGATTAGCCATATACCGTTACCACTACATTTAATGTTCAAAACATTATGCAGGTATAAAATATTTATAAGAGATATCCTATTTATAATCGATATGGGCAACTGGCTTGCAATACTCAAAACACAAAGGACTTACACAAAAGTTGTGTGGAGCTGGATAAAATTCATACTTCCATTGAAATTATTGGGAATTTCCTGCTGATTTTCTTAAGGCCAGTGTTTCACCTTTGCCTAGCAGCTTCTACTTCAGTATGGTTTTTCACGCATCACAAACAAAAGAACATACTGTTGCCAAAAGTACTATTTTGAAAAACAGTCATGCTCATTATTCATATCAGTGTAACACTGTTTATACTTTCCATTTTTGTGTGTGTGTGTGTGCTTAGTCCTGTCTGAGAGAGAGAGAAAAAAATGTTACTTTTTGGAAGGAGAGAGCAAGTCAGGACAAAAAAAATCTTTTTTTTNTGTCTGAGAGAGAGAGAAAAAAATGTTACTTTTTGGAAGGAGAGAGCAAGTCAGGACTGGAGACTTTTTTTAAGATATTTTTAATTTTCTTACTGCAAGAATATTAACTCATTTACTTGTCACACCTAGAAATGCCTTGAAATCTTTGATTTGGCTTTAAGTGTTGAGGCTTGTCATGGTTTAGGCTGAATCGGCTACTGGGGACTTATAAGCGTATGAAGATGTCTGAAACAAAATCGGAGGGGGAAAAAATCACTCAGATAAGATAACACCAAGCTTTGTGCCATCACATCAGAAAAATACAAGAGAGGATGATATAAAATTATTGGAAAGTGTGCTGGTATCTTTCAATACAACTGAGTTAGCAATTCCTCACTGGATGAGTTATTTAGAAAGATAGTTATTAAACAGTACTAAAATGAGATGGTAGCTAATACCCAATACAACGATTTCTGATTTTCTAATTTTTAAAAATATTTTAAATGAGGAACATGTCAGTTCTAAATCAGCTGAACAACAGTTACATATGAACAGCATTTATAATTTAGATTTGAAGTAGTAAACTATTCTTCAGTATGACCTATTATTGTTGAAAACCTGCATGTTTCCATGTAAAGATCTGGAGAGCAGATGTTGAGTGCAATAACGTTGAAAAGAGCAAATGCAGAGAGAAAGAAAACAGAAAAACTCAAACCAACTTCACCATCTGATACTGAAAACTAAATGGATCCATGTTTTACAGTGTGCAGTAAAATACATTTTCCAATCAAAGGTTTTCAAACAGAAATAAGAATGGAACTGGAGCTTCCATAGGCACACTAGGAGAAAATTTAAAGTGTGGGGTTTTTGTGGGGGAAATGGTGTTTGGGTTTGGCAGTGGAGAGGGTTAGTGAAATACAGATCTGAATTAAAGGTACTTCAGAAATTTTCTTTGTCTTTGCCTCTTATCCAAAGCATCTGTTTTGGAACATTAAGAATTTGTGAAGTATAAACACAATCCCCGAGCAAGCTACACCTTTCTCCTAAAGGGCAGAGGAGAAACACTGTTTAAATAACTGACACTTGTAGTTTGTGTATTTCCTAGCTCTTCTATGATACACATCATATCCTCACAAAAAAAACCCAAAACCAACCAATGTTTCTAAATATTTTCAGAGTTTGTACGGTGTACTTTAAGTGAGTAATTAAGAAACACACAAATCCACAATGGAACCATGCATGTGTCAAAAAATACTAGATATGGTATATGTAGTCTCTAAGTAAAGAGGCTTTTCCATCTCTGGAGTACCAAGACAATATGATGTGATAAGCCTTATCTGTTCTTCACGGATAGGCTTGAAAGCCACCACTAAGGCCAAGACCCACAACTTATCTAGAGTTGAATCCACCTTTCACTGAAGTCAATGGCAAGACTCCTAACAACTTTAATGAGACTGGGCAAGTCACTTAGAGCTCCTAAATAAAACATCCCATAATCATAATAAATACATTTCACATAAAATTCTTGAAAATTGCCAGAGTAAAAGATTTTTTTTTGTCTGCTGAGCTGTGTTTCATAATTGTACAGATTTTTCTTTTCCTTCCACATATCTCTATAATATATTTTCCAATCAGTTGATGAAAGTAGAATAAAAAAGACGGTGCATTTCAGGAGCTATTCTTAACGTATTACCTTCAGCACTTCTATGATCCTAGATGATCCTAGTCTTACAGTTAGGCTGCTTTTTTTTGAGATTGTACTAATTTTATATTTCTTGACATGTTTTTAAAATCTTGTAAAAGAAAGAAGGATGCATCACCTAATTGCAGTTTGATTTAGTTATTCTTCTCTTAACAAATATTGTATTTATATGTGCTTTCCTTATTCTCAGACAATGAGGAACAAAGAATTAAGAAAAGAGTATATTATCATAACAAAAGATGAAGCCGGAAATCAAGTCTCAGAGATGTTAAAAGTATAACAGGAGAAGAAAATAATCTCTACATCTCATATAAAATATTCTGATAACAAGATGACATAAATTTATAACACTTTTTCAATGTTTTATATTTTTTATATTTTTGCAGCATATTATTTCAGTTAACAATAATAATGGCAATTGGCAACATATCTACAAAACACCTACATTCACCTTTCCCACTTACCGAGAATTTTTATCTCCAAAACTTAGCATGTAATTACAATGTTAAATCAACAAATCATGGTCTGACTCAGTTTTAGCTCGCAGGTTTCTGAGCTTAGGAAGCTTTTCAAAAATATTTCTAAGTCACACTGGTCTCCTGAAAACTTAATTCACATTTCTTAAAAGGACATTATCCAAGGATACAATCAAAAGTAAAAATACATAATAACAGAATGCTGTTTCTCTATATGCAAATCTCTAGATCCTTGCATGGCAAGTCTTGTTGGACTTTAATCTTCAGATTCTACCTTTTTCTTTTGTGGAAAAAAAAATATTTGAATAGATGTAACTGAAGGAAATATGTCGAAAGGATTCATACGTGATTAAGTAACTCCCACTGATCCATACTATATGTATACCAACAACATGTATAACAGTTATTTGTCTGAAATACACAAGGGCAGAACTTCCGTCTTTTTGGTCCACTTTGCTCAGAGGTTGAAGGTAACATGAAGGGGTTTACGTTTTGTGTGTTTTACAAGAAAAAATAATACCACCACAAAATACTATGTATGACTTCCTTTGTCTCCTTGCTTGCCCATTACAGAAATAATGATCAAATACTAATATGTTCTTTTTTATGTACGAATAGACCTTGTAGAAACTAGGTTGTGTAATGTTTATACCCTCACTGTTGCACAGTATGTACCTGAGGCAACCTAATGTGGATTCAGTACTTCAAATAGTCAAATAACTGCTTTTTTTTTAAATTTACACCAGAGTAATTCATTTTTAGTGCAGAAGAACAACATCATTCCAGCTGAGAGGAGTGTCTTGTTAGTGTGATTACAGTGGAGTATGATTAACAAAGCCCAGCAGAAAAGAGATACCTTCTTACTGTTTTGTCACCATATACTACAGCGTAAAGACAATTGGAAGATTCTTTGACATGCGATTTTATTTTTCTTACCTTTCCTTTAAGCAAATTTGCTGACTTTTTGATTTGATTACTTGATGACAGCTTAATAACAAGGCAAGAATGTAAAGTTGAGATTATCAACTCTAGTCACCACTATACAGTTCATATATGTAGATTTATGCATTTCTGTCTCCTGTTATCCAGTTAGACTCCATGCACAACACTGCAAAATCAACTCTTCCCACATTTTGCAAAGTTATTCAGTCTTTGAAGACTGTATACTCACTTTACTCACTTCTTTTTTACTTAACTAGGAAAAAAACAATGTATTGTGTTTCAGATTTAAGTGAATTTAACAAATATTTTTAGGCAGGTGAATGCCTAAATATGAATCATGTATTTACCACCAGTATCCTTGATGTCTCTAATCCAGAGAAAGCTCAAGAAATATTAGAGAAAATAAATGGTGCTTCATAGCTTTTTTTCTCTACATTGCTGTTCTGTTCCAATTTAAACAGGGGGAAAAAGTATTCTTAGAACTAAAATAAGGCCAGCTGTTAAAAAAAAATTGTGCGAAGTGTTTGGCAAATATTAATTTATGTTAGTTTACATTCATATTAGCCAAAGATCAAAGTAATTATGAAGTCCCTAAACCTAATTACAGCAGGTACTTCAGAAAAAAATTCCAAGGCGTAGAGCATACCTAGTGAACATCACATAAGTACTTTTGAAATAAATATTCAAGAAGAAGCAATAACATTTTAATTAGAACTAACCAGTCATGTTTACACTTGCCTCAGCAAAAGAGCAACAGGAAAACAAGCATGCAATGTACACCTTAAATATTTCTGGTTCTTTACACATCAGAAATCAAAACAAACAGAGACTTTGTACATTAAGTTAGTCAAGTTCTAAATGAGGTTGTTACTGATAGAATTAACCCCTTGTCTTGCAGATAAACCTTAGTGCACCAGGGGAAGGTCTTAAAAGAGGAGAGTAGAAGTTGATTATCTCAATGTGAAATATTGGTGAGCTCTCTGCTGAACAGCTCTTCAAGCCCTTAAAATCATCTCTTCTTTTCGGCAAATAATTTCATTAAGATATGCTGGTTTAAAAATAAGTTTTGTTGCCATGTTGAGTATCCCCAAATGAAGAACATGACATATACAAGCTGACTGAAAACATACAGTTCCAAGATCCAATTCAAGAAACGTGAGGATGAGAAGTTACTAGTCCTCAAAAGGTTGATACTTGAGGGATGGCCAGAGGCAAAGAAAGAAGCCTCATGCTTAATTCATCATTGCCGGTCTGTTTGTTATTAACTGATAGTTGTTGGCAGTTATGAAAGGAAAGAAAAATAGTGATTTCCAGCAGAATAAAGAAAGAAAAAACTTTGTAACTTTCATGAAGGTCATTTGAGCATTGAATTATTTTAACAAATAAAATCATTAAAAATGAAGGACTTTTCTTTTACAGGGGCAGAGCGAATAAACAAATTGACGCTATGATTTGAGAATATTCAGGTAGTCAAGTGTATTGTCTGAAACAGTCCAGAGAACCATTATATTCTCAGCAAGCACTAGAAAACCTTGTCAGAACAGTACTGACTATTTTTGTATCTTAGAAAACAAAAAAATATTTAGGACTTGATGGTACAATATAAAGAGATCCTTGAGCTAGGAGCTACAAAGCTATTGTGTTGGCACAGCACAGCACAGTAGAAAACACAGAAAATAGTTCTGAAAGCCACATGACTGTAGTTGTGTGATGCTAATAGCTACAGTCTAAGCAGAACTAATTAACTGATCCACTGAAATGACCATACTGAGACCAGGATGGAGCTAGTTTGAAGATCTCTGACATTGCAATATCGATATGTTATAGCAGTTTTATTTCTGCATCTCTGAAGACATGCTCTTTTCTGGGTGTGCACAGCTGAAATTCTAGATTTACAGAGTGGGTCCGGAAGGTTGGTAGCTGCATTTGTATGGTGTCATACTTGAGCAAAGACAACTTCTACTCTAGGTTCAAATCAGGCTTCTATGAGGGCAGCTAAAGAACTCTTGCTCTCTGTTTCTGGTCATGGGACTAGCTTGTGTAGCTCAGATCTAGAAACGCCTAAATTTATAAAGCAGAATTTTACTGAAATCTGATAAATACAAATTGTCGCTACTCTAAAACCTTCTTTTAAATAAGTCAAAAGAAATGAGGAATGATGTATTAAAATAAGAGTCTATGCATGCCTGTATAAAAATTGATTATGGTTTTAAAACAAGATAGGGGAGATTAGGAGGCTACAATATTTTCCTCAGTACCAAATCAGCTAGTGGGAGGAACTGTTCTTACTTTAGGAAGGAAGGAGAGTAGTTGGGATCTTTACTTGTTTACATTTATAGACATTATGACAGAATATGTAATCATCTACTTAATTATCAATCCATTTGGTAAATTTTCCTTAAATTAAGCAAAAGTGATGATGGATTTTGACATATGTGGGCAACAAATAATTCTCTTGGTTTACTTAAACGGTGTTTAGAAATAGCTCTGTTACACACAGAGATGAATAGAAACTCTTCTGAAGCAGGAGAAGAATTATTCTTATGCATGTCATACAGAAGATCTGAACTTCAGTTTTCATACTGTCTTCTTACTATCGAGTGATAGATACATGTACCAAAGACATACCTAAAATGACACTTCCAGACATAATGAAGTGCAGAGAAAACTGGTGATGAAATTCCAAAACTAATGCTGATCCAATACACCAATATTCATACCACAGCAGTAACAGATGTATTATCTGTGCCTGTAGCTTCTTGGCAGTGCCTGACAATTTGGGCAAATCATCACAGAGTTTGGTTTCTAGACTGCTGCTGTTTTATATAGTGTTAAGGGCTGGGCTGTAAGCAGGAAGTAGCAAATTCTAATACAATGAAACCTTATAATACCTCTGAATTTTGCTGAATGGGATTTGTGTGAAGTGCCACCATTCTGGGTTTAGCTCACTGATCAAACCCAACCATCTCCTCCTGCTATGGTGAGATAATCCCTGTTGCTGGAATTATTCTCACAATTTTAGACAACTGTGGTTTAGCAAGTCACCTCAGACCCTTCAGGGTTGGGATGCCATCTAGAGGGACCTGGACAGGCTTGAGAAGTGTGCCCATGTTAACCTCATGGCATTCAAATAGGCCAAGTGCAAGGTCCTGCACCTGGGTCGGGGCAATGCCCACTACCAGCAGGTTGGGGAATGAAGGGATTAGGAGCAGCTCTGCCAAGAGAGGACTTGAGGGTACTGGTGGATGAAAACCTCTGCATTACCCAGCAATGTGCACTTGCAGCCCAGAAGGCCAACCGTATCCTGGGATGCATCAAAAGAAGCATGGCCAGCAGGTCGAGGGAGCTGATTCTGCCCCTCTGCTCCGCTCTTGTGGGACCCCACGTGGTGTACTGCATCCAGCCCTGGAGCTCTGAGCACAGGAAAGACATGGACCTGTTGGAGCAGGTCCAGAGGAAGGCCACAAAAATGTTCATAGTGATGTATTATTGTATTATTTGAAACACCTTTGAAATACGCCCTAGTCAATGTATTTCTGGGGTCACTAAACCACCGGTGTTCTAAAGTTATCTGGCTGTTAAAATGAACTAAATAGCCAATAAATGTTCCAAATGACAGATTATCTTTTTAAGGTAAATATAATCCTCATAAAGTAGAATGTAAACGCACTAACCTGCATGTGCCTGGCTTGTTTATTGACAAAATAAACCAATTCTGTAAACCTTGATCTCCTAAAATTCTAAGCCTAAAAAATATTCAGTATATTTAAAATTTAAGAAATTAATATGCAGCCAAAATTAGAGAATTAAATTATTGGAGTATTGTCTAGCACCAACATCCAATGCAAGTATCTCAGAAATCTCCCTTAAAAGTTTTAATTTTCCTTAAAAATCCATTAATGTCTCTGTGGCAAGTTCTCTATAGCATTTCACTTCTTCAGTACTGTCAGAAGACCTCCAGCAAGGTTGAGATTTGTCTATCAAGTACAGGTAAACAGGGAAAGTACGGCAGTCTCATGGTCTCTCTCTTCTATAAGAAAAAGGAAGAAGAGATGCTTATTGTAGCCTGGCTCTATTGCAGCAGTGATATGAAAAAAGAAGAGAGAAGCCCTGCTAGAGTCCTAGCTTTTCTTACTGGTCCTTGTCAATTAGTGGGCTTGATCTGTGACAAACAGCTATTCTGTGCAATGTAAAGGTATTAAAGGTGAGAAGGAGGACTCCACTGCTGGATACAGAATGTTTTGGAGAAAGTGATTGGGTTTTTTTCCCTTCAGGTCCCTTTCTCTGAAGCAGTTCTTTGGAGTTTTCCTGCAAGACAATGCGAGTCTAGCTTTCAATTTAGAAGGTAAAATTTCAGTTTCCCATATTATTTCAGCTATCAACATATGCCTTGAATGTTAATTTTAAAAGAAAAGAAAACAAGCATGTAAATATTAATTTGAGTCTTCTTATAAAGACCTGGTGTTTGGTTTTGGGTTTTTTTTTTTGTTTTTTTTTTTTTAATTTAAGTGTGTTCCTCCTAAACTGTCTATTAAACTAACCTAAAATAACCAGGTATCTGTCAATATATACACGTATACCTATATTGTGACTGTCCATTAAACAAAAAAAGAAAGAGCATGGTAAACCAAAACAAAAATTTCATTAGAAAATAATGCAAAGAAATAAACAATTAAATAAAAGCATAAGGTTGGCAGAGTTTCTACAAGGTGATAACACCAGCGTAATTTATACAGACATTGGCAAGCTCTTGTGCTACAGAACGAAAGAAATGGTAGGATTTATTTTACAGAAAAAAAGTTCCAAACCTCTGAAAGATTTCTGCCTATCCTTCCACGTACTGTAGCTCAGTATGCAGCTGAACACAGTACAGCTGGGGAGGGGGCAAAGAAAAGAGCACAGGGGAACAGGGGACAAGCAGAAAATGGCAAAGTCATGTGGGTCCAGGCTGCAGAACGAAAGATCAGTTGGCTGAGGTAAATGAAGAGAGGCCAGAGGGACCAAACCAGCTGAGGTGGAGAGCCAGAGGATGATTGTGGGTATAATGCTGATATAAACGGATAGAAACCTTCACTCTCGGAACCGATGTAAAATTTCTTCACCTCCCTTCTTAGGCAAAATAAGTCACGGTTCCCACAGGAATGTATTTATCGAATCCATACTGAATAAATATGCTTTCCAGCAAAGTGCATGAACTTTGCCTAACATTAACGTTTTCACAGGACTATTTTGGGTGGGGGAAGGAACTTCAGTAATGTAAGTGGGGTTATTTACCCACACCAGAAAGTGTAAAGGTACCCTCAAAACCTCAGCCAAATTAAGTCTGGAATATTTTGCCCTGTCATCACTGGGATCTGCTTTTGCATTCCATTTCATGTCAGCTTGCCAGGCTGTGAAGCCATGACATGCTGCTCCTGCACCTGGCACAGACAGAGCTCAGTTTGAACTTCCACTCAGAAGCTGTGAACAGACTTTAGGAGAAGCAGGATTTAGGGAAAATTCTGACTTTAAAAATATATTGCACTGTAAAGCCATGGTCTGTAGTCTCAGTTAATTAAAAAATATATAATTGTCATGCAGACCGCCTGCTCTTATATAATTTAAGCATTTAATAAATCCTGTTTGTTTTATGAAAGAAAATTTCCTTTTCTTCTCAACTTGAGAAATACAATCCCAATAGGTCTATACTTCATAGTGATACAAACAGCAACTATACATCATACTTGTTAGAGAAGTATTTATTAATAATTAATACATGAAAGGGTAAGAAACGTGGGGTGTGGGAGAAATGGTATCTTACAGACAACTGCGAATTAACTAAGATTTAGAGTAATACTTTTTTCCCATGCAAATTCTACTGCTATGTTCTATTAATTAATGTAATTGATAACAGTTATAAAGATATCTGGCATTTTAATAATGCAGATATGTCTTTTGCTGTCAGAAGGGAAAATTAAAACAGCTAGAAGTCTTTTATTTGCAGAGTTAGTTGGAGAGGAAATTAAAATAGAGCTGGTAATAAATGAGCAATACATTCGATTTAAGGGATCACAGCTGTGGGTCACAGGGGTAAGAGGACACAGAGAGGGGTCATGACATTCTTAAAACTGTGTTTCTTTCTAGACATATTATAAGCAAGTGGAATCTCATACTCATGGTCTTGGTAGCTCATAATACTATCATTAATACAAAGATTTATAATATAATTGATGTTGTTACCCTTAATGAACAGTAAAAATACCAAAGCAACCACTGAACAAGTTGCGCTTTGCATAGAGATTCTTTTTGTTTAACTGCATATACATGGATTCCACTTTTTAAAGGAATTTACTCTGATGTTATATAGTCAGCATGCCAGGCATTTAAAGGAAAACATACACTGTTTTGATTAACTGGGATCTGGGCTACATAAAGAAGTTAAGTAGCGCTGACCACTCCACTACAGGAAAGTGAAAACTTCACATGGAGAAGGAGATCTGGAATGGATAATTGTCTCAAACACACATTGAAAAATGAAAAGATGAGCACTCAAAGCAAGACACAAAAAATCTTGTATTTTCAAAATATATATGCCTAACACTTTGGGGTATCTCTGGTGTGAAGAGAGAAAATAGCTAAATGTTTCTTGATACTTTGCCTATTATTTTATGATGTAGCTGGTACTGAAGCTCTCTTGCTGTTTGCGGGTGTTTTTCCTGCTGATAAGTAGATGAAAAAGAAAAAGTAATAATTTTATTCTTGTGGGACGTAATGCCAGTTCATTCTTTCTTTCTGAGGAAATTTGCCCCTAATAAACTCATCTTCTTCATTGCCTGTCATTTTTCAATGACATAAACCAGAAATGCCTAAGATCAGGCATATTTGGGAAAGCTACTGGGACTGTAGCTGGCACCTGGTTTGGGTGCCAGGCTGCAGAATATTAGGTAGCTCCTTAACATCAGAGGATGCTAACAATTAGAAATCCCTGAATAAAGTTCTACTATGTAGACGAAAAAAAATGAAAGCCAAAGAGGTCATGATGTTTGAGTCAAACCTGAATGTATGTACAGCCTTTTCTGAGGGGATCCTGTGCTCCCTTGGGAGTGGTCTAGATGAAAACCAGTGATAAATAATACTGTGTGGTTTCAGATCAACAGAAGATTAGCCAAAACTCTTGTGGAAAAAACTCTGGTAATAGTAAATGAAATGAAAATATATGGTCATCAGCAAGGATCATACACCCTAGGCAGCACCCAAACTGATACGATATCTTGAAAGATAAGAAATATATGGAAGGAAGATAATATTTTTTTTTCCCATAGATTAAGAGGTCACAGCTATGAGTCACAGAAGAATACAGAAAGAAATATCTAGCCAAAAAAAAAATATCTTTTTTGTTCCCCTAGACATACTGTAAAACTGAAACGTAGTTTTCTGAAATAAGAATTTCTGAAATTCTTATTTCTCTCTATGAATCATGAACAATCATACAATGTTACTAAGGTCAAAGACACCATTTTTCAGTAATGCATAGTACTCTCAGTATGAACTGATAAACTGAACACTTGAGACTCTCACTCATCAGGTTGACTTTCTTAACATGTCTGAGGAATTGACACATATGTTCTGTTGCAAAGCATTTGCACGTGTGTCTCCTAAATATAATCTTTAACTTTGCTGGGAAGAACTGACTAGCCATTTATTAAAATAACGCATGCTGAGTCTCTGCTACCATCAACAGACACCTTTCTGGAGTGAATTTAAACCCAAAATGAAGAAAAAACATCAGTAGCAAGTTTCCATCTCTCTGCATACAAGAGACTAAGTAGCTACTTACCGCCTTTGAAAATGCAGAGTGCTCAGCCACCCACACAATCTCGGTGCTGGACAATAGCATTTGAAAACTTAATTCTGGTACTGTACTATCACACTGCTAACAGTGAGATTTGCTGGCTGTTAAGGGCTTTTTTTTTTTCATTGAAAGATATATATACATCTTTGTTGCTTGTTGTACTGAGAGTCAACATTTATTATGGCTCAATATTATTATGTTGAAGTAATAAAGTGGGGCAGTTGGAATAACTGGGTTTTTATCACTGAAACTTGAAGCAGGAAATGAAATCAGGTAACATCATGCATATCTGATATCTGAAGAAATCAGACAGAAATAAAGGCCATTTTCAGGATTCCACAACTCATAAAAACTTATAAAAATATAACACATGAAGACACACACACACACAAAAACTCTTTGAAGGTTAAAAAACAAGACAGACTACCACTGTGCTGAATCTGGTACAGATATTTACTCCTGGCAAATTAAAGAAGAGATCATCAAACTCTACAGAAACATCTTGAGTGTGGTTTGTAAACATTAATAATAACTACCAACATTATCACGTAAGTAAGAATCTCAGTTTAAGTGAATCCTTTTGGAAATATTTCTTAGAAACAGTATTTCAATTGAAACAGTGGTGCTTGTTTGAGGCTTGGTGCTGAATCAGCTTACATGTCCTTTTGAATATACGTTCTGGCTGTGTGTGTGTACACAAATGTACAACACAGTCGTTCTTTCACTTTCTTCAGTCTAGAATCCAGCAAATTACCCACAATACAAGAATTAAGATCTCTGAGACAAAAATATCTTTTAAAAGGTTTTTTTATCTAAGAATTCGTAGAAAATCAGATTGAAATATAAGAAGCAAAGTGAGAAAACCAACAGCTAGCAGAGTTATAATCTGACTTAATTTCATGTCTCAAAGCACAGAGGGAAAAGAAAGAGTGAGACAGAAAACTGCTGGAGTGGAAAGGTAAGGAGAAATATAAGGGAAAGTTATTTTCAGGAAATCTTTAGTTCTATGACCCAAAATATAAATTTTAAGCCTTAGAGTCATGAAAGTAAATAAGGTATTTCTTATTTTTTTCTCTTAATTTTTTTTAAAGGTTAGATAAAATAACCTTTTCCACACTTATGATGCAGTTGTAGTTCCTAACCACATTGACTACTCCTTCCTTTTGATCCTTCTTTTAGTTTAAAATGTCCTCTTTTGATCTTCCTTTATAAACATGATCATTCATTTTTTTAGAAAAAATATTGTAGAAACACATTAGATGTAACATTAGACAGGGAGGCGTTGCTGTTTTTTTAAATTTATTTTTTAACTTACATGTATTCTCAGGAAATAGCGTTAGCTGTTTTCCAGGCTGAGCTAAAATGAAAGGTGATTAAAGCAGGTGTTTTCCTCCTTGAGCCAAAGGTTATTTTTTATATTCTGATTCAGGGCCTCATAGGAAGAAAATTGCTTTGAACTCTACTTTTATACTTTTTAGCCTGCAAAAATTAAATCACTACCTGTGGTTTGTAAATTGAGTACTGTTATAAACATGTTATATATACAATGTCTTATTTCAAGAGAAAACTGGGTCATTTAAAATATGTATGTAAGGATGCATGTGTATGTGTGCGTGGTTTAGGAGCCTTGATCCCTTAGATATTTTTGAAAATCTTCATAAAGAACTTGTTAATAAAATACAGATTTCTTTTTATGCATGTATGTTTCCTGACCACTTTATACCGTATTAAAACAGACACACAGAATTATATTATTCAGAAGCACGGAACTGAGCAAAATTGATGTCCTCCAGGACCTTAAAATTAAACCCAAACAAATGGAAAGAGATAGTTCAAATATGTCAAGCAATGATATATAAAGAATATACTTGAAGTTTATTCAAACAGTAAATTAAACCTGAACTGCTGTATACTGTCGTTTAAATTAGATTAGATCAAATCAGAAGAGCACACAAATAGAAAACAGAGTAATTCTATAATATTCCTACTTACATGTATCTATTTTAGTACAATAAAAAATGCAACATTTAGTAAAAGACATAATATCCGTTTGTTTTACTACCCCAGACAAAGTAAATAAGAACTGCGTGTTTGATCAAAAATGTAAAATTTAAGCACAGCATGAAAATGCTTAAAGATTATTTTCTTTTTTTCCACAGATTTATAAACCTCTATTATTCTCAAAACCTAAAATTGTGAACCATTTGCTTTCTCATTTAAATTAGAATGATGTCTTCTCTTCCATTTTCAGTGGCTCTTCACCACCTTAAATCATCACTTTATTACAACTTCATGACTGCAAATTATTAAAAGACAAAAAGTTAAGGAGAAGAGCATTGGCAAGCAACTTCACCAACAAGATTGTTTATGATAGTGAGGATGGATGAACTACAGAGCAGGTTCTGAAGAATTTTATTTCAGAAAATGCATATATGAAGATCAATTTGAAAGTTTCAGGAGAAAAGAGTAGAAAGACAATTGCCTGAGTCACTTCAGTAAAACATTTTTTGACACCTCACTCTGACTATTTATAGATAAATAATAAATTAAATTATATTAAATGATCAAAATCTGATTTGGGATAATTTGAATAAGCACACTGGTCAGTTCATCATGGCAGAACAACTAGAACATGGGAAAAAATGTTATCCTTTATTTCAGGAGATTTCTTCCTTGTAATGATAGATGAGCTTATAAGAATCAATACACTTTGAAGAGTATATTGTCAGAGCTCTAACTGAAAGATTGTGTGGTATTATTTACAATATAGAGAGGTATAGGCAATCCTTAGACAGATATTGAAAAACTATCTTAAACACAACAGAGGAAACAGTCAGTATTTTTTTGAATTTGGGATCCTAAAAAAAGATTGCATAATAAATGTTTAATAAAGAGATAATTCCAGCAATAGTAAAATGACTTGTGAATAATGGCTTTTGTACTAGTAAAATTTCATACTACAACACCTTTTACTCTTTCTTACGGCAACTTCAGAGGCAACAACAGAAACCGTCCAGATTAGAAAACTGATGTAAAATAATCTACACCCAAAGTAGTCTTTTTTAGCAGCAACAAAATTTCAGAGCATCAAATGCCTTTGTTAGTAACAGAATTATTTTAATTTTCCACTGCTAGTATAAGAGATTGTTGTGCATGCATATAGTACAGTTTCAGCCTGCTGTAACCTAAATGCAGGATGCTGAAGTAAAGTGGGAAGCTAGAAGATCCTTTCCTACAGTTTCAACCACCTTTGGAGTCTCTAGGGAGATTTTCCTGAACCTCCTAAAGCAAGCTTATGCTCAAATAGAAAGTACTTCTATTTGTTTTTCGTTATCATGTATTAAAGTGTCTACAGTTTGTTCCTTCTTGCAAAAGGTTTGCTGGACTTTGATGGTAAAGCCACATTAGGTGGATTTAAGGGTACCAGACAAATTTTACATATCACTAGTGGATGGTATAAACATAAAAAAACCCTGCTACACTAAACAAGCTCATATTTAATTTCATAATTCAGTTTGGGATTCAAAAAGTCAGGAAAACATGAACAAATTGCCAGAGAACAAATTGGACCTCCCCTCAGGCATTCTTAAATTATTCATCAGTCTTTTTGGGAAAAATTGTTAAACGTAGTTTACTCCATTTATAAGCTATTTCATGTATTTTTGTTATTTAAGCAGCAAATATTAGAGTTTGTGCTGGTGTAAGCAGAGCCATTTAGAATTTAAATTGCATTCCGAGATAAATAAAGTGTTCTTTAGACACTCCTCGAGCCAATATTAAGAAAATACATTCTTTAATTGTAAAGCATACATATCTTTCTAACTCAGAATTAGAATCTGGTACAAATTAATGCAAAAGAAAAAATGGAGGGGACGGGGAGCAACAGATCAACTGGATACACAAGGTGAAAAAACACGCAAGGGCACATTGGACAAAAATGTATCATTCAAAAGGCAACAGAGTGGAACGTCACACAGGGAGAAAAAAATTTAAGGAAGAAACGCTCTTCAGAAGGAACCCGCTATTCAATTAGAAGTGACCGCTCATGCAGTAACAGACACCTGGAGTGGAAAACAGCAAGATAAACTCCGCTGCTGTATATCAAAGATACAGCACGCGCACTGTTTAAGCTAAGATAAATTATCCTCTGTCCCTGAAAGTGAAGATGAAATATTGGATTTAATTGCTAGAAAACTTGAGGAGTTCATAGTGCAAGCTTGATGTGTTGCTTAAGTACCACACATCCAGACGTATAAATAAGAATGACAAAATTTTACTGATATTATGTTGTGAGAAAAGCCTGAATTAATATTTTGCAGTAAGCTTTTATTTTTATAAGTATACTTTAAAAAAAAAAAAGGAAAGAAATTGGCTTATTTGGTTTTTAAATCTGTTCTATACATAGGTCCAGAAATTACAATACAAAAGTAGAATACAAAACATAAGATGACCTCTTTCTCCTATTTAGGACTTCAGTACCAAGCACACAGAATTTATTGCAGCAAAACATATGTTCAATTTGTCTGAGATTTGCAGGTGAAATATGTTACTAAAGAAAAGAGACTAGTCATTCTTCCTATTTTTTCTTGTTTTTCTATCCTAAGCCTTGATTTATGTCAGTCCATCTTTAGTTACATAAAGATGCTGGTAATAGTAAAGTCTTTCATACCAGGTGCTTTCTCATGTTTTCCACCTTTTCGTGTCAGGTTGATCAGTATCTATTGTTTCGTGAATTGTTCTTCCCTACCTTTTTCAAATACCCCATGGTCATAGCCTCCTGTAATAACAGTAAAAACTGCAGAATTCTAAATCCAGGAGATCAATGGGATTTTTTATATAGGTAATCTCTGAGACATAAACTTAGTACTTGCTTTTCTGGCTTTGTTGTTGTTGCTTTTAAACAGAGGCATTCATACAGAACAGGGACTGGCAGGAAATAAATCAAGCTGGCAATGGTGTGAAACCTTACTGGACACTGTTACTATATGTAAAGACAAGCAGGAGGTATGTGTCAGGTTAAAAAAAAAGTGTCAGGAAACAGTAAAACTCCAGTGAAACCTGCTTTTATCCATTAGAAAAAGCAGAGTGTGGGACATAAGATATTATCTTCTTCTGATCCTTATTTAATTTTTTTAAGATTTTAGAGAGATACATTCACCCTTTTATTATCACTGTAAATTAAATGTATTATCAGCATAAATAATTTTATATTTTGCTCTTTTTCCACATCAAAAGGTTCACACATTCTACACGTCACCTATAGCAGTATTTTTCCATAGCGTGATAAATGGAGAATTAATAAACCTTCAAAGCAAAAAATCCCAGCTATGGTCAAAACTTGCAAGCAGTCTCTCGTTGGAAAAATTTTCAGTGGGAGATATTCCTAGCCCAAATATGAAACATTCTCAGTCAATCCTTATATCCATAAAAAATGATACACATTATAAGTTTGCAATTCTAAAGCCATTACATTCTGGTATCATTTCAATATGTTATAGTCATAAGAGCCAAGTCAAGGGGTCTATTATTCAGCCAGTGTAAAGGCATTTTTCTAACAATAAATGGATATAAGTATTCCACAAGATATTTTATTATAAGACAAGAGAGTGGTTCCATTCTTAATTCTATTTTGCACATACCAGGTGTCATTCCATTCTTCAAAAGTTCCTTTTTTTTCCTATACATTTCAATAGTTCCCTGCTGGGCATTTCTACTTAGGCAAAAAAAGCTTGTTACAGAAAGCTGAAATCAGTTTTTCTTTTTTATTTATACTGGTGTAAGAAAAAAAATAAATATGACAGTTCAGCACTTCTTAAATACATTAAAACATTCTGAAAAAAATCAGTAATTTCACAAAATTGTCAGAATTGTCAGTAAAAATGCTATTTTAAAAATCCATAAATACAAATATTAAAAAGCTCATTATTAGTCAATTTTGGTATAATGTATCTAAAGTATAGGTGAAATTAGAAGACAGAGCTAGCCCAAGATGACTCTGCAGCATAGGGTAAACATAAACTGAGTTTTAACTCTGAAAGTTTTCTTTCAGTGTATGCTGTGACTGTGACCACGTATTTCAATCTAATCTGTGCACAATAATAAGAAACTTTCCTGTGTAAATTAATTCACTTAAAGCTCAATGTCTCTAAATGACATTTGAATAACAATCGGTGAAGGAAGGAAGAAAAGAAGATTTTTCTCCCACATTTGTACTGATAAGCAAAACCAAGACTCTTCTCTGGCTTCCTGGCAAGTGGCGTGGCCTGTTCATATCCGCACTGTTTACCATGTGCTCTGAGGACTCGTCTGAGCTCAGTGTGATCATAGAATCATAGAATCACAATGTGGTTTGGGTTGGGAGGGACCTTTAAAGATCATCTTGTCCAACCTCCATGCTGTGGGCAGGGACATCTTTCACTGGACCAGGTTGCTCAAAGCCCCATCCAACTTGATCTTTAACACTTCCAAGGATGGAGCACCAACGAATTCCCTGGGCAACCTGTTCCAGTGTCCTATCATCCTCATGGTAAAAAATTTCTTCTTTATGTCCACTCTAAATCTACCCTCTTTCAGTTTAAAGCCATTGCCCCTTGTCCTGTCATTACAAGACTTGATAAAAAGTTTTTTTTCCATCTTCCTTATAAGCCCCCTTTGTATAATGAAAGGCCACAATAAGGCCTGCCCAGAGCCTTCTCTTCTCCAGGCTGAATAACCCCAACTTGCTCACCCTTTTTTCATAGGAGAGGTGTTCCAATCCTTTGACAATTTTCATAGTTCTCCTCTGGACTTTTTCTGATGGGTCCCTGTCTTTCTTGTACTGGGGACCCCAGAGTTGGATGCAGTACTCCAGGTGAGGTCTCACACGAGCAGAGAAGAGAAGAAGAATGACCTCCTCGACCGGCTGGCCACGCTTCTTTTCATGCAGCCCAGGGTACAACTGTCTTTCTGGTCTGCAAGCATGCATTGCTAACTCATGTCCAGCTCTTCATCCACCAGTATCCCCTAGTCCTTCTCCTCAGGCCAAACAATTCATCCCCCAGCTAGTACTGAAATTGGTGATTGCCCTGACTCAGGGACAGTGCCTTGCACTTGGCTGTGTTGAGCTTCATGAGGTTTGCATGGACCCATTTCTCAAACCTATCAAGGTCCCTCTGTTCGGCACCTCTTCCCTTGAGCATATCAACAGCACCCCTGAGATATAGTATGTTTCTTTTGAGTTTAATGTCTCTAATGTCTTGGTTACATGGTGTTTCCATAGTGTGGGATGGCATGTAGGTGTTGCATGTCCAGGTTTATAACTTAATGTCATACCAGAGTGAACGAGATTGCTGAGATAAAGCTGGATTAAGGTGGAGGGAGTCAAATACGATGCATGTGTCTACTCCAAACAACCTGCTGAGAGTGGTTTCTGCCACATTCCTTTGAACACCTCAAGGGCAATTCTCGCAGTGACCCTGATCTGATATGGGTGAAAACCAAGCAGAAGATGATGCAGTGTTTGAGCATCTCAAACTCACTCCACCTCTGATGCAGTGTTTGAGCTCCCTCCCTCCCCTCTTTTACACAGCAGTAAAGACTGGGAAGAAGGTACAATGCCAAGTGCTGTCTTTAAAACAGATGAAGGATGAATGCACACCATCTAACTTCAGGCATTTAGTCAGATGTTTTAAAGACCTTAGTAGATATCTTCTCCATTCAGCAGAGAAAGCAATCACTCCCTTCATGACAATTACAAGCAGGAGCATCTTTCGCATCACCAATTACACAAAAAGATAAGATTAGCCTTCTGGCATCTAATTTTCTTAGATGGTGTGACTGTTAAAAACTTGATCTTTCCCTCTACTACAAATCCAGAACAGAAGTAGTAAAAGGCAAATTTCACTTAATATTCTTATTTGTTTACTTTAAAATTCAATTAAAAAGTAACGACTGATACAACATAGGTGAAAGAAGAACAGAAAGCAAAGCAAAGGAGAAAACAGAGAACATACACAGTGAGAAGACATATATTTCTGAGGAGAATAACTTTTCATGTAAGTGGAAAAAAGCCAGAATTTATCAAATATTCTCATTTCCAGAGGTTGATGTTTATGAATGTGAAAAGCTAAAGGACTGCTGATCACTTTGATAGATAAATAGTAAAGCAATTTTTAATATGCTTTCCTATCATGGTTGTTTAAAAGATAATCAAGAACATAAGCTAAGCATAAGTATATACACAAGTCTCCATTTCATGCAGGTTATTATGTAGCAAAATTACCTCTTAAAAGTTAGCATATAGAAGAATTGCTTTGTGTAATGTGAAATTAAGTCCCAGTTCTGCGCTGAGTCACAGACATAAAGTGTATATCTTCAAGGCCTTCTCTACTGAAGATGTATTTAATAAAGATTTTCCTTAGATGGTGTAGGACAGTTGTTACGATGTAGCCTTCCACGTAATAAAGCATATCCATCTTTACACAGGAGCATTTGGTATAGTGCACGGGCAGTGTATAAGAAGAAAAAACTCTACTGCCTGCAGTATAGCTGGTTGCATTGTACTGTAATTATAGAGTCTTATCAAACATTCACCATGAATCATATTTACCGAGTACAGTAAAGGACCACCTCCACAGCAGCAATCTGGTTAGTACCTGTTTAAAAACAATGCATTTTGCTCGTTATTTCAGTGAACTAATAATTTGAGCACTGCCATGGTTGCACCTTGCAAGTAGTTGTCTGATCACGCCTGTGTAAAGAACACGTTGTGATGGATCACAGCAAAGACCCCCCACCTCACTCAAGTAACATTCAAAGCTGAGTACCATCTACAGGCAAAGCGCAGGAAAACTCCCTTGCTGAGGAAGCAGTGGTTCTCCAAGGTGTCTTTTCCACCAGCCTTGTGAGCTCTATTCTGAAGACACTGTTTCTTTCCCCCACCTATTTAGAAGATCCCTGGTGTGGTAATTTCAGAAGATTCCCAAATCAGGTGATCAACTGGAAGCTTTGACTGAGTCTTTTGAGACAGATAATTTAATATTTGCAATTTTTTTTGTAACTGTTCATTGACATTGATAATACTCATTATTAATATAGATTTTTAGAGTTCTAATAAAATGTTCATATCCCCTAGCCACTAAATGGTATTTGGGTAAAATATCTCTGCTTACCATGGTTGAGATAATTACAAAGACAGCTTCTAAATTACTTTTGTCAGTTTGCCAGGAACAGATTTTTACTTAAATGATACACTTTACTGCTGTATACACATTACATTGAACTAGCTAATGAGGGTGGATTTGATATTTTGCTTCAGAAAATTATTTATCTTGCAGCAGAGCTGGGTCTGGATTTTTTGAGGATTACAAATATGCTCCTTTCATAGGTTTGGGGTTTTTTTTCCCCTTTTTAAGAGAAATACTGATAATGTTTGAATTTAGGCATTAAAATACTGACTATTTATCAATGTGAATACAATTTGCTTTGTCCCCTCTCCTTCTTCAAGAATGGACTTATTTGTATTTTTCTATTACCAGCTTACATACTCATTTGGCATTCGAGAGCAGTTAAAAAATTTACCACCCTGCCTGCTACACAGACACACACATTTTGGTGCTTGTGATTTTGTGGGTTTGACTGTGAATGTGAATAAATGAAATCAGTTTTGCTTTCACATAAAATCACTTTCTCATGCTTTAAAACCTTACATTGAGTTTTTCTACAATATTTCAGTATTAGTCCCTACATATCTGTCTACGTGCCCATTTCTAACAAAATTGGTTTTTATTGTCTTCCTCTGTCGCAGCCTCTCTTTGCCTGCGGTCCTATCTTGTTCTTTACTATACCGACTGTGGAGGGAAGTGTGAGTCATTATGAGTCATTTGAATACTATAATAACTGTTTGCAACCCAAACAATAAGTCCGAATCTCTTCTTAGATCCAAAAAGCATCATTTTCCCTCAAAAAGATGTTTCATGTATTTATAGGGTTACCACCCTAAAGGTTACAGGACTGTGATTGTCCTGTCACCGGAGAAGCTCATGAATTGTCACCCAAACTCAAATATCAAAATAAGTACAAAATCAATAAAATAATTTCAAATCTTCCTATCATGTTAACTAATGTCTTCTTGAGAAAACCAATCCAGATCAATCAGAAGAGAGAGAGATATGCATCTCTCTAAAAATTAAGACACATGGACACAGAACATTTTTCAGGTATCAGGAACATCAGTACTTTTCACTGGGTCAATAAAATCACTTTTGGACTCTTAAGCAATGTTGAGTACCATTAGCCTGTCAAAGCCAAAAATAACACTTTGGAAAGTAAGGAAACATAAAGGAGGCAAGGTAGTGTAGGTGTGAGGTTTGGCCTGATTTTGAGAAATGTTTTCAAAGGCCCATCGTATTACACAAATTGAACATCCCTGCTCTGAACCCTACCCATCCTAAAATTTCTTTATAATAACCAAGCAAAAGATAGCAGTATCTTTTGAAAATCATGTTTTTTCACATTTCTGATTAATACAGGGAAAAAAGATTTCCTGTGATAATAGATGTTGTAAATAATTCCTTTTTCTTTCTCTTGTTATGCGTTGCTCAGCTCTCTACCTCATAATTATTCTGCTGCTAACATGCAAACTAGCACTACAGAAAAAATACCACACAAAATAAATAGAAGTGCATTTGCTTTTTCTGAACTCTAAAGTCTATTAAACATGCTATTAAATACTGTATTTTTGTTATCACAAAAGCTCCTTAGAACTTAAGGAACTCCTTAAAAGTTTTAGTGTCCTGAATTTCCATAAATATAATGGGTACTGTCAGGTAGGTTTCTCTTTCAAATGTCATCATTAAATGCAGAAAGAGTACTTTACAGCAAATACCAAAGAACAAGACATAGCAGAGATCAAAAACACAGGCAAGGATTTAAAGCAATCACTCTGAAAAAAGTTTGTATTTAGAACATTTAGGAATTAGCCACACCACTTTCTGAACTGAACTCTCTGTTGTGCAGGAATAGCTAAGAATTAAATAGGTATTAAAACTACACGACGAACTTAAGAGCAATAATAAACTGCATGCCTGGTAGAAGGCTGGACGTGACGGCAGGGAAATAAACCCAAACGTAACCTGGACACAGATCCTGTTTTATGTGAGTAGGCCACTAAACTGTTGTGGGATCTTACTGGAGAAGGGAAGAGCCCAGAGCATGAAAAGACATCGAATATTTCCATGTTCAACAGCTTGCAAGGTGATCCTATACTGTGACCTGAAAAACGAATTTATATGCCATTGTTTTTTTAAATAACTTCTTAAAACTACGAATGCAGCCTACAAAATGCCTCACTGAGTTTTTCTGATATGTGAGATTTCCTCCAGGAAGAAGAAAAGTAGGGTTACTCTCTTCTTTCCCATGAGATGACAAAACAGAAATCAGAACTTTGGCAGTATAAGATCGAATAGGAAATTCTTTGGAAACCTCAATGGGATCAGGATTATGTTCCAGGTCTTCTGATTCCCAACCCAGAGTGAGGTGCAAACGGTCGTATAGCCATCACTCAGCAGAGTGACCTATAAAGCAATTTGAATAAGGACAAAAAAAGAAATAAATATTAGGAAATATCTGAAAACTGAAATTCTAATTTTAATTGTTGTTAGCAAATCAAAATTTTGACAGGAAATTTTTGGATAAAACCAGTCACTGTCAGTTGATGTTGACTTCTCTTCTTTATAGGATAGCTTTCTATGTTGAATATAATTTTAATGATTTTTAGTGTCTTTCCAAAGGGTTTTTGAACCCTTTGTGGGATATGGAAGCACTTCACATGTCTCATAGCTGGCCATATCCCTCATTCTACCCCAACTCCATGACAGGAGAAGATACAGGTGACATCACTCCTCACATTTCAGTGGTAAGGAAAACTAAGCATCAGTTTGGAAAAGATGTCCAACCTCTCCCAAGGCACTGAGTGCAGACCCCGGTCTCCTTGGTTACCTGTGCATATGTTCAGCAGCAGCAGCAGCTTCAGGGTATATTAGGGATCAAACTGATGATTCAGAAGTCTAAGTTCTGGAGTCTAAGTCTTTGAATAGTCCAAGTAGGTATGGTAGATATTGGAGCAGGAGAGGAGAAAAAGTGGTAGAAAGTAGGAGCATACAAGGGGAAAATTCAGAACATTTAAGACATCTTGAGTGAGATTGTGTGAAAGTCACCTAAAAAAGACCCAAACTGTCTTTACTACTGATTTTTATTTGAGGACTGCATATCATAAGTACGAACATAAGCAATCAAATAGCAAGACTAAAGATTAAGTTTGGATATTTGTTTTATTTTACTAAAATAAATAAATTAATAAATAAATGAAGAAATGACAGCAAATAAGTATGTTATGTTGAATGCAATTGCATATTAGATTTTTTTCACTTGCAAAAGCCAGTCAATGTAATATGATAAAGAACACATAAGGTATTATGACTTCTTTGCTATGCTGCTACAGAAATAAAATACACAACTGTCTAATATTCTTTCTCTTGAAGATGAATACATGTTGGTATTTTGTGACAGAACAGAATTTTCTTTTGTAAAGAAAATATTAAGTGTGATACTCAAAGAAAAAAAAATCTATAGTGAATTCTAATTTAACATACAATAACTTCACTGATTTGCAGTTATCAGTCTTCTCCTAGCTAAGCTGAGGGTTCTGTGTGATCACTGCTGAAAAAAGGCAGCTAAATGTTATTAATATGATATGTGGAAATAGAAAAGGATTTGGGGAAGAAAGAAGACTATTTTAAAAAGTGTAAAATAGATCTTTGATACTTGCTACACCAAAATCAACATAAAAATATTGAAAAAAGAAAAAGTTGGCCACACAAAAGTAATTTTCAAAAGATAAGGAGAAACAAACATATTGTTTTCTGGCCTTTTTAATATACCAACATTCACTCACATTTTGCAGAAAATGTTAATAAATGACCGTCCATTTAAAAAAGAAGTGATAAAAGAGGCTAAAAGAGAACTAGGCAAAAATTGGTTAAAAGCTTTATAAATTTTGAGAATTTATCATTATTTTCCATATTTGTCAAAAGAAATAGATTCTCACTTGGAACCTATTTAAATATAAACAAAAATATATTCAAATAGATTCCAATTCTTTTTTTCCTCTGTTTTCTTCAACTTGTTTCCCATATTTCTTGGGGGTTTTGTTTGTTGGTTTTTTAAATGAAGACTTTTATATAGAAATTTTTAGCTGGCTATAACGCAACTTTAATGAGGACTCAGAACTCAGACAAAAATCTTTGTTAAGTTCAGTTACTGTACAAATGAAAAATAGAAATGTAGTATAAAGGAGAGAATGTGAACAGAGTGAAAAAGATGGGGAAAGAAAACCTGAAGATAATGACTCAACTTGACATTCTCACTGCATACTGCTAGATGATTTGGATCATCATCATAACTGGCTATATGATCAAACTGATCCACAAACTCAAGCACAGTGATGCTTTATTGGCCAATCAGGTTCCTCCTTTCATAGCTTCTATCTTTAATCTATTGTTAAGCAAAATATCGAGACAAAAAATGATAGCAAAGAAGCTGTTAACCCAATTTATAGTACTCTTCTGAGCGAAATCAAAAGAACCTGTTAGTGGCATTTTTTTTTATTATTATCAATCTTGTAATTTCTTTTCAGTTTCTGTTATTCTGTATTTATATAATACATGACTAGATGCGGTACAGGAAACCTACCTGTGTTAGATAACTTTACAAGCTTCCCATTTTAGTTCTTCTTACTGTCAAATTTCACTTGAACTTTAGTTATTGCAAATCTGGGGCTTGTATGTTTGATATTTTTTAAAATTAAACTCACACTTCCATCTTTCCCCTGGCAAGGAACCAATATTTAGAATAATCTTTTTGATCAGAGTGTCAGGGACACCATGAAATCCTAGGTTTGGAGAATTCTTCTCAGCACTTTTAGTTGGAGAGTTCATTTTAACATATTCCAGATACTTCAAAGCTTGAAATTTAAATTTTCACTTCAACACTTTTTTTACTGCCAGAGTATCTTAGAAATAGATAGCATCACAGAGTAATAGTACGAGATCTACAATTTCATGTGAGAACAGGTCTGCTGAGAAGGATATGACAGGCTCGTCTTGTTTCAGATGTTTATTTCAACAATCCTACATCATATATCAGTGTATTTGCTACAGGGAATTAAAAAATTGCATATTGTGAAAATGACAAAATAATATACACCAGAATGAAAAAAAAAATTATTTACTTGGCAAACAAGACGTGGTATCATTCTTAGGAAACAATAGCACTGGGAAAATCTTAGAGTGAAACAATGGGATATATTTGATTAAAAGAGAACTCAAGACGAGCATATTCCAAAGGAATTTGTGGAATCTCTGATTTAAACTAGTTACAAAAATGTAGGTACTACATGCATTTAGAGCAAAGCACATGAACTCCTGTCTACAGCTTCAGGAATCTTGAAAAAAATATTCCTGTAAAACTAAATATTAGCAATTATACATAGTTCAGTTTTCAAAGATGTTCAACAACCATAGATTTTGTTATTTCCATGGAAATTGTAGTTGTTCATAACTTGGAAAATGCTATGTGTGAAAGCTAAGAGAATGGATAACAATGGACATTCTTACGATGAAAACAACAGACATTAGGGAAAGGAGATAAAATAAAAAACTCCATATTATTGAGCCATTTATTAAGAAAAAGAATCACAATACATTAAAAAGTCTTTGACATACTTTCTGTTAAAATTTAAAATTCCTCTTTCTCTTAATTTCACCAGGTTTTCGTATCAAGACAAAATCAAAAAGACTAATTACTTTAGGTTCAAGACTTTGCTTTAATCTACAGTAAGAGACAAAAATTACTCAATATTCAAGCAATAGATAAAAGAAACTTAAATGTAGCCTGCATTTTCTTGTATATGGCAAAAGCTTTTACCTAATTGTCAGTGCAGTTAGTCTCAAAAAGTTCTGAAAGTAGACTGATTCATCATTCTTCAAATCTGACTCATAATGGTATTTCTCAAGATCATCAAAGCATATCAGAAGCATTTTCCAACTCCATCTATATGAAACATAAACTGTTTACAATCTTTGTAACAGATATCAGTCCTGCATTTGGATCTAATCTTAAAACAGAGTAATTTCAGGTAAGAAATCACACTTTAAAAAGCCATGCTGAAGAACTGTAGCTCATTCTGGAAACTTATAACTTAATTTTTGAGTAGCGATTCACCACTGAAATTATTACTTTAGAGATTACCTATAAAAACTGACTCTTACCATATCAGCAAAATATTTTTTTGCAAATATTTTGAAATGAAAGTAGTTCTGCAGATTGAAACTGTAGATTATCTCTTAAATTAATAGTGGTTTTAAAGTTACATGTAACAGCATACTGTACTTCTCATCTTACATCTTTTAAACAATCTGTCTTCACTGAATCTTGACAATGGCAATTTTGAAGGGAGTTTTATCATATTTTCCAGTCTGACATTAAAGTTTACGAAAATCTACATCCAGAATCCATGGGCTGAATCATCTTCTCTAAATAGCTACTTTTCTGTACTGAGAACTTGAGCATTAACTGTTAAAGATCAAAAGATTAAAGAAGAAATCAAAAACAATTGTGCAAAAAGAGCACAAAGAGCTCTCTGACCCTCTCAACTCCTATGAAAGGGTCATATATGTAATATATAAAGGCACATTTCTTCTGGTTTGAAAGAAATGAAGGAAAAATGTTCCTCTTTTGTGTGCAAAAAAGTATTGGTTTGGTACCATTTTTGTCCTGAAATACTCTCATTTTCTTTCAGTGGCAAAGATTTTGTCACTGTTGTTTGCCAAAGCATGTGCACAGACTCGCCACAACATCATTTTAATATTCCCTTATCCATCTATGTTACCTTTTAAAATGTATCTAAAAGCACAAGATCAGCTTAAAAGACTCGTGGTTTGGTCACTGTTCCTTCCATTAGGTTTTGGAGCAAGACTAAATTTGTAACAAACATGGGATTTTTATTCACTTTGAACCAGAGACACTTTGCTCTCAAAATCAATATTCACACTTCGGTGTGATACCTGGAAACACTGTGGGGAGATTCCTAACTAACAAGGATTTGAACAAAAGTCTCTGATTCTTTGTATGGCTCAGATTAACGGCATGTGAACTGAAAGACTTCTGAAGGAGTCTTTTTACCATAACCAAAATCTTTATTGTATTGGAGTGTAGAAGAGAACAGTTACTTCATTTTTTTCAGACAGCTTTACAGGATGGGAGAATGTTTCCTGTTCATGCAGTGCTTAAAATTCTGTTCCGTGTAAACAAATATTCACAGTTTGATCTTTCCTGAGTAGCACTGAACAAATAGTCTATAAAAGATAACTTTGCAAGCATTTGTGATGGGATTATGAGTCAGCCACAAGCTTGTGATGAGCATATTCACCCTACCGCTTCTTTTTGCTTGATATAAGAGTGGCAAAAGACAAAAAAATGCTTGTAAACTCTGCAATTAGGTTTTATCAAACCACAGAAAAAAAAAATTATATTGAAGAAAATAAATTTGTACAGGGAAGAAACTTAGATCTCTTGGATGAGACATTAAATAAAATACCTGAGAAGTAATTCTACCCTCTCCAACAGTCTGGAGGAGGAGAAGACCTCCCTTTGATTCTTTCTTTCCATTCCAGCAATTTTCTTTGATTTACAGGGAAGAAAGTTTCCAAGTTTTCCCCTGGGAGTCCCAAGAAAAGAGTTTCTCCTGTTTGTGGCTTACCGGCTGAAAAACTACTCGGCTCCTTTCAGGAATCTCCCAGTTATATCTATCCATTTTGCAGGCTTTCTTCTTGGCTTTTTCAGATCTGCCTGTCTCACATTACACTCCAGAAGCTCTTCTGAGCTAAGTCTTATGAGTTCTCAAGGAAGGAGAAATTTCCCCTGTATGAAAAATTACTTCTGTTCGAAATGCATTGGTCACAGTAACATGATCAGGGAACCTTCCTCTCTGCTACTTGGCTACACCCTTTTAACCAAAAAGCATGTATGCAACAAACTATGAATGAACAAGCTAGACAGTTAGACCATCTGTTAGCATCACGGAATGACTGATGACATGCCATTTTTGCGTTTTCTAATTAGGTATTTACATTTTAGGATATTGAATGAGCAGGAATACTTCCTAAGTGCTACTACAGCTGTGATTCTGCTAAGTAGGAACACGGACGTTATGTACAATTCCCTGTTATAGAGTTGTCTACAAACTTAACTGAAGCATAAAAATGTAACAGATCAGTAGAACTATTTTAGGCTGCAACATTGCTATAATTTTGTTTTTTCCTTGATCAGGCCTTGATTTATTTTCATGGTCAGCTCTTTCTCGTACCATAGCATGCTGTTAGTTAATGAAAACTGAATCTTTGAAACTTCCTCCCTGGTATGACCCTCAAACTGTTACTCACTGCTGCTCTTCCATGTGGGTGGCGATGAAGTTGCAACATGTAGCCCAAGGGTGATCAAAAGAGACTTCAGGGCCTTGGGATGGTTGGTAAGGGAATCTGGGGCACTAGTTATTTTTAATTTTCTCCTTCCAGTTGCAGACAGTGACATTGGAAGAAACAGACACACTCAGTCTCTTAATACATGGGTCTGTGGCTGGTGTCACCAACATAATTTTGGGTTTTTGGATAATGGGATGGCCTAAACAGCACCAGGCTTGCTGGCGTCAGCTGGGGTTCGCCTTTCTCAAAGGGGGAAGATGGTCTTTGCTCATGAGCTAGTGGGACTCCTTGACAGAGCTTTAATCTAGACTTGATGGGGGAGGGGGGTATTATCAGGCCTGCCCGTGACAAGCCAAGGGATGACACACCAAGTTTAGAGGGATGGGGTGCTAACAAGTGCCCTCAGCCTGTTGCTCCAAGATGTGCTGGGTACACTGCAACATACTGGAAGTCTTATGGAGATGAGCCAGGGGCTCCAGAGGTAATAGGAGCCAATGGGGAAGCATGGGAAGACACCTCAAAGGAATGCAACCTGGAGAGCAATACAGAGGAATTGCAGCCACTCCAGACAGTAAGTCTGCTTCAGTGGGGAACAACTTAAAGGCCTCTATGCAAATGCACGTAGCATGAAGAATAAACAAGAGGAGTTAGAGATGTGTGTACGCCTGCAGGGCTATGATCTTATTGGCATCATGGAGACATGGTGGGATGGCTCCTATGACTGGAGTGTTGGAATGGAAGGACAAAAGCTCTTCAGGAAGGACAGGCAGAGGAGATGAGGAAGGGGTGTTGCCCTCTATGTCAAGGACCAGCTAGAATGTATGGAGCTCCCCCTGGGGAGGACTAAAGGGAGGGCAGGGACCGTTGATGTTACAGTGTGGGGGGTCTGCTACAGGCCACCTGACCAGGATAATGGAGCAGATGATGCCCTCTACAGACAGATAGGAACAGCATTGCATTCATGGGCCCTGGTCCTCATGGGGGACTTAAACCTCCATGATATCTGTTGGAGGGACAACAGAGCAGGGCACAAGCAATCCAGGAAGTTCTTGGAATGTGTTGCTTACGACTTCCTTCTCCAAGTGGCAGAGAAACCAATGAGGAAAGGAGCTATGTTGGACCTTGTTCTCACCAACAAGGAGGGGCTGGTGGGGAACGTGCAGCTCAAGGGCAGCCTCGGCTGTGGTGACCACGAGATGGTGGAGTTCAAGATTCTTAGGGCGGCAAGGAGGGCGCACAGTAAGCTCGCTACCCTGGACTTCAGGAGAGTAGACTTTGGCCTCTTCAGGGATCTGCTTGGTAGGGATCCATGAGGTAAAGCACTGGAGAGGAGAGGGGCCCAAGGAAGCTGTTTAAAATATTCAAGGACCATGTCCTCCAGCTCAGAAGTGATGCATGCCAAAAAAGAAGTTGTTAGGCAAAAAAGCCAGGAGGCCTGCATTAATGAACAAGGAGCTCCTGGACACACTCAAAAGCAAAAAGGAGGCCTACAGAGAGCAGAAGCAAGGGCAGGTAGCCTGGAAGGAATATAGAGAAATTGTCCGAGTAGCTAGAGATCAGGTTAGGCAAGCTAAAGCCCAGATAGAATTAAATCTTACCAGGAACAACAAGGGTAACAAGAAAAACTTCTGTAAGTATGTCAATGATAAAAGGAAGACTCAGGAAGATGTGGGCACTCTTCAGAAGGAAACAGGCGACCTGGTCACCCAGGATATGGAAAAGGTTGAGGCAGTCAATGACTTTTTTGCCTTGGTCTTCACTGGCAAGGGCTCTAGCCACACTGCCCCAGTTGCAAAAGGCAAAGGCAGGGACTGGGAGAATGAGGAACCGCCCACTGTAGGTGAAGACCAGATTCGAGACCATCTAAGGAACGTGACAGTACACAAGTCCATGGGACCTGATGAAATCCACCCGTGGGTCCTGAGGGAACTGTCAGATGACCAGAGGGCTGGAGCACCTCTCCTACGAAGACAGGCTGAGAGAGTTGGGGTTGTTCAGCCTGGAGAAGAGAAGGCTCAGGGGGTACTTTATAGAGGCCTTCCAGTATCTGAAGGGGGCCTACAAGAAAGCTGGAGGGGGACTTTTTTTCAAAGGCATGAAGCAACAAGATGAAGGGTAATAGTTTTAAATTGGAAGAGGGTACATTTAGACTGGGTATCAGGAAGAAATTTTTCACTCTGAGGGTGGTGAGACGCTGGAACAGGTTGCCCAGAGAAGATGTGGATGCCCCATCCCTGGAAGTGTTCAAGACCAGGCTGGATGGGGCTTTGAGCAACCTGGTGTACTAGAAGGTGTACCTGGTCATGGCAGGGGGTTTGGAACTAGATGATCTTTAAGGTCCCTACAACCTAAACCATTCTATGATTCTGTTATTCAATGTTAACATTTACAACCTCTGAAAAAGTCTTAAGAAGTTAGCCATCACCAAAAATAATAAGCTTATTGACAGATTGTCTCTTAAAAAATCAAGAATTGCTTAAAATAATGAAATTCCTACTATTAAGCAACTAGGACAAATGTTTTACAAATAACATCAATTTAGGCATAGTATTAATATTGGATTTTCATTTTCTCAAAAAGCTCAGTAATGATAACAAAACCCCCTGAAAACTATTGTGAAACCAAGAGGTGATAAGAATGCAAATTCAAAAGATTCTTGAGCTGTATCCAAATTAATAGAAGTCATTCTGGGAAAAAAAAATATTTTGTAATGTATACAGACATTAACCGTATAACTGTACACTAAGACTGAAAAAATGTATTCATCTGATACATTTCTAAAAAAGAGTTTAATAGCTTCTCTACCACGGGTGTCATTTTAAATGGAAACAACCTTTTCCTTCAAAACAAGTTCAAATACTATACAAAAATAATTTTTCTTATTATTTTAAAAGAAAAGAAACTTCAAGGAAAGAAACAGGTGCAGAACTCCTTTGTAATAGTCACAGCAGGAGCTTGTGCAAGGCTGAAACCAGAGAAAAATGGCAAGCGTGCTATAAAATTTCCAAGTGAACTTGGTAGCTTGAATGATTTCACTAAGAGAGTTGACATACTGTCATAGACTGAAAAACCTGACTGAGAAAAGGTGGGTAAAATTCAGAGAATGAAGATACAACCCATTATTGTCATTAAAAAAAAAAAAAAGAAAGAAAGAAANNAAAGAAAAAAGCTTGGGGTCTTTTTTGTTAAGTGTGAGAATGTTTCACTGTCATCATTATGAGCTGATACATAAATATATCCATATCCATGAATTTAAACAAGCAACTTTGGAATTTGTTCTCTAGCGAGACTGTGTATGTTGGAATTTGATTATAATGTGACATACCTAAGAACTAGTTGCTAAAGGTAGATAAGCCACGCATAAAACCCCAACAGTAGGCTTTGTGAGTTGCTGCCACGGAGATAGGCACTCATTGACATGACCGTTCTTATTTGAGGACTGTTTGCCTGAGAAAAACCTCACTGTACATATGCCCATTTATAGCACAGAGAAGATTCTGGCTCTCCTCTGCCCAAAAGTGCCCAAATAACTCAGTAAGTCTGTCTGTGCCTGAGCACTTAGTCAGAACAGTGGTTCTCATTGCACTGGCACCTAATTTAGTACCTGCTTTCATATTTGCTATGAAAACATTGAACATTTTGATAAGAATTTAGACAAAAGTAACTAAAGGAACGATGAGATATTGATGTATTAGATTACATAAAAATGATTTTGTTGCTAAATATGGGAAGAAGTAATAAAGACTATGACAATTCTACATATATAGTATAGACTACACAAACAAGAGTATGTTCTATATGTACGCATAGGACCAAGTAGACACTTCTGATAAGACAATAAAATGATTTGTGGTTGGAACACGCTATAGTTTGCTGTGGTCTTTTATTCTTCTTAAATAGAGTATTAAATATCAAGATCTTTCTAGAAAAAGACAACTTCACATTCTTTTAAAATTGCATAATGACATTTTCTGCTGTCAGAAAACAGATTTTAGGATAGGTGATCTTGTATACTGCTGATTCTATTACCCACAACTTTTCTGCTATTTACCAGAATCAGTTATTACTTTTAGGACATGCCTAAACTTGAAAAAGGAAGCCTTCATAGAAAGCTTCTTATTTAGCTAAGAAAGTCACTATTCTGCATGTGCTGTCAGCTGACTATAACTTGTCATCACTTGCACGACAGTCAACATCTTTTTAATAATCCCTTTCTTTACTTAATTCCAGTGTTTAATATCGTTCTCAGAATATTCTTAGTCAAGGTAAACTATTACTTTTTGGAAAAAAAAATGTTTTGAGGAAGCTGTCTATTAGCTAGCAGCTAACACATGGAATGAATCTAAATCATATTGCCAGTTGATTCTCAAAGGTCAGCTCCTCCAAGCTCCACAATTGTTTTTTCTATCATGCCAAAAATGGCAGGCAAGAAAAGGTGACAGGAGTCCTTTGCAGGTGAGCAAGAGGCCTTTACAGGTGAACAAGGAGAGGCATACAAGAAATGAAAGCAGGGCCTGGTCACCAGACGGAATATGAAGACACTGTACGAACGTGCAGGGGATGGTGTCAGGAAAGCCAAAGTCCACCTGGACTTGTGAATCCGGTCAGGTACACACAGGGCAACCGGAAGGACTTCTACATGTGTATCATCAGCAGCATTCTGGGATGCATTATGCAAAGTACTGCCAGTGGGGTGGGCGAAGGGATCCTTCCCCTCTCGTCAGCCCTGATGAGACACACCTGTAGTGCGTGAGGGTTGGACCAGATGATCTGCAGAGGTCCTTGCCAACCTCAGTTGTTCTGTGGTATTGCTTCTTTGTGTATGTACTCTTTCAAAACTCTATGCATGCTCAAATAATTTCATTACATACACTCACAGGATCATAGATTAATTTAGGTGGGAAGGATATCTGAAGGACATTTGACTTAACCTCCCCAGTCAGAGCAAGGCCATGCTATGGCTAAACTGAAGTAATTGTGACACTAGTCCTTCAAAAAGGTCTGGAATAAGATACAGTTAACCAGGATGCCCATTTCCTTCATGTACCCCCTCATGTCATTAATGCTGTTGTCAGACATTATGTGACTGATTCAGTTTCAATACAATGATAAGTATGAAGTTTCAAAATTATCAACTTAGATATAGATATTCTTAAAAATCAGAGCTGGTTCTTGCTTAGTGTGACTTTAGCTCATTCCAAATGAGTAAGATAATCTACAGGCTGATAACAAAAGAGACACAAAATTTGCTTTAATCTGTCTTCTTTCTTAAGTCATTGAATTACCAGAAATTACTTAATTAAAAAGATAGAAGAGTCAAAATATATCTGCATGAAAAAAAAAAAATAGGTTCTGAAATGTTTTACTTCTTTTAGAAACTCTCTTCTATAAAATACAGTGAGATATATCAAAAGCAGTGGGTATCAAGACTCTCAATACTCCTTAAAAATTTATTGTATTAAATGTTTATCAAGTGAAGTTAGATTTTTCATTTTTACATCTCAAATAAGGAATAAACTTTTACAATACAGCTTTAGAAACACAACCTTGCCACGGATTGATAGTACTTAGTATTTTTTCATATATTACTCTCTGGCCATTATGAAGATTTATGTTGTAGCAAGGCTAGAAGATTGCTGCATCTCAAAGCTCAGCATGAATTTCAATTTTAGATTATTTCATATACCTGTAGCTTAGTAAAGTAATTTTGCCAAAGATCACTTGAAATAACATGTATGATTTTCTCCTGCTTTATTTGGAGCATTTTCTTCTCCCATTTATACGGACAGCCTAAAAAACCCCAAAAATTGCTATATGACAAATGGAATAACTTTATCTTTTTTTCTGTGTCATTCACCTTGTTCTTCATCTTTCTCTGTAGTCCCCAGGGCTTTATGCCCCAGTGAGTGCCTGAGGCTGATAAGAGTTATTCTGAGTAAGCAAAACAATTAAGCCCCTAATCAAGTAATGAACTTTGTGTCAATCACCTTTTCATACTGCAGGTGACACCTGCCTGACACTGTCAGCTCCAGCTGACATGGATTCCATGTTATACATAAATCTCTTGACTTAATGATCAGATACAAAACTATAAGATGAGGCCACCAACTCCTACATGTAAAAATATTTTTTCTGCCTAAACTTGATCATTAACATACCTAAGTTAATGATTTGGGAAGTGAAGCTGATGTGCACTGTGGTAAAATACTACAGTAAAGCCAGATCCTAGGCCAGTGTGCTGTATTCTGATGGCTTTTGAGGAAAATAGCATCCATTCAAGGTATCCCTTAGACCCACTCTCAGTGAGACTAAGTATTCATCAGCTTCAAGATTTCTTTTGCTAAAATAATTCGACTCAGTTTTATAGGGAATGTATCTAGGGTAACACCCATCATGTGAATTATGTTTCTATTCTATTTTCTGGCAAAAATTCTTTTCACCTGTGCCTAAATGAACAGCATGAATTTCATCATGGACAAAGTTTTGTTTGTTTTATGTTTCTGACCTGCTAAATTATATTATGTCAAATTACGGCAAATTACAGAGTATCACATCATGTTACATGGTTCACATTGTAAGTCAATTCAACTTGACACACTATGACAAAGTAATGCAATATATCAGTTCTATAACCACATTCTTTAAGTAATGAAGTAGTATTTCAGCATACAAACCAGAGCACCTATTTAGTATTAAATATCCATCATCTGCTCCAACAGCGACATTTGGAGCAATTGGGTCAAGTGTCTACAGGAAAAGGATATTTTTATTGTCTTCTCTGCTAATTGATTGAACAGGACCATGCTAGCATTCTTTCCACTTTATACAAACTCATTCATTAAATCACTCCCTATACATGTCAACAGTCTGGGAGTAGACTTTTATTTAGACAATTTATTCAGATGATAAATATACGTGTTACTAAAAAATGCAACTTGGTTTTTAAGCAACACTGGTCTTCGTTAAATCTATGAGTGAACGTACCACTTCAGTAATCAAACTCCTGTTGAATAAGAAATATTTGTGCAAGACTGTGGTATAAACAGAGTGTTTTCAGGGCAAGAAACTTAAAGTGAATTTTGCTCAATAAAAATATGTCAGTCAATTCCAGTAATAACCTGTATAGTAAATCCGGCAGGAGTGATCAGAATAGTAGTCCCTGTCTCCATACAGCAAATTCAGCACCAAGCAAGCTGCGGGTCACATTTGCACTGCCTCACGTCTCGTGTTTTAAGGATTCATCTGGAGAGCAAGGGCCCAATGACAATGCTGCAGCATCAAGGAGGTGAAATACTAAAAATATGTCTACAGTGAGACTACAATGCAGAACACAGGTATTCAAACTAGTTTTGGTAAACAGTAGCAATTTGAGCTGTGACATGGAACTTCACACAAATTTGAACAGTAATCTACTTAGCTTCTGGAGAGTGTCCACACTGACCTCCATGCTACTAAAATGAGGTTGCTCCTGGTTACGCAGTACAAAAACTGAAGTGTGATGACTCGCTGTTGTTTCTGCCAACTAACCCTTGCATTCAACCGGAGAAACCCTTACCAAGGTAACAGGGCTTTCAGTCACTGCCCCTTTAAACATCCCCTATAGTGAGAGAAAAAAAGTGGTGAACAGAGAGGCTAATTAAGCAGCCTGTTTCCAAAGCAGTTCTCCCATGAGCTTCTCCAATTAGATGGCTTAAATGGGAATGGAAAATATTTTAGAAAGGCATTTTTTCTTTGATATTTTCTAGTTTGGTTAGTTGTGTAGCCAGCTGTACATCCCTTTCTGCCATATCGATAAGGGAACCAGTGTCAGGAAAGAATTCAGGAAGGAAGGAGGCTGCTCAGCTCAGCACTTTTGACGTAATGTTGGTTGTTGAGTTATGGTCCAAGGAAGAAATAGCAGAGAAGCGTTACCTGAAATAGACCAGCTAGAATTTTATTAATTTTACACTAAAAGGTGCAGATCTTCTATACTGAAGAAATTATTTCATCCTGTCTTCTGCCAAAGAGGTCTTCTATGGAAAAGGCAAACATTGTTATCCAGAAAATTATATCTGAGTCTTATTCCTGGCTCCCAAAAACGTAAAGTGAAGCATATCACCACTTTTGAGAAAAATCATTATTCAGGCAGATAAGCATAAATTATGTGTTTAAAAAATAGTCTGTTTGTACTTTTTTATAAACCATACTAGAGATCTCTGAAAAGTAAAAGAAATTCTCCTTTAACAGTCCATTACACAAGCCAGTTTTCTCTCAGTCTAAGAATACTAATCAGAACACTGCTAAACAGTATTTTAATTGCTAAGTAGAGTGTCTTATGTTTCAGGTAGGTTTCTTAATGTTTATATGCAAATATTATAGAAGATAGAGGTTTTTGAAATTGTATACTTAAGAATGTTACGGATCTTCAAAGTAATTTTCAACTGAAGTGAAAATGTTCCATTTCAGTGTCAAAGTATTTTTTTTTGCTGCAAGATACTATTTTTTCATTATCTTTCACACCTCTCTCACCCCCACCACCCCCCTTCTCTCTCTCCCCTCACAAACATACTTATAAAAAAGCTTGTCATCTAACATCAGAAGCAAGTCTACTCTGTTCACTCTTTTTTCCTTTTTTAAAAATTAATAATGGAGTATTAGATGAAGTAAAAAGGTAGAGGACATGGACTAATAGTTTATAAAATACATATCATTTTTTGTTGTAGGTACTGAAAATAATATACTTGAAAATAAAACATGTCAAAGTACTGCACACCTATGACCAATTCTATATGGTAAATTTGTAATAAGTTGTTAAAGACGTAAGACAGATTATTTTGGATGAATAATTCAATCACTAAGAATAAAATTTTAGGTTGATATGTTACTTCAAATTGGCATGATGAACCAGTAAAGTTCAGAAATTTTGCTTTTATATTTTTTAGCCAAACAAATTTTCACTTGTTGATGAAGCAGTGTTTTTTAGTGCAGCTAACTAAATCTAAATATTTATTCTAAGTAAGAACCTAAAACCTAAAATACTTTTTTAGGCCTTCCAAAGTATTGTATTGCTCTCTGTATGAGCCCTTGTATGTGTATTACTTGGCTAAGGCAGGTTTCATTTGAAACTGGGAATTTTGACATGCAGTGTTGGCATTGAACCAAACGTGTGTTTACTTGCACACCTTCTGTCTGTGGGAGGGAATGGGTGCTGCATATCAGCTGTGCATCCTTGAGATTCAGTTACACCACTTGACAATACTGAAAAATTTAAATCCTCACCACAGAGCAGGTAAGGGACCTACAGGACATCTCTACAGGAATCCCTGGCTACAGAACAAAGCTAACGTAAAGATCTAGTGCTAGTGAATGTCTTGTACACATCTCTTATTATAGTAAGGGGGTATACTCACAAGAAAATATTCATTCCCTCAGTTAAAATATCCCTAAGGCTGGGAAGTTCCAAGCTATTACAAATAAAATAATTAAAAAAAAAAAGCGGTTGAAGCAAGTCCAGAGGAGAGCCACAATAATGATCAGAGTGCTGGAGCACCTCTTCTACGTAGACAGGCTGTGAGGGTTGGGGTTGTACAGCCTGGAGAAGAGAAGGCTCCAGGGGGACCATATAGAGGCTTTCCAGTATCTGAAGGGGGCCTGCAAGAAAGCTGGAGGGGGACTTTTTCAAGGGATTGTAGCAATAAGATAAGGGGTAATGGTTTTAAACTGGAAGAGGGTAGATTTAGATTAAATATCAGGAAGAAATTTTTCACACTGAGGGTGGTGAAGCACTGGAACAGGTTGCCCAGGAAAGTTGTGGATTCCCCATTCCTGGAAGTGTTCAAGGCCAGGCTGGATGGGGCTTTGAGCAACCTGGTCTAGTGGGAGGTGTCCCTGGTCATGGCAGGGGGTTTGGAACTAGATGATCTTTAAGGTCCCTTCCAACCTAAACCATTCTATGATTCTATGAATACTTTGTCCTTATGTGTTCATACAATTACAGGATTTGAAATGACATTGTGCAGATTTTATTTAGAAGAAAAGCCAGATATCTGTGTGGAATTATGGATTAAGAACTTTTTGAGAACTTTGTTTTATTTTTCTTGGGCACTGAATTTGAATTTGCCTACTGCTTTACCAATGCAGAATATTTTTTTCACATTTATTTCTAAGAAAGAATTAATAGATTTCATCTGCATGTACTTAGAAGACTACCTTATTTCACACAGAGGCCAAGTGTTTCCCCAAAATGACCTTGAAGTCTGCCTTCTTATAGCATTAGATATACTGTTTGCAGTACTTTTATTTTGAATAAATGCATCACATCCATTCAGTGATTTTTAGCATTTCAAAACATAATTGCTTGCTCTTTATGGTTATGCTCCCTCTTTCATTTCACATGTGTGGAGGTACTTTTGGTATGGAATTTGAACTCTTTTTCTAAACATGGATGTTTACCAATATTTACTCAAAATCATTATGAGAAAATATGTCATTGTCACTCCTATGTGGCCAGATAATTTCAAGTTCAAGTAAGAATTCAGCTTTCATTCCTGATATTTTGATTCTTCTAATAATAGTAAACTAAATAAAAGAAATAATGGAATTATATGGATTTGTATACGATTAAGTTTCACTTGGCATCTTTACAGAAAATTATGATGCTTGCGATATATAGTTTGTAATAGCATTTGCAAGTATTAAAGTGAAATTTGAAAGCCGGTGATGGCAGAGTAATACTATTAAAATATATAAAGACATCATAAGAACAAAATAAAATTGCATGCTATTTAAACATTTCTGGCAGTGACCAATACAGAGATGTTTAGAGAAGATGAAACATTTGTTTTATACTAAAGTGTCCTTCAGCTTATCTACATATGTATTATCACTCACAAGGAAAGTATGTCATGTTTTGTTTGTCCTCAGGAGGCTGGGTCCATCTATGTATGTAGCACGAAATAGCATATAATACCACATACTAAATATTATGCTATTTTTGGCCGCTACAGGAAAAATAGAATAATATCATCAGTTCAAGCACCATTCAGTGCACCTGGGTTTGAAATACACTAGCTGCCTGCAGCTAGTGCTACTATTAAGTGTGCTTGGAGTTACTACTTCTCACTTTTTTCATGATACTTAAATCCAAAATACCTAATTTTGATGTTTTAAAAACTTTTCTAATAGGATTTAGAAAATACTATTTTAATAAAAATAGATATTGTTAATATAGTAACAATAATAGAATCATCTATGCATATATATGCATACATATGCATATAGCTTTCTGTCTTCTGTGATCTTGAAATGTGATTCACTTGACTTAGGCAGCAAGAGATGCTTTAAACTTGTTGAAAATATTCTGGTTCATGCACTTAATTTCACTTTCAGTACAGGAAACTTTTTATGAATAAGGTCTATTCCAATAATAAATCACCGTACTTTCCCCCCTACAGTATCACAGTAATTCTATTCAGAAAAAGTTAAACAAGCAGTTTTGGGGATGACCCATTTGCAGTCAGTGACTCCTTATTTAATGCGAGTTTCAACTGCATATATTTACAATGTATGTGTATATCAACTTTCTCACCCAGAAACCTGAAAAACTAAAATACCAAGTCTCCTTTGTCTAATACTCAAGACTTGTAAGCACTCAAATTAAGGATCTAAACCAATAAAATAATAACACATTTTCTCACTAGTGGAGAAATAGGATATACATTAAATTTAATATAGCAGACCAACCAATCAGTCAAGGCAGACTGACAGTTGCATACAGTAGCATCTTCACTCTTGTTTCCTCCTTTCCTTCAGTACATTCCACCTATAGTTTGGTTTTTAAGTGTGGTAGAATCCAATATATTGACAGATTTGAGGCACTTCACTGCATTTCCTGTATTGGCTTCTGCTGAGATAATATGACTGCTTAGATCACTAGGTTCTTATCAGTTACTTAGTTCTCACCACCACCTTGAAGATAACTCAGAATCTTAAGGGGCAAATTGACTGTATATCAATTGATACACAATTGATATTGATATAGGCTTGATATCACAACCACAATGGAGGGATACATTATAGGAGTCCCTTACTCCTTCACTGTTCTTGAGTTTTGAATAATTTCCTTGCATAAGAATTCAGACTGCAGTCTTTCTTCAGATGACATCTCAAGTTAAACATATTTTGCTTAGTTTTGTTCACTATCCAAAAGCTAAAATCGCATTATGTTACCCTTCTTTCAGTTTTAACCAAATATGTTAAAATCAATAGCTTTCCCATTCATTTAATTTTTCTTCCTCACCAATAGGTTCTCTCATCAGATCATTTCTGATTTCTTCATCATAGAATAGAATAAAGTAGAGTAGAGTAGAATATTTCAGTCAGAAGGTCACCTACTCAACTGCCTAACTAATTCAGGGCTGACCAAAAGTTAAAGCATGTTATTAAGGGCATTGCCCAAACACTTCTTAAACACTGACAGGCTTGGGACATCAACCACCTCTTTAGGAAGCCTGTTCCAGTGTTTGACCATCCTCTCAGTAAAGAAATGCTTCCTAATGTCCGGTCTTAACCTCCCCTGACACAGATTTGAGCAATGAGGTTGCCCCTCAGCCTCCTTTTCTCCAAACTAGACAAGCCCAAAGTCCTTAGCCACTCCTCAAAGGACAATCCTTACAGCCCTTTCACCAGCTTTGTTGCCCTCCTCTGGACACATTTGAGTATCATACACCCTTCTTAAATTGTGGGCCCCAGAACTGCACACAGTATTTAAGGTGAGGCCACACCAATGCCGAATACAGCGGCATAATCATCTCTTTTGACTGGCTGGTTATACTGTGATTCATGCACCCCAGGATGCGGTTTGCCCACTGGGCTGCCAGGGCACACTGCTGGCTCATATTAAGCCTGTTGTCAACCAGCACCCACAGATCTCTCTCTGCAGGGTCAGTTCTCCAGCCACTCCTCTCCCAATTTATATTAGTGCCCAATGTTACTCTGTCCTGGGTATAGAATTTGGACTTGTTGAATTTCATCAAATTAATCATAGCCCAATGCTCCAATCTATCTAGATCCCTCTGCAAGCCCTCTTGTCCCTCAAGAGAGTCCACAGCACCTCCCAGTTTGCTATCATCAGCGCACTTGCTAATGGTGCGTTCAACTCCTGTATTCAGATCATTGATAAATACATTGAACAGAACTGGCCCTAGAAGTGAACCCTGAAAAACACCGCTAGTGACTGCTGGTGACATCATACTTCTACAGAGTAGCTAGGAGTCATTAAGACTAAATAAGACAAAAAAGGAACAAACGGCTTCATTTTCTGACTTAAAATCCTAGCTCCAAAGTGCGGGCAAGAGTATTATTTTTAAGAAAATGAAATACACAATGTTGCCTGGGATACCCAAAACAGTTTGAGGTAGATAAAAAGAAAGCAAATTTTACAATCTTTTTAAGCATGTATGACTTATTTCAACAAGGAGAAGCGCAAAGTCATGTACCTGGGGAAGAGCAACCCCATGCATGGATATATGCTAGGGGCCACTAATCTGGAAAGCAGTTTGGTAGAAAAGGACCAACGGGTCTTGGTGGACACCAAGTTGATCATGAGCCAGTAATGTATCATTGCAGCAAAGAAGACTCCCGGGTTGCACTAGACAAAGTATTGCGAGCAGGTTTAGGGAAGTGATCCCTCCCCTCTACTCATCACTGGTGAGGTTGCATCTGGGGTACTGTGTTCAATTCTATGCTTCCCAGTACAAGAGAGACACCAAAAAATTGGAGACAGTCCAACGAAGGGCTACAAAGATCATGAAGGGACTGGACCATCTTGCCTATGAGAAAATCCTGAAAGAGATGGGACTGTTTAGCCTACAGAAGAGAAGCCTTGGGGGAGACCTCATCAATGTGTATAATTACCTGGAGGGTGAAAAGAAGATGGAGTCAGGCTTTTTTCAGTGGTGTCTAGTGACAGGACCAGAGGCAGTGAACACAAACCGAAACTGCAGCAGGTTCCCTCTGAACATCAGGAAACACTTTTCTACTGTGAGGGTGGCTGAGCACTGGCACAGGCTGCCCAGAGAGGTTGTGGAGCCTGCTCCTTGGAGATATTCAAAAGCTGACAGGGAGTGGTACTGGACAACTGACTCTAGGTGGTCCTGTTTGAGCAGAGGGTGTTGGACCAGGCGACCTCCAGAGGTCCCTTCCCACCTCAACCATTCTGTGATTCTGTTTAACTATATTAGGTAGGAGTTCCACGTTTTGTCTGAATACACAGGAAAAATATGGTCCTGGTCAAGCTGAAGATTAAGATGCGGAAGCACACACAGTAAAAACTTGGAAACACTTAAAGGGTTGCACATTTCAAGATTTACCCAGATACTTAGCATAGTGTACCCAGTCCCTTTAATCTTCAGCATTGCAGTGGCAGACAGAAACAAAGAAACAAAGAAAGAAATAAACAACCCCCCAGACTTCGAAGGGGGAGGGACACAGGACTGACAGACCCAAAACTACAAAAAATGAGCAAAGAAATCAAAGAGGTTTTGGAAAACAACTTGCACGAAGGAAAAAGAAAACAAAAACAAACCAAAAACAAAACACCAAGAGAAAATCTTAGAAATTCATTCTTGAGTATGTCAGCATATTTTCCCATTTTTATAAAACTGATCAGGTTTGGGCCTTGTTTAACTAGATCTAATAAACTATACAGATGGTTCTTAGAGATTCTTATTGACTTACCACTTCGACTAGTGTTGCAGTGGGTGTTTTGATGGCAAGGGAAGCTTCAAAGCTCTAAGTGATTTCAATCTCCCTGTTTGGCTGCCAGACTGCTTGTCCCCAAGGAGGCACACACCAGAGCAGTAAGACCTCCTCTGAAAGTGAGCAGAGATCTCGTTTTTCCTCCACTGACACTTTTTGACAGGAGGTAAGGGAGACATACAAAGAGTGCAAGGCAGTTTTAAGGTGAGGTTAAATGTTGCAGTTGATGTGATCTCACAGTTTACTGCAGCAAAAAGGAGGAAACTGGTCCTTCCACCCCATTTCTCTACCAGTCTCAGTCTGTCTGGTCTTTTGCTGATATGATTCAGGTCTCAGATTCATCAGGTCCTTAGCTGACATGATTCAAATTACTAAACTATTGGAAAATTTTTTCAGCTGAATTAGCTTTCCATAAGGCTTCTGCTTAGAGTGGCTCATGGAGAGGTTTGGCAAGTTCCAGAGTCAAAGCTGTTGAAAAGCCTCTCCAGAAGAGGGAAGGAGATAGCATGACATCCCTCAGTGTTGGCAAGATGTTAAAGTGTCACAGCTGTTGCATCATATTCATGGACACCCTCACTTCCTACAAGGAACAATAGTAAAATGTATTATATGATAGTCAACATGGATTACAGCAAGGAGGAGAATATCAGCTTGTACATGGGAGGGAGTGAACGAGGACTGAATGAACTGCTGAGCAAGGAAGGACAGATAGAGGAGTGACATTTCAGTGGTTTCAAAGCACTAAAAATCATCCCTAAATTTCATAGACTACATTAATTGCAACAGATCTATAAATGCTCTTGGGAATACAGAACACAGAAAGCAGACCAAAATATTTTTCTTACAGTATTTAAATATTTTGGGAGTCTGACTTTTTTTTTTTAATCTGTTTTGCTGGCAATGTTTGTTTTCTTCATGACTTTGCAAGCAGAGGATAGATAAAATAGCTTATTAACTCCTTTTACTCTTATCCTGTACACAATAAAACAGCTGGAGAAAGCATACTAGTCCCCATATTTCTTAAAAAAAACCCCAGTCTTATAAAGCAGAATCTCTTAAATTTGAGTTTCCTTCACTATTGTCATACAGTACCAGAAAAGTTAAACCTAATGAAAGTTGAGCAAAAAGGACAAGAAGAAATACTGGAGAAAGGAGGTAAAGCTTAACTAGAGACAGTTATCAACTCCCCCTTGATTCAGAGTGTACTTTGATTTTATAGAGAACACTTCCATCATTACTTATACAGTAATGTTCTACATGTTTGAAAACACAAATTAGAAATGCTTCTTGGTTCATCTGAAAATATGCATTCTTGCCAAGGTTTCTTAATGTTAATTGCTACTAAAAAAGTAATCAATTTAGAACTTGATTTTTTTTTTTTTAAATAGAAGTGTGTGTTATGACAACACATCTTAGAAGTGTATCCCAAGTAATATCCATATAAAATACATATATTTCATACCCTTAAAATAATGAAAATTTGGGACATCAAATTAAGAAGAAGCAGTCAAGGAATTCTTTAAAATGCTTTGAAACAGAATTTGTTCATCTGCCTTAAATTCTGATGAAGCAGTTTTCAAAATTTGAGAAGCTATATATAGTTGAAAAGTGTTGCTAGTCTTTAGCAGCAGCTGGAAGAGTAAAGCAGAAGCAGTTTTAAGTCCAAACAAATAATCTACCTTTCAAAGCCTTCTTAATAGACACAGGTTAAGACAGGAACTTCACGCCGATTGGCATGTAGGGGCAGACAGGGATATTTAAACATACTGAGCCCGATTCCACTCTCATTTATTCCATTGGCTTCAATGCAGTGACTTCCAGCAGTGCAAGAAAAAGGTAAACTGGATATTAAATGATGTTCAGAACAAGGTATATTACTATAATTTCTTCAGGAATGTTATTTATCTCTCTATGTGAGACAGCAATTGTAATGACTGCATTAAGATAGAAAAGCACTACTGAAGTTCCCCAAACAAACCACATTTTTAATTTGACCTGAAAAAACCCTACTGCAGAGAACCTTGTGTAAGGCAAGAAGAAGAGACCAACCTTGGATGTTTCAGAATAACTTCTAGCCTCAGCAATATGGAAAAGAAAGAAAAAAACATAAGAAAAGATTAAGGGTATACAATTCTTACTTTTTGAGGCATATTTACTTTCTACTGCATGGAAAGGAGGAAGAAGACTAAAATCTACAACAAAAACTTTAGTTAAGATAATTCTTGAACTATACGCTTACAAGTCTTCAAGTTTTCTTACTCTAAAATTAGGGCTTTCCAGAAAGGCACCGGGGGTAGTCATTACAGGTGTTCAAATGTGGTTTTATATCATTTGGGGGGTAGGGAGTGGGGAAGGGGGCACCACCAACAAAAAAACCCAAACAAATCTTTGGAAGCTTTTCAAAGCAAAATGATTGCTTAAAATATATCAAACTAAGTTCAGTCATAGAACAAAGGAATTCAGATCCACTTTTAGAAAATTATATTAAAAATTATGTAATCTGAAAGATATTACCATGAAGCCAATACCAATTGATTGTCTTGTGGATATTTTCGTGAGCTATGTACCTTTCAACAGGAACACCAGCTACTTTGGACTGTAAACTTCGTCTGTTAGGAGGATATAAGTAACCAGAATTGTGTTATTACTTGATCTGAATTCTCTTAAGAGATGGGGAGAGAATAAGTCAAGAGAAGTGAATTCTGGTACTTACTTATCTTTTTTTCTTTTTTTCATGAAAATATGAACGAATATCTACTCAGTTGCTTAAATATCAGTGTCTACTAAAAGTTCAGATATTCTCCATAACTGAGATAAGGGGCTGAGAGATACAACACAAGACTGATGTGAGCCCTTGGACTTGTACCTGTAGCTAGGCAGAGTATCCCACTGTTTAAGAAGCTGGGTCACAGTTTGAGAACGTACTGAAGCATTTCAGCCAAAATAAGACAGCTTTGCCAATACGAACTAGCTTTGTATGATTTTGCCACCCCTGTTTCTTGATGTGCTTTACAATAATCAGATATGACTATCAAGGGAAACCGTCTTCACTCTTTCTCACTCAAAATTGTGAAATTATGTGTGTGAAAACACAGATTTGCTGTATGTCATTAGACCTACTTAAGTCTTAAAAGAATTACCACATAATCAAATGTGTTTCCTAGCTAATGGTCTGTGTAAAAGATAAACTTGAAACAAAAGAATACACTTCATAAATACTGTACATAGTGACAAGTCAGTCCTGAAACCTAGAAAGACATATAAAGGGAAGAAACAAATAAGGTCATAGCACATCCTCATGTTAGAAACATCCAGGTTTTGTGTGAAAGCGTTCATTATTGTTTTGCAAATCCTGTTATCCAGGCCCCTAGACCCTTCATTTTCCAGACACTTTTTCCAGTAGTTACCTGTTAGAGTTCAAAGAACCGATAATGTCACAGTCATGAATTATTTTTTTTTCCCAAAAAGTCCCTAGGAGTTGTTATTTATATCCACTGTATAGAATTAGGACAGTTATCACAAACACATTGTCCAGTATAAAACAATTAAGAAGTAAGAAGAATATAACACAAGTAAGAAGGTGCCTTTTTTGCACCAAGTCCTATGTAATATCTGTACCTCCTAGAGGCTCACTCTGGGAGAATAAACTCCAACCTCAAACGGCTGTTAAATAAAGACAAGGGAAAACCAAGAGCATTGCAGAAAAAGTCAAAACTGATCTTTTGATTTTATGATTTGTCTAGCACACAGCAGAACAGAGAGGATTGGAACCTAAGAAGATATCAAGGAAGGAATACAGTCAACACTTAACCTTACTTACTCCAGCAAATTGGAGCACAGGAGATAAGTGGTATTGGCTAAGGACTGCTGAAGAACGTAAACAAGACTTCTTGTACCAGAAGACTATGCTTTAAAGAGGGTGGATTTAGCACTGTAGCAAACAATTTGCGCTTGAGTTTTCTTCCTTTCCAAAACAGTTTCATCTCTTTACACTATAGCACATTTTGTAATACAGTTATTTACACAAATGGCCTAAAAGGATTTCAGAAGGCAGCAGAAAGTTCCAGATGAAAATAGCATAATATGCGGGCACACCATAGATCTCTATCAAGAGAAGGGGCCATATCTATTACTGCACAGCATGGTAGATGAAAAATAACAATGCAAAGGTAAAGACAGAACATAAAGATATTAATCTTCATTTATTACCTAATATTTAATATTACCCTCCCATTTAAACCTTCTTTTTATGTGTTTAGTTTCATCTTACCTTGAAGAAAAGATAATCAAAACTATTGTTATGTTGCTGTTGGTTACTCCCCAGTGCCATATATCAGAAACAATTATATTTAATTAGCTAGTGTTTTCAGTAACCCAACATTTAAAAGGAAACATACGATTGGACCCAAAGGAGACAAAATGGAACGTGATCCGGAAAAGGCAAGTTTTCTTACGAGCAATCTATAATATGAAATGCCTGTATTACCATCTTGGGCTGTGACATTCATAAGTGATTGCACGAAATGCTGAAATATCCATATGTATACAGAAGCATTTTAGGAGGGCTCTATATAATTAAACAAGAAGCTTGGATGTAAGGGAAAAACACAGCTAGTGTGCGTACTTCCTTTAAAGAATAGCTTGGGGAGCTCTCTAGGGAGAGTTTAATGAAAGCCTCTTTGCCTCAGTCTTTCTAAGGTCCATAGGAAAGGAAGTGCTTTAACAGAGGCCATTGTAAACGGGACAGAATCAATCTCTCTTCTTTTCCTTCAGCCTTTCCAAGGCTCTAGAGGAAAGGAACTTTCAGGTGTTGCATACAGGAGCAACATACACTACCGTATTTTATTATTAATTGCCTTGAAAACATTATATTTCATAAATAGAAGTTAAACACACTAGAAAATGTTCTTCTCTCAAACACTGATTTTAACCCTTATGGGCTTCTGAAATCTTCTGCTACTATCTTTGTTACCTGTTACTATCCCATTGTTTTCTTTCAGCAGCACCTTAAAAAATATGACAAACATCTGTCGCTTGTGACTAAACATCCAGTTCAGCATGTCCACTGCACTAGCAAGTACACCATACACAAGCTCGTACATCATTTACTCTTGGTAGCATGACAGCAGCCCAGCAGGCGCACTGGACAAGAAACTACAGGTAAGATTTTTTAATTTTTTCAGGGCTTAACTCTTGCTTAGCCCTGCATCTGCTGTCTTTTTGTGTTCGAGTCTCAGAGCTTGTACTCAGGTAGAGCGCCAACTCAGGAATGACACAAGGCCAGGGCTTTAACTTGAATGTGGCAGTGCTTTTTCCATATCTGCAGCAACTCCCGCGCTTGGAATAGTTCAAAAACGTCTGGCTGCTTCTGCAATTTAGAGATCTTTCATTTTTAGGTCAGCCTGCCTCACAAGCTACACTGACAGACATGCAGTAAGCATTTCAGATTAGGAGACAGATGCTGTAACTCCTATATAAACACAAAAGTTTAAAAGGCAAGAAATTCTTCTCTATAGATCTTGTTTTTTAAAACCCTGTTGTGGCAAGTAATCCCTATGCTTTATTAAGAAGCTCCTGGAGTCTGGCAGTACAAATGCAACAACAAGCTTCTCTTACATATCTAACCTCAGAGATTTTCAGAATTAAATATCCAAACTCCCCATGTGAAAGGGTGGAACATCACAGCAAACAAGAAAATATCTGACTCCACAATTATTTTGTAGTACTTTAAGGGGAGTTCTGCCCATACCCAGGTTTGGAAAATATTTTGCAAAATAAGTACTCACCTATAACAAATTTAAAATCAGAAGTATGATTTTGTTCTTCATTATTCAATTTTTCAGAAAAACAACATTCTCTGGACAGTCAGCATCAACTTGTGGCAAGGTTATATGCAGCACAATGGATTTTTGCTTTTTTTGTTTAAAGGTTAGGGATTGTTTTTTGCTTGGGGGCATTGCTGACAAAGCACTTGACAGTAGGTACAACACATCTACAGTAAGTAGATCAGAGTATTTTACCTGTAAACATGCTGCAATAAAGTGCCATCATTCAATCAATACAAATTACTTAGTTAACATTTTTCTTAATGTACCTGGATTACTAGTTCATTAGATCATTACCTGATAAATAGTGTGGGTAATGAATTGAGAGAGTAACTACATACCTTCAGGAAGAACCTGCCCGATAACAATAATCCATTAGAAAAACTGGCAGTATCCTCTGATCTATTGCCCGCAAAGCTATGACTTGATGGAGAGTTTCATTCCCTCTGCTCAGCACTCCAGAAGAAAATCAGCACAATTTAAATATTTCTCAGGATGTGACAGCTCTCTAGATCCCTGGTTGCATTCTGTTCCCAGGGGTTGACAATCTGGTGTTCCAGTGTGCATAGAGCAGTGAAGATGAATTGAAAAAGCTTGAGATAAATTAGGGATGGCTAAGTTAAAATTGTCTCTGCTCCCGAGTCTCTCATCTGCAGTCTGCAAGCCTATTTTGCTGTGAAAAAGCTAGATGGCAGGCTGCCTCAGTGAGTTCTTCTTAAGCGACAGGGAGCATTTTCAATGAAGAAAAATTCTCCCATTATCTAAGCTAATGTGACTGCAGCTAAATCTAGTCTTAAAAGTGTCTACTAGCATGAAATTCATTCTCACTGCTGCTTTCTTTCAAGCCACAGGTTAAAAAAAAAAAAAACAAAAAACAAAGAAAAGAGAAAGAAAAAACACAGCACCGCCCTAAATTTTTCTATGTGAAAGAAATAAACTTTTTAGCTTATAAATGGCAGCATGTTTCATATTATAGCTGTGCCCAACAATCTAAGTAGGAGAAATTTTCACTGTTTCCCAAACTTTATCTGCTTATACTCAAATTATCCTTCCACTTCCTGTTCTTTCTGTTTTGCTTTTAACGGTTATCATTTCTTTGCAATTATCTTCATTTTGAATGTGCCAGGAGAGAAAGTGGCAGTATTTTCCCCTTATTGACAAAAAATGAAGTGACAGCTAAAATTCTGAACAATTAACATGTTTAGCCTTAGTAGATAATCATCCAAAAATATGTGATTGACGTTTTGCCATGCCACTAGAAAGTTTTGTTAAAAGGAAAAAAACAACAACCTTGTAACAGGTTGTTGATCTTTAATTATGAACCAGTTCTCTGATTGCACTAGTTTACAAGGAAGATAGAACTGAAGATTTCTGGATATCAGTTTAGTGCCAAAGCTGTTTGACAAAGTCACTAATTTCAAGCTGTTATGTAAAAAGTTGGGATATAAACAGCTCAAGCGCAGGAGGTTATCATTACACGTAGTAGTAGAAGTTTAATATTTTATCCTCTCAAACTTTGGAAAAAAATTTTTTAAAAAAGCTAATAATTTCATAGAGCCAGTGTCAGTCATGCCCCCTAGTAAACATGCACTTTTGCAAATCCTTTATTTAATTGCAACTGATCTAGCTTTCTGAAGTCCTAGGTATCTAACACCAATAACTTTCTCAGATTTGAACTCCCAGTATCATGGAAATTCAGTCCCCCACTCTAAACTGTAAACAAGCAGAGATGCAGCTGAATACATGGGAATATAGCCGTGGTTCTAGAGCATTCTGAGAATGCTAAATAAGTATACCTCCAAGAAACAGATGTAGACCGTGCTTCCATCAAACAGGCACGATGAGACTGAACATTTTGGGGGCGTGACTGCTGAGGTCTGGTTTGTTCCCCACCTCCCTGAGGTAAAACATGTACTCGCATTAACAGAACTCTACCAGGTGAAGCGAAAAGGCATGATCAACACTAACTGATTTCCTTGGGGGTTATGTCACTAAAGCCACCAGCCCCACAGAGCCTCCATGTGTCATGCTGAAGGCATTATATTCACTCTAAATCTTTCAAACAGAAGCTCCTTTGGCCTTTGTCCCAACAACCACCCCTTGGAGCGTATGCAAACAGCTGTTGAGACCCAATTGTTCAGTAAACGCAATACATGTAAACATAGCCCAAAATAGCATATATTTCTAGAGGGATTAAAAATTGATCAGCTTCCCATGCTGTCTTGCTCTAGATTTATTTCTCGTGTTGTGACACTCACACTTCTTAATTCTAAGTGGGACTGGATGTGCTGTAGTCCCAGCCATTAATATTTGTATATTCTCCATGTAAACAGATGATGACATAACAATTAAAAGCAAACAAAACAAACAAACAAATATCAAAAACCTCTTAACTTGGAAAGAATTTTGGATGCAATTTTGCAAATCAGAAAACATGGATAACTATATGAATTTTGATTGGCTGAATTTAACCTTCACTAGTAACCGATTTAGTTGCATCTTGTAAGGCATGTAAAACACAGTTTATCCTGCAAAGCTATTTTTGTAATGAGCATGTTGTTTAGAAGACATTCATGGTTAGTGATAGAACAAGTGCTCTGCTTCAGTTGTGATTCTTATGTCAATCTATCTTCTTCATTTGTGTCAACATTTTTCTTATTTTTTTTTATTTTTGAGGTTTTAACAGCAGTTGACGGAGGTGATCCTTCCCCTCTACTCACCAGTGGTGAGGCCACACCTGGAGTGCTTTGTCCAGTTCTAGTCTCCCCAGTACGAGAGAGACACAGACATACTGGATAGAGTCTAATGAAGAAAATGAAGGGACTGGAGCATCTCTCCTATGAAAAACGCTAAGAGAGCTGGGGCTGTTTAGCCTACAGAAGAGAAGTCTCAGGGAGATCTTATCAATGTGTTTAAACAGCTGAAAAGAAGATGGAGCAGGCTTTTTTCAGTGGTGTCCAGTGACAGGATCAGAGGCAGTGAACACAAAGGGAACTGCAGCAAGTTCCCTCTGAACATCAGAAAGCACTTTTTGTAAAAAAAGTGAGGGTGGCTGGGCACTGGCACAGACTGCCCAGAGGGGTTGCGGAGCCTGCTCCTTGGAGATGTTCAAAAGCTGACAGGATGTGGTACTGGACAACCAATTCTAGGTGGTCCTGTTTGAGCAGAGGGTGTTGGACCAGGTGACCTCCAGAGGTCCTTTCCAACCTCAACCATTCTGTGATTTCCATTTTTGTTTAGGAACCGCCAAAATCCTAAGTTCATGGTGCCAGTGACTTTCTCTGGTAAAATGGTTCCCAATTTTGTCAAGATTTTGTTAGTCTTTATTGTCCAAAACGTCTTTCTAAAATGGGGGCAGATCATTAGGATCCTCTTCTCTTCTGCTCACACAAGTACAGCATCCACTGCTGAAACTAAAGAAATTGCCTGGAAAAAATACTAACTGAGACCTCACTGTGCAACAGCCCAGCTGTAAAGTTCCCAAAGTCATCCCTCCTCACAGTAAGGTAAGGCTTGATGGAAGACTCTTTAGAGCTGAAAGCCACCTACTAGTCTTAAAGACAGGGTTGGTTTGTTTGCTATTTATAAATTTTAGATTAATCATCATTCACATCTCCCCTCTCTCAGCAGCTACTCTTTCATGTAACTACCAGTGACAAGCTGCTGTTTTTCTTAGAGCCTCAGTAACTTTGGTCAAAGAGCCACATCAGTGTCTCAGCTTCTACTCATGAAAATCTATTAGCTTGAAGATATTTTAAAAATAAAATAATTGTAGTTCATTATTTATTTCTAGTGATTTCATTATTTTACAAGGTATGATTCATTCGTGTTTAGTGACTTGAATCAGTAATGTTAAAATGACAGTTTCTAGGAGGTTTCTTGTTGGAATTTGGAGTGTGACATGGAATGAAATAGAGATACTACTTAGCCAACAAAACAAAGTAATCCAAAATGTCTTAGTAAAATTCTCAGCATTTACCACATATTCAACTCAGTGTTCTCTTCTTAAGTGAACAGAGAAAGAAAAAAGGTGAACTTCAGTACTAACAATTGGTTTTTTCCAGGGAAAGAGGTTTAATAATCCCTGAATATTATTAGGGATTAGGTCCAAGTCACCCAGTAAATCAGTCACTGGGTTTACAGTGTTTTAGAACAAGATATAGATTCACAAGAAATTCTCGACATTACCAGGAGAAAAAATGGACAGCACTTCCCTCGCGTGCCACCCCCCTCCCACAAGTTATCTACTGGTGTAGTTTAATATCTTTTTGGAATTAAATGGGCAGTCCTAGATGTTCAGATTGGAAGCAGAGGTGACACTGTTAGCATAGCACGCTAGATACTTTTGGTGTGCTGTAATCCCGTTATGAAAATATGTTTCAAAACATCATAAAACAGCAACAGCGTTATGGGCAGAGGCTGAAAAAGGTGATCATGGAGCGGTGCATGTTGTAACTCTGATGTGTTACCAACCTGGATAACAGAAATTGTCATTGTTTCAAGAATACTTTGACCTGGGTATACCTTAGAACTTTAGGAAAGTTAATTTCTGGAAAGCGAAAGTTATATACTTGGCCTATTTTGTTTATAAACTTAACTAGTAGTGTGGTTCCCGAGTTACCAGGCAGATATCTAAAGAATATTAAAAATACCATCTATATAATAGGATACACTAAAAAATTATATTTAGCTCAATCTTCAGAACTACAACTCTTCTCCAACTGGTAATTCTCAATGAGGGAAAGAACTCAATTTAGGTAAAGGTTTGTCTTTTCTATTTCCCCGTCATTCTTCACTGGAGACAAAATAGCAGTTAATGAATTCAGAATATTTTCTCCACGCTTTACCATGCCTGTCTTGCATTAGATTTTAGTAGCAGAGAAGAGCTTCTAATGGGGAAGCCCAGTGGGAGTGGAGATATGCAATTCAAAGATGAAAACTTCAGAGTCAGAAAGTGAGATTTTTTTGCTACTGTATATTATATTCAATATATATAATATAATACATATATATAATCTCTATAGCTAATCTATTATACATAGATTATATATATTATATGTTATATATTTTTATATATAGAACAACTTTTTAAAAACCACAATGTGTATGCGTATAAAAATTTAGTAAACTTTTTGAAGTAGTTTTTTCGTTATTGTGGCTTGAACTTCTGCATAATTTTAGCTGCTTCATACGTTTCTTCACTGTTTTCTCTTGAAATATGTGTTACACCCTGTTGTCAGTGCTTATATGTTTTTTGGGCCATAGCTTGTTGCTAGTTCTTCTTTCTTAGATTCATAGAGCATTAGGTCTGGATGAATATGAAATGTTTTAATAAAAATATTTTTTCTAATCTTAAAATTTAATAGAAGAAAGTGTTAGCTTCCACTATGAGTGCACCTTAATCCAATGTACAGGGACTACATAGGCTGCTTTTCTGCCAGTGGTTTTCATACACTAACAACATGGGAACCAACGTCCAAGATAGAAGTATGTAAATTTGAAGAGGAAATTTAGACACTGGTGTGCTATTTGGCACTGACTAGACAACTTCACTGGGAGAATTTACTTAATCCCAAAACACATCCCTAGAACAAGGAGTGATTTAGGCTAGTATCAGCCAAAAGGCTCTCTTCAAACTTCAGTTTTCCACTTTATATGGTTCCTGGAAGAAAGCAGTTGAGACTTAGTGTTCATTCTCCTTTTTGACCGTTGTTGAATGTCCTGCTTTCAAGCCTTCCTCACTGTGCCTTTTAGAAAAGCAACAGTTTTCAGATTGGAACGTACAATATTAAACAGTGAGATTTTTTTCCCCAGTGAGAGCTGGGGAAGGACTTTTCACTAAGGCATGTAGTGATAGGACGATGGGGAATGGCTTTAAACTGGAAGAGGGCAGGTTTAGATTGAACATTAGGAAGAAGTTTTTCACTTTGAGGGTGGTAAGGCACTGGAACAGGTTGCCCAGAGAGGTTGTTGAGGCCCCATCCCTGGAGGTGTTGAATGCCAGTCTGGACGTGGCCTTGGGCAGCCTGGTCTAGTGGGAGGTGTCCCTGCCTATGGCAGGGGGGTTGGAACTTGATGATCTTCAAGGTCCTTTCCAACCTAAACCATTCTATGATTCTATGATTCTGTGATTTTTTTTTCCCCTCCTCAAAATAAGCAATTAGGTAGATTGTCTGGTTCTCTTTCCTTACTACATTTGTACAATAACAGAAGGCAATAGAACAATTATATCCCAAAGACCATTTAAGTATTTAGATGACCACAGAGAAGTAAAAGATGTGAGAAAAATCAACTTAATCCAAGAATTCTTCTACTGAAGTTCTGCATGAGGATGTGTTTTCTCTATTCCTGCCTTATACAGAGTCATCAATCATTGTCTGACAACTGGAGACACAATTTCCTTGCTTCCATCTTAGGCTCAAAGCCTGATGATCCCTGTTACAGGCTACATGTTCTTTTAGCCTATGTACAGTTTAAATACTTTGTGCAAGCGCTCTCATACTTACTGTAAGAGAAGTTGATTATATCTATTATAACCAAGATGTGAAGACTGGAAAAATAAGATCTGTAAAACGTATCAGTTCACTGAGGGGTCCTGACATCAAACACTGTGTTTTTCCAGAGTTTTTATTTCCATGGTATCTAGATTTGTTAAGCATATTGAATAAACAGTTGGAGTGCATTATGTGCACTTCTAAGGCGAATCTTTTTTTGTGTTTTGTGTTGCTTTGGTTTTTTTCAACCAAAAGGAAACCAGATCATGCTCTCTGACACCACTCCATGAAGAAACACAGAAACTGGAAACACATAAGAAGTTTGCTCCAAAATACTGATGTCAATGCCACCATACTCAACCTGACAAAGCTGAAAGTGAGAACCAAAAGAGGAGTTATGATCAGTTATAATTCAAATAGTTAAAACCATTCTATCATTCTATGGTTCCATACTTCAATTTTCATAAACATTCCCAAGCTGTTTTTTTGGGGGGAGTTTTGGTTTCGGGTTGGAGTTTTATTTTTAGCATATGTTTTTTTTCAGATAATTCCATTTAAACCTGAAAATATCACACATTAAAAAAAAAAATCAAAACCAAAAACCCCAAATCAATAATACATTTTATTGGTTGGTATTAAAAAAAATCTGCAACAAAACCACAACTTGATTTTGTCTTGAAAGCAATTAAATACCTATATTTCAAAATAAATAGAATCTTACTGATTAAGAGATTTCATTTCAGTTTAATTATAGGTGTCTTAAATTATTCAACAAGACATGTCCCAACAGTTTGCATGTGATACACAACACATTTTTTGTGCCAGTTTCCATTGTCCTCTCTCCTCCACTGGCTAGACTGTAAGAAGCAACATGCACTCCTAAAATTTCAAAAATCGATGAAAGATCCTTTGAATTTCCTGCTCTCAAGCTTTTAGCTACATATTTGTTTCTTTCAGCTCTCATTTGCATTATAGTAAATAGGGTCTTACTTTGAACTCATACATCACCTTTCATCTCAAAAGCTCAAGGCAAGTTTAATGTGCCTTTTTTGAAACCCATAAAACTTGTGTTACACATCCTGAAATCTCAGCAGCTGTATGTGAACTGAGAGCAACAGAATAGGATACTGGAGGAAAATAAAGCAAAACAAAACCCCTGTTACATAATTCCAGCCAAATGGAGCAGGGCTTCTAGACACTACTACAATGCAAATAAGTAGTTAACTAGAGAAATAACGTTTTAAGAAATAAGGAAGAAGAAACATGGAATATAAACACCATGCACCCCGTGGGAGTATACTGCAGAATTCAGAGCACGTTCAAGCATGTCCAAACCTTTTAGTTTGTTCAGAAAGCTTGTGCTTAGCTCTGAGGTACTGTTGAGTGGTTTTGCCATGATAAAACCTGATAAACCTGCCCTGAACATCCTGATTTAAAATAAATAAATAAAACCATAAATAAATAACAATAAAGAAGAAAACAATTATAGGCTGCTATTTGTTATATTGAAATAAGTAATTGTCTTTAATCTTAAGATTACCTCACAAATAAGATATCAGTGGAAAAAAATCTCCTTTTATGTTGTTTTACCACTTAACATTTTATAAGGAGATTATTTAAGGAGAATGTAGGGAAAATGATAGAAAGGTTCACATCTTGTTTCCAGTTCTCCCATCAAAACAGAAGAACGAAAAAAAGGATGATACATTACACATAAAAATAGACTCTTTCAGACTTTTGTTCAAAACTTCAAGGTATTGTTCTTCATGTTTCATCTTACACATAGAACACAGAGAGATATGAATCTTAAAAACTAAAAAAAGAAAGTGGATCTTGATAAAAGACCTCTTATTGTGAATTTATAGTAAGTTTAGCTAGAAAATAACAATCCTGGGACACGAGAAACTATCTACCTCTAATTAAAATAATGGTCAGGTGACCAGATATCCTTGGATGTTTAGATGTATCTGCTGCTGAGAACTGTCTAATAATTCTCTCACAGTCAAGAATTCAGGAGTATGAAACCTAATTTCTTCTGTAAATGTGTCTCATTATATGTATTTTTTAATACATTACAGTATGAGAATGGGGGGGAAGGAGCAGCTGTATTTCGAAAGCAAACTGGCCAAATAAAACCATGTCCAGAAAGTCTAACAATGAACACAGTTCCCCATCTTCTGTGTACCTGGATTTGATTTTGAAACACATTTCAGAGAGATGCATTTCAAAGGCAAAATGCCAGCCTGCATTTATACGGAACACATGTGAATTCGCAGTAGACCTATAATTTAAGACAAATCAGAATGAATGAAAAAAAAAAGGCAAACCAAACCTTCAGTTTCCTTGTGTTTGTCTTCATTAGAAAAACAACTTCATAGAGGCACAAAAGCAAAGCCTTCCTATGCACTTGTCAGGCCAAAAGAAACTGTCACTCATTCCAGCAATGAATGTGAAGGTGCATTAGTGAACCTCATTTAATGCACTAACACATTCTCATATTAGAGCTCTCTATGGGCATAACCAACTGTGTTGCACAAAGGTGCAGTGATAGATACACACATAGCATGAAGCATACACACATGTTGGAAAAAGAAGTAATTTTTAAATGCAACCAATTTATTTGCAGTTAGATGAAAAAAAAAATCATATACGACTATACAGCTGAGAACATTTCTTTGGTGTGCTGCACAAGAATTTCAGTCCAAAGGAACAGACCAAAAAAACCCCAAACAAACAAAACCACTGCTATTGACTACATGGATACTATCATTCATTTTTCAAAACTTGTACAAAACAAGATTAATGGCTACAAGGAGATCAGTTTAGGCTTCAAAAAAGTTCAGACTTCCTACTGTATAATACAGGAGGTTCAGTCTGAAATATAATAAAGTGAGATTCCTAAAATCATCTCTGTATTGGAATAACAACCAGCTTAAATTCAGCCTTTGACTCCTGCTTTTTTTAATACAACTGAATACACTGCTTGATAAGGGGGAAAAAAAATCAAACCACAAAAAAAGGAAAAAGGGACTCACAGTGGATGTGATCTGACAGGATCCACATGTAGTAGGGAGCATAGAAGTTTTCTTTAGTAGAAATTTTGTGTAACCTCATTGCTTTTTTTTTCCTAAGAACTGTAACACACAGACTAAAATGAGTCTCTGACAAACTGGGCAGACCCGAAGCAAATCTTAGTGATACGTCTGTTATCGTCAATTCATACCAAAGTCCATTCTTGTGGTGAGAGGCTATGTCTTTTAAATGAATGAGGTGGTCAAGTCCTTTGATGTATCAATAAGTACATTGGATTTCAAACAGTAATAATTTCGGCAGGCCTGTTGTCCATATTCATGCAGGAAATCAAACTAGATTATTCCAGTTGTCTTTTGTGGACTTTAGAAAATAACCAATGAATTACTTCATGATCAGTGTCCCTATGAGATTGGCCCATCTTCTCTGTTTAAAACAGTTGCTAAGACTTCCTTTACTTATCCTGACAGTTAATGACATGACTGCTGCTGCGCCTATATACCTTTCATTTTGATACATTAATTTGACTAAAGAGCAGACCATTCAACATTGTGATATCATCAGAAAGTATCCCAAATATCTGTCAGGTATTTTTAAATTATTTGTTGTGCACTGTCTGAAAAAGGCATCGCTTCACTTTAGAAAGCACTGACTTAAAAAGCCTTCTGTGGATTGAATTGCAGCTTTGACACACTGTTTACACTTTTGTGGACATGCACACACTCTCCAAAGAACCCAGTGACTGCATTTAAAATAATTTACAATACATATGGTCTACCTCAGTATAAAAAGAGTTTATTGATGACCCTCCCATTTTAGGAGGTAAAATGAAAACCAATTTCTGCCTACTCATTGATTTTAAACCTTCATTGTACTTTACCCCTCCCAAAGATAAAAAAGTTTTGAAAGCTTTCAGTTTGACTGTATAATTTTTGCCCCCAACTACCACATTTTTAAGTACCAAATTTAATTTTAATGGAATTCTCTTTAAAGAATGCGAGAATATGAGAAAAGGAGAGTAACAACAAAATGCACACATAGTCCAATGAAACATGCACACATACTCATTTAAATGCAGCATAGAGCAAAGCCTATTTTACTCTCCCAGTGCTGTTTCTAGTACGAAATAAATTAACATGGCAGTTTCCTTCTCACTGGTGAAAACAAAATTGCTTCTTTCACAAATAAATTGCCTGTATATTTAAAAAGGAACTAATTCCTCACACACAGATTTTGTTTGTACTTCCACAGATTTTTAAAAAGACTTCCTCACCATCACTACTATGCAGGTCTTCTCTCTTACTGCCCTGCCCCCCCAATAAATCACAGGTTTATTGATGAGCTATTTTAATATTATGCTCTTAACACTTTTTTTTGGAACCATTTCCTTTTAAACAATTAAATTGTTTTTAAGCAAAAAAATGTAAGCACTGTGACAGTAACTTCCTTTTAAATGTCAGGAGCATTGTCATCGGCATCTTGCAGTTCAGCTTTAGTTACCATTGGAGCAGCTGTACGGGGAAGATGAATTCAGCTTCCTGCCAAAAAAGTAGGAGAAGGAACATGAGGAAATGAAACTATCTCATTTGGTCAAAAGGTCATCCCATGTTTACCGTGACCTGTTCCTTGCCATGTTTTACTCATCTAGATCAAGGAATGGTTCAACTTGTGTCTTATATGTGTTCAGCAGAGCACCAGTGTTGTCTTCACAGTAGTCAGCAAAAATTCACCCTGGAATTCCTCCTGTTGCAAAAGTTTTTCCACATCCCCATTTTGTAGTGATCAATGAAATGGTATCCCATGGACACCCCGTTCAACTGGACATGATGGCATGCTGATAAATGAGAAAGGTCACCCTCACTGTCCGTTCTTGAGGAATACCATTCACAGCTGATCCCATCTGCAAGCTACTTGCTGAAACTGGAAACGAAAGTGCCTATTCACACTTCTTGAGGACCACGGGCTCCCTGTAATCCACAATACTCACAGTTATGCAGAGACTGGGAAAATCTCATCATCAAGAATATGCCACTGCTACACACCTTCAGTCCCCAAAAGCTACATGACTTCATGCTGCTTGGAAAGTGAGGGCAAAGGGAGACAAGCATTTCTGTAATCAAAATTCTCTCATCTAATAGTTTTGCATTCTAATTAAAGGCAAGGCATCCCAACCTATGCTTGCTGTTGTCTGTGGGGCTGTTGATGAGAACTGGGCAAAGGTCTTCCTGATATCTATGTTCCCTTTCAAAGATTTTTTGCAAGGTCCAGGGTGTGGATCCCGAAGCAGTGCCAGAAACTATGGTCTCTTCCAAACCCTTCCATATGGCATTCTCAGACCCAGCATGCAAAGGTCCAGCCAAATGGTAGGCTTAATGGTGTGCTCCCACTCGGCTTTTCACAGTCTCCAAGGTACATCTGCCTTGAGGTTTAATTATTGCTTGGTCTTCAAAAGAACAGCTTTCATCTTTCTGAACCATATGCAACAATTGCACCCATTTGCAATGTAGGAAGCAAAATAAACATTCAGTTCAAGTCATGTTCAAGTCAAGAATGTTCAGTGCAAGTCATGCTTTTTCCCTTCAATACATATCTTGTATGTCCTACAGGCAGCTGTTTTATTTGCCAGTAGACAAACGTCAACAGCAGCGCAGATAACTCTCTCTATTCATTTTACATGTATTTTCTCTTCCTTCTTCTCTTTTGGGCACCTTCGTTTTCCCTGTCTTATTCCTCAAGTGTCCACGTGGAGGATTTCCAGTATATTTTTGAAGGCCTGCACAGAGTGCATAGATGAAAGCAACTAACATTAAGCAACCTGGTCTGAAAAAGTTTGACAACCGCCTTTTAAACCAAAAAAGAAATTATTCTTCTTTTTCAACTCTGGAGTACCTTGTTATTAGTATTTAAAAAAAAAAAAAAAAGAGAGACAGGTTTTTAATGCTATATTTTATTCTTATGATAGTCTATTTTAAATATTTAAGGATAAATATACTGTATTTACCATAAATTTCAATGATGTTACATATGTGATTATATTCATTTTATTAGCTTTCATTATTCTGAAACATTTCATACAATGCAATAAGACAGAGCAAGTGGAGTCATTTTATTCTTGATGCATTTAATAGCTTAGATTATTATTTCAAAGCAACTTTTTTTCTCCCCATTTAGTTACAGTTAATATAGCACGCTTTGTGTGGGAGATCTTCTCTTCTACTTCTTTCACCTGAGTGCTAATGTATCTGATGTATCAATGCTATTAAAGCTGCTAATCATTTTTCAACCCACATCAGATTTCTTAACTAAATCTATTCACTTCATAACACATTCCAGGTAATATCGTGAGGCTATGTCCCCAAAATAAATAAGAATATAAACTATTTTAGACTAAACATTTTTTATAGGTAGATATAAGCATACATTCATGCACTTGAATGCTTTGCAAATGACTGCTTTGGGCAGCAAAGAACCACAATAAGTATTTGAGATTAAATAGCCTATTAATTTTGTTAATCAGGTTCAAATGCATCTAATTGGATCGTGTGTAATCACAGAGATAAGTTTTTCTACAGAAGCTTTCTCCATTCCATATTTTTCCTTAAAAATACTTGCATATTCAAATTTTTGTAACTAGATAATTTTCATTTGAAAACATCTCTTGTTTCTCACACACTTTTCAGCAGAAGGAGAATTACGCTGCAGTGGTACCTTAGAATTAACTTCTAAACTAAATACAATACCTTGAGATTTAAAGTGAAAATAGAATACTCCTGTTAAAGAACAATTATCAGGTGGTTCATTTCAACATGAAACATAGTGGACAACAGAATTAACACTGGGTTCTGTCAACCACTAAGAAATTGTTTCTTATTCTTCCTTCTCTCTTTGCTAAAATGTTACTCCTACTTTGAGTCACTCAGCAAAAAATTCTAGAGAAAAAGACACCTTGGAGCATGTATTTTTGGCTGCAACTTAATCCACAAAATATTTTGACTTTCCATTACTAACACATACATGTAGGTCATTACATTTAGAAATGGCTTTTACAAAGAGAAAGAAATGAAATAGGTTTTCAGCTGACACTGAATCTCACATAATCATTTTTTTTTGTCAGTCCATATGCTACGTTTTACTATGACTCAAAAGAAGATTGTACAGCGTATTTAAACTATGATACAAACTGTATTCCATTTGATTAACAGAGATTAGAAATATTTACTGCAGGTTAGTACTTATTCCTTGTTCTAAGAAAACAAGATAAGGATATAAGATGGAAAAAATAAAATAAGGAAAAAAGAGGGAAAAAAATCCTCACTCAAATGTGAGTTAAATTCAGTATTCATGGTATGATAAAATGCAAGTTTATTTTACAGTATTTATATCATTATATTGTTTGCGATGGCTTATTGTATTAATTAGTGGGGTTTTTTTCTTTAGAAATAATAGTCAAATGCAATTATATAGGTAGTATAAGGTTTTCAATACAATAATCCAAAAAACACACTGGTTTTTGAAAGTACTTTAGATATTTACATGCTATGAAGAATATTCAAGAAATGTTTTGTCATTTTGGACAACTACACTTCCCTCACATTCCACATCACATAAGTCCTACCAGGGCATTAACTAAACTTAGCATTTGTGATTCTAGGAGTACAGTATTTAAAAGTAAAAAATAATTCTAGAATAAGAAAATAGGCACCTGACTGATGGATGTGGTATTCTTCTACTCTTTTTATCTCATCAGGATTGTTCCGGGGCTGTACAACAAGGTCAAAACATGTCTGAAAGACTGTGTTCTCATCTAATGTATACGTGTTTTTTAAAATATTGCTAATTAACACATTTGGAGTTACTTCAAGACTATATTGCATTGTACAGAATCCAGACAGACCTTCATCATCTACACAAAAGCACAGAAGTGCTTTTAAAATCCTTTGTTCCACTATGTTGTTGGCTGCACTGAGGACACTTATGACAGCTCTGAGAACTCGTATTAAAAAGTTCATTCAAATAAATGTTTCCCAAAATTTCCAGATTCAGAAAACAATTTCGCCACAATCTGGCCTTTCAGGACAGAGATCTTGCATATGGCTAACTTATTAGATAGGTCAATGGTTCTAATTAATTATGTACTCAAGGAAAGAATGTGCACATAGAGTGAAAAGGAACCACTTAACACAGATATTTCTTTTGTGCTCTCGGCAAGTCCAAAACCAAGAAAGACGAAGAAGAAAAACAATGTTTTATCCACCCTTTCAAGTTGCAGATGAAGACTGGGTATACTGTGACTGTAAGACTTCATATAACTTTGGTACTTCCAGCATCTGCTGACATTATTGAGGCCTACACAATCTTTTTTCGTAAGTAATCCACTTTGCTCCACTTTTGTAGCATTTGAGAAAAACATAAATTGATACTTCCCCCCCAAATTTTGACATCAAACCCACTTCTGAATATAAGAATAATGTCATTCATAATAGTAGCAAAACAGAACTCCAATCTGATCCTTTACTTAAATATAAACCATTAGATATATTTATGAAGCATACTTAAAAGAGAGGAGAAAAGTGAGTTAGAAAGAATATTAGAATACTTTTTGAAAATCCCTAAATTTTAACTCTTTCTAGTAGATTTTTAAGCAATAATATTTCAGTGGTGTTCTATTATTAAATGCTATACCTGACTAGTCAGAATGCAAATAAATAAGTAAATAAAGTACTTATCTTAATGCCATTCTCTTTTATACTTCTTTTATATTTAGAATATTTTACCCCATTACAAACAAAAAAAGGATTTTCTTTCTGGATGGGAAAAAAACCATACTGTAAGCACCATCTATTCAGATGTATGGTCTCTATTTTAGGTCTTTCCTCTGTGCAATGTATTGCACAACGTGTTGCCATGAAAAGGTGCAACACAGATCAACAGCTTACCACACCCTTGGTGCTCACATAGATCAGGGCATATTCCTCAGTTTGGGGATGTTTCCAGAACACAAAAGGAAGTGGGGAAAAAAAAAAGAACGAGAAGAGATGTACGTAGCAAGAAGAGATCAGGGGATCCTGAGAAAAGCAGAGAATAGATAAACAAACAGACTTCACAGGAGACTGAAAAGACTCTGAGTATCTGAAAAGATACTCAGGGGTACCTGTGTGGAACTTGTTGCCACCCCAAAGGTCAGTGAAGGTTCCTGGATGAAAAGCAAGACTGGATGAAAAGAGCAGTCCTAGAAGTACACAGGGGTCAGAAGGACTTATGAACACTAATTACTCTGTCTATAATTATTTTAGAAGTTCCTGCCTGTGTAGCTTTAACTGAAGCTAGCTTTATTGACTCAGAAAGCAACACCTGTGACACTGTAATTACACCAGTACATGCATATATTTTACTTGGGATCTGACTCAAACTTCTGCTTGAAGATGTAAACAGAATATACAGTAGGATCAACAAAAACAATAACAAGAAATTATTCTAGGGCTCAAGCATCATTTGGCAACATACACTGTGATGAACAATTTGTCCACTTTTTCTCCTTTTTCCTGTCAACATACATGGTCCTTTGTTCTGACAATTTTTTTTAATATAAATTTCCTCTTCTCATTATCTTGTATCAGATATAGTGTGGCCAGCAGGACTAGAGAAGTGACCATCCCCCTGTACTTGGCACTGGTGAGGGTGCACCTCAAATACTGTGTTTGGTTTTGGGCCCCTCACTACAAGAAAGACATTGAGGTACTGGAGCACATTCAGAGAAGGGCAACAAAGCTGGAGAGGGGTCTACAGCACAACTCTTATGAGGAGCAGCTGAGGGAAGTGGGGTTGTTTAGTCTGGAGAAAAGGAAACTGAGGGGAGACCTTATCGCTCTCTACAACTACCTGAAAGGAGGCTGTAGCGAGGTGGGTGTTGGTCTCTTTTCCCAAGCAACATGTGAGGAAACGGCCTCAAGTTAGTACCAGGGGAGATTTAGGTTGGATATTATGAAAAATTTCTTCACTGAAAATGTTGTCAAGCATTGGAACAGGCTGCCCAGGGAAGTGGTTGAATCACCATCCTTGGAGGTATTTAAAGTTTTGTAGGTGTGGCACTTAGGGACACGATTTAGTGGTGGACTTGGCAGTGCTAGGTTTACAGTTGGATTCGATCATCTTAAAGGTCTTTTCCAACATAAACGTTTCTATGATTCTGTGATTTCTCATAGCTACCATTGCTCTATCACATCTTCGAGAACAAGATGTCTGATGCTAACTAAAAATTGGATCAAATTAATCAGGATCTTTAAACCACAAATTGTTTTATACCTAGGATACCACCGGCTCTGAACTGAGGAAGATAATGTGATACAGGAAGTCTTTGGCACCCAGCTGAAATCCTGTTTATACAAGGAGACTCATTACTGCTGTCAACAAGAAATACTGCTAGTAAAGTCATTTTATTTAGAAATTTCAACCATAGCTACATACTTTCTATTAGGAAGCAAAATAAAATAAAAGTTTAGCACAAGTTTTGTTGATTTATTCAACAGTTGCTGTAAAGTACGTCAGTTAAGCTAACTGCTCCTTAGCTCTGCCCATTTCTGGGTTATTACTCTTCTCTGTCCTTGCAATATACATTTAAGAAGAAAACAAATTACTGCTAGTGACAGAAAACAACAGTAAGTAACTACCCATTCTTCTTTTCCTGTAATTCCTCACAGCACTAAACCAGGGTAGGCATATACTTGTATGTATATGACTAACCTTGTATTTGTGAAAGCTCTGAAATGATGCCAGGGCATGCACCCTCAACTATGTTATGTTAAGCTACTAAAGGCAGTTCTGAAATGCAGTTTTTCGAAACATGTTTCCTAATAAGATGTTCAAGTGTCATGGAAATTCAAGACTTGAACATGGAAATATTTAGGCTGATGATTAAATTGACGTATACAAGGAGCTCTATGAACATCAAGGAATTATTTAAGTTGAACATATATATAACTAAGTGCAAAGCTGATCCTAATTTTTTTTCCTGACTGCAAAAATTGTTAGATAGTACATATATGTTGTTTCTAAGGGATTACTTATTCCCATGAAGCAGAGATAAAGAGAAAACTGAGGAGATAGAAGTGACAAAGAATGTTCTTGCCCAGTAGTCATTTTATCATATCACAATTCCACAATATTACCTACACCACAGACCTTTCAAGAAGCTACAGTAAAATCAATATCATATACTCTGTTTATTTTCACTTAAGTGAGAGACCATTTATCAGAGACTGGAAGATCAGCTGTCAGAACAGTAAGCATACTTGAAATGCTTCTATTCGTAGGTTATCACTGGAATTAGCCACGGTTTTCAAATACTACCTGTTCCTCACAAGTATTTTATGCTTCTATTTCTTCCTCCCCTAACAACTAAAAATTTGGAGGGGGGGGAGGAGGGAGGAGGGAGGAAGTAGGGAACAGCCATAACATTCAGTGGCTGACATGTCACATAACAATACTTTATTTTGCCTTTATTAGGTAGATTTTTTTCTCTTTTTTTCAGTTTTTCACTATTTCTCATAGGACTGTTTAGCAAAGGAGAAAACATCAATACATTTGCTCAAGTAGGCAGGAAGGTTTTAATCCTGCCTGGTTTTCTGCAAGGACACACTGACCAGGACTCAGGGGATTTCCACAGAGAGGAAGGAACATCAGTCTTGGGGGAATACTGTTACAATGCATGCATGATGTCTTATAGAAAAAAAGATGAGAGAGGTATTCACAATACCCATTTTGAGAGTCCTAAACTAATTAGGCTATAATATGCCACTAAAAATAATTTGTTTGTATTACTAAAACTCTGGGGAAATCTGGCTCAGCAATAAAGCCCAGCTGTTGCTATTCACTACATTTTGATTTTGGAGTTCTTGCAGTTCAGATAATGTTAAAGGGATGCAGCTGTGAACTGCTCTGACTAGCAACAGTTTGCACCTTGGGTGAAGTAAAAGTAAACTGAGCTGCTACTATTTTCTCTTCCCATTTGTAATAGACTTTTTGTAGTTGTACTTTCATCAGCAAAAAGCTGCTATATGGTTATTAACACTAATCCCGAATAGGAAAATTTGGTATGAGAAAATGTTCTTCTGAGCTCTCCAGTTGGCTGTACAAGATAGTTATATATGGAACTTGATCTAACACGTGATTCTGCCTATTCTACTTTTAAATGAACTCCACTGTGAGAATCGTTTGAAGAATCACAGTGGAATAAACATACAGATTTTTAGACATTTCCTTGTAAAATGTTGCATTACTGATTTCCCATGTTTTGCACACACCAGCAACTGAGACTAAAACCTCTGCCAGTAGCATGAAAATGTAATGTGAAACTCTACAAGCTACTATTTTATGTTAATTTCAGTGTTAATATTTCTAAATATTGCAGACTTTGCCACCTGCAAGAGCAAGACAATAAGAGACATAACTAATTAAGAAGACCATAACTTATTTAAATTAGTGAGTCAGAAATAAAGCAGTTTTTCATCCTATTTCTCCCACCAGAAACTTCTATGATGTAGATCTTAGCAAAATGAGAACAGTTATTAAATAGCAATGCCACTTAGGCATTGGACAGATTAACCAACCTTTCCCCTAATTAAAAAAGATTATGCCTCCTTCTACCAACAGAGATATTCTCAGACTACAACTACAGATTTTATTAATCTGCTCCTGCTTTTCACAAAAGAATACTGTTATAAGAAACTTGTGCAGCCTTAAAATTACATATGTTACAACAAGGCACATAAGTTTAATTAACTGCCATTTTATTAATCAGACCCCCATCGTCATAATCAGCGTCAGACTGCAAAAAAGCAGAACAAAATACATTTGGTGAATTTGTTCTGTGGAATTTCAAAGAGAAGATAGTAAAGTACAACAGACACATGCAAAAAAAAAAAAGAAAAAATAGTTATATATATATATACAACTTCAACATTAGGCACTAATTTTCACTAATCAGTCATTCTGTCCAGACCCCACCCCCAATTCTCAGAGAGGAGAGAGAGTGAAAAACAGCCAGCTTACCCAAAGGAAACAAATATATCCTCCACACCACTAACAAAAGCCTCCATATTTCACAAAGACTGATGTGGTAGGATGAATTGGTCATGGAGGACATTGCTATTCTGTGTATGTGTTTGTTTAGTAACATGTGAGTAGTTCAATTAGATTGTTTACCTATGGAATTACTCGTGTAGTTGTTTGGAGAACTGATGTCCACTTCATCCTTAGGGAAGTTAAAAACCTACAAAAGCGGGGTACTGTTACTATAAGACCACTGGGTAGAGGAGGATAAAGAATAGAGCTGTCTAAGGAGTTTGGGTTTTAGCTGTTTGGTGACAAAAAGTTAGTCAATCACAATTAATTCCAGTCTTTAAGTGAGAACCATAGGGGTCTTATGTTTCTTTGTTGGGTTTTTTTGTTCTTGCTTTTTTCCCAAGTAGTATAACCTCTTTTTAAATTGAATTATATAAATTAGGTAGTTTGGGAGAAAATAAAGCAAGTAAAACTTTTTTTTTTTAACATTTGAGACAAATACAAATCATTACTTAACTATTAATAGCTTAATTTTACTGGCCTACATCCCATTTACTGAGAAATTTAAAGTTATAACTCCTATTTCTTTAAAAAAAAAAAGGTAAATAAAAAGATTATTCAAACAGTTCTCAGTCATGTGAGATGATTCATTTCCATTTGCTTCAGTGGCCTGGATTACACCTGGTAGCAAGTTCTTTCCAAATCCACCCTCAGATCTTTTCCTTGCTTTAGTTCCTTTCTTCTGTAAATCAGGCAGCCAGCCTGCCAGTTAATAGTGTATTGGGTTTGTGTCGCAAGGTTTTGGTAGTTGGGGGGTAAAGGGAGTCTTCTGTGAGAAGCTTCCAGAAGCTTCTCCTGTGTCTGGTAGAGCCCATGCCAGCCAGCTCCAAGATGGACCCGCCGCTGGCCAAGGTGAAGCCCATCCGCAATGGTGGTAGCGTGTCTGTGATAACATATTTAAGAAGGCGGGGGGGGGGGGGGAACTGGAACTGCAGCCAAAGAGAGAAGAGAGAAACAACTCTGCAGACACCAAGGTCAGTGAAGAGGGAGGGAGAGGAGGGGTGCCAGAGCAGACAGTCCCCTGCAGCCTGTGGTGAAGACCACAGAGAGGCAGGTTGTCCCCCTGCAGCCCATGGAAGTCCATGGTGGAGCAGATATCCACCTTGCAGCCCATGGAGGACCCCACGCTGGAGCAGGTGGATGCCCAGAGGAGGCTGTGACCCTGTGGGGATCTGCGTTAGAGCAGGCTCCTGGCAGGACCTGTGGCCCCGTGGGGGACCCATGCTAAAACAGTATGTTCCTGAAGGACTGTACCCCGTGGAAGGGATCCACGCTGGAGCAGTTTGTGAAGAACTGCAGCCTGTGGAAAGAACCCACATTGCAGAAGTTTGTGGAAGACTGTTACCTGTGGGAGGGACCCCACGCCAGAGAACTGGAAGGGTGTGAGGAGTCCTCCCCCTGAGGAGGAAGGAGCAGCAGAAACAACGTATGATGAACTGACCACAACCCCCATCCCCCATCTTCCTGTGCTTTATCTCAACCCAGGAACATTTAATTACATTTTCTCTCCCCTGTCCGGTTAAGGATGTGAGTGATAGAGATGCTTTGGTGGACACTCGGCATCCAGTCAGGGTCAACCCACCAAAAATACATCAATAGAAGTCCCACTAATGTGAATTTTTCAGAACCTTTTTCTTCAAGGACGCTTTTGTTGTTCAAACAATTTGCAATTAATCAAACTGGGTAAACTATAGAGTACCACCTGGCTCAAGCTGGAGTTTCTTTCTCCAGGACCTGCTGCTCATGCTTCTGTCATCTATAGCAATACGTGCTCTGCCAACTTTTTCAGTTGACTAGTATGGTAATCCTTTTTATATGTTTTGCCCACAGATACAATACAGCCAAAACAGAATAGCATGCTAATGTGGGAGAAATCACAGGCAAAAAGTAAAAGCTGTGGCCCTTCTGTATACTAGGATACAGATACAAATACAGAATAAATACATATATCAAATGACTTAGGATCTTCCATAACATCTCAAATAGACCTTGCCCCTTTTCTGTTGATGCCTTTCCTCTGAACGGCTCTGCATAGAACATCTTGCTTGATTCTTGCTGCTCCCTACCTTAGTTTAGGAGCCTGACATTCTTTTCAACTACAAGGAATTAGGTTAAAACAGTGGTATAATCTAATATTATATTTAAGTAACATATTGATGAAGATGTACTAGTTTAATGGTTAGAGCATGCACTGAGGAAGCAAATTTTCCCAGAAAGTTGGGTTGGTCTTTTTATAGTTAGATCTGTTTGCTTGTTTGGGTTTTTGGATTGCAGGGGGGTGTCCACAATTAACTGAACAGGGTTTTGTGTTTACTTCTGAAACACAGATTACCTTTGGGTTTTTTTTGTCATGGACTCATTAAAAGCCAATGGAGAAGGGCAAAGAAAGACTATAACTTGCATTATGAAAGAAGAATATTTTCAAACTTTAGAGGTTTGGGACTATGAAATCCACTGAGCTCTGAGGCACTATATTTCTCTCCTGGAAGCAGGGAGAAGAGGATTTAAGACATGCTTTCTCTGAAGCTTTCTTAAACTCCTCTGAAGTTTAAGTGACAACCTGCTCTGTGGCTATTGTGATATCACAGAATCTTGGAGGTTGACAGGCATCTCTGGAGATCACCTAGTTCAACTCCCCTGCTCATTGCAGAATCAGCTACAGCTGGTTGCCAAGGACCATATGCAGTCAGGTTTTGAATATCTCCAGAGATGGAGACTCCACGACCTCTCTGGGCAATCTCATCCAGTGTTTGACTACTCTCACAGAAAAAAAAAATAAATGTTTTTCCTGTGTTCACATGGAATTTCAGGTGGGTTTTAAGTTGTGCCCATTGTCTCTTGTCCTGTCAGCGGACACCACCGAGAAGATTCTCGCTCCCTCTTCTTCATTCCCCCCATCAGGTATTCATACATATTGGAAAGATGCCTTTAAGCCTTTTCTTCTCTAGGCTGAACAGTCCCAGCTCTCAGCCTCTCCTCATATGAGTCATCTTTGTGGGCTGTTGCTGGACATACCCCAGTAAATCCATGTCTGTCTTGGACCGGGGAATGCAGACCTGGACACAGCACTCCAGATGGAGCCGCCTCAGTGCTGAGTAGAGGGGAAGAATCACCTCCATCAAGCTGCTGGCAACACTCCTCCTAATGCATCCCAGGATGCTGTTGACCTTCTTTGGCAGGAAGGTACCATGAGGGGCCACTTTGTTGTCCACCAGGACCCCAAGGTCCTTCCCTGCAGAGCTGCTTTCCATCCAGTCAGCCCTCAGGTTGTGTTTATGCCTGGGGTTATTCCACACCGGGTGGAGGACTTGCATTTCCCTTTGCTGAACTTCATAAGATTCTTCACAGCCCAGCTTTCCCGCACATCCAGGTTCCTCTGAATGCCAGTGCACCTATCTGATGTATCAGCCACTCCTCTCAGATTCTACTCTTTGTGAACTTGCTAAGGGTGCACAATTATTAAAGATGTTGAGCAGTATTTCTGGCCCAGTATCAACCACTGGAATACACTGCCAGTGATTTGCCTCCAGCTGAACTTTGTGCCACTGATCACCACCATCTAACCTGTACTTTGTCAGCTTGTCTATGAGGATGGGAATTAGTGTTAAGTCTCAGGTAGCTCCCTCAACACTAGTAGGTGGAACCCATCAGTCCTCATGGACTTATGTATGTCCTGTCTGTTTAAGTGCTCTGTAACCTGGTCTTCCTCCAATGAGGGTAAGTCTTCCTTGCTCCATACTTTCCCTCTGGTCTCACAGGCCTGGGATTCCTGAAGGCTGTTCTTACCAGTGAAGACTAAGGCAAAGAAGGCATTGATTGCCTCTGCTTTTTCCATGTCCTTTATCACCAGATCTCTTGCCTCATTCAGCAGTGAGTCCATGTTTTCCCTAGTCTTCCTTTTGCTTTTTACGTATTTTCCTTTCCTGTTAGAATCCCTTGACAAATTCAACTCCAAGTTGGCCTTGGATTTCCTAATGTTCCTACACAATCAAACAAGAGCTCATTCTGGGTCACCTTTCTTGATTGAGTTGGACCTTTCTTGATCTTGGAGGAGATGAATATCAACCAGCTTTCCCAGACTCCTCTTCCCTCCAGGGACATATTTCACGGGATTTTTTTCAAGCACTTCTCTACTTTTTTCATGTAAATTTTCTTTAAATTGTATTGAGAACCTAGCTGACTAATTCAGGACAGTGGATTCTACTTTGATAAAGCACCTAAAATTTGTATGCCTTTACATTACAACAACAACAACAATAATAATATATTGTTGTTGTTATTATTTTGGTGGGCAAGACAACAATTTTGGTTACTTTTTTTATTTCAAGGTAAATTTCACTCAAAATGGATCATATCAATTAAATATTATTTCTATTCTCTGCTTATCCTCTGCTACAACTGTTTGTAATACACATCTTTTCAATTCTATAAATAAAAGCATAGTATCGTCCTCCAGTTCTAGGTCTTTCAATATCCCATTACTCAAATACAGACACACACAAATGTGAAATTAAAACCAATAATACCTTTACAGACTGCGTACCACACAAAGACTCTTAGTGAAAGAGTCTAAAACTTCATTGTGATGTGCATTTCAGAAGGGAGACAAGCAGGAGAGAACAACACTTCAAAATGGAATACCGCAGCACAAGGGAGCACCGTCTATAGTAGAGCTGATAATCAGCAAAGCAGAGAACTACACTTTATCACATAGTGCAGGCTGCATGGCAGCAAAAGATAGTGCTTTGGTGCCAGATAGAGGCAGCACAGTGAGCTTGGCAACACAGGAGAGCACTTTTTGTAACAATGCGGACAAGCAAAGTGGCAGCCTCCTTGCTTCCACACAGAATTGATTGAAAAGCTCTGTGCTTGAAATAAACAGTGATCTGATTTTTACTTTTTTTTTTTCAGTCAACTGCATACAGAGGTTCCATTTTGACTATATGTTTTTGCAGGCTGTCATCTGGGGTTTTCTTTTGTTGTTGTGTTAATTAAATCGTGCCAAAAAATACAGGGCTGTAACATAAACCGATGTAACTGTAATACATTTATTTTTAAAAAAATGTCCTCAGAACTCCAGAACTTCTATCTCAACGAAATATTCACATAATTTAAACTTGGTAAACTTGAGTATGACCTACTTTTTTGCACATATGTTAATACCTCTTGAACCAAAATGCAAAAAAAACAGCATACAAGAGATGGAAATGACAGGCAACAAAAGGGAAGTATAGAGGCATTTCTCATATACTTAGGGAGGAATTCAAGAACAAAGCCCAGCTGGAGCTAAACCTAGCAAGGGATATTAGAGATAAAAAAAAAGGGATCCTGCAGTTAAACTATGTGCAAAAAACCATTCAGGGAAAAGGTAGGTTTGTTAATGGATGGGAGAACCAACAAGTGAGAGGTGACATGGAGAAGACTAAACAACTCATTCCTTTTCTGTCTTGGTCTTCATAGGCATTGCCTGCTCTCAGACCTCTGTATGTAATAGCAGTCTGGAAAGGAGTAAGACAGCTAACAGTTGGGAGCAACAGCTCAAAAGTACCTAGAGAAACTGGATATGTTTAAATCCATCATCTTGAACAGCATCAGCATCTCATCAGCTGTTTCAGTTTGAAGGTGCTGAAAGATCATGATTGTAAGGCTATTGTATGTCTTCTGCGGAAAACAGTGACAACTGGAGGAGGTATCCATAACTGTGCAAAAACTTCATGTTATGCCTGTCACTAAGACAGACAAGAAGGAGAACCTGGATAACTATGGGTTGGCCAATTTCTTCTCAGTCCTTGGAAGGGAGCATGTCCTTTTGGAATACATTTTCAGGCATATGCAAGACAAGAGAGTAACCAGGAATACTCAACATAGATTTGCCAGTGGCAAAGCAGGCTGGATGAACTGATTGCCTTTTACCACAAACTCATTGGTTATATGGATAAAGCAGAGGGCTGGAAGTTCTGTACCATGACCTCTTTAAGCCATTTGACACCGTGTACCACAATATTCTCATTTATAAGATGAGGAAATATGGGCTGGAAGAATTGACTGTTAGGTGGGTTCCTAATTGGCTGGACTGGGCTCAAAAGGTGTTGGTCAATGCTTTAATACCTGTCTGGTGGCACAAAATAAACAGAGTATATCCTGGATCGATGCCACAGTCCTTATTTTTCAACATTCACATCAACGATTTAGATCACAGAATCATAGAATGGTTTAGGTTGGAAAGGACCTTGAAGATCATCGAGTTCCAACCCCCCTGCCATAGGCAGGGACACCTCCCACTAGACCAGGCTGCCCAAGGCCATTTAGTTGATATTTAGATGATATTTAGATGATAATGTAGAATACACTACCATCAAATTTCCCAATGACACTAAATTAGAGGAGTGTCTGACAAAAGAAATAGTAGAGCTTCAGTCTGTAGTACACCTGAGGACTGAGCTAGCAGAAACCTCACAAAGTCCAACCAAGGAAAGTGCAAAGTTTTGCATCTGGAGGAGGGAAAAAAAAAGTTTCAATATGGGCTGGGGGCTGACTGGCCCTGCAGTTGGACTGAATATGAGCCAACAGCTCCCATTCAGATGTCATGAATATGTGAATATTCACTTTTATGATGAACAAGGCAAATTGTGTCTATTACGAGCATTATGGCTGGCAGTTTGAGGGAGGTTATATTCCCCTCTATATAGCACTGGTGAGGCTACACCAGAACCAGTCTGTGGCCCTAGTTCACGAGTGATGTGAAGAAGCTGGAGGAGGGTTTAGTATGAAGACAGTCAGTCATTTTTGGCACAAGACCTTTAAGAATGGGTTGAAGGAACTGGATTTCTGGACAGGAAAGGAAGCTGGAGCTGGAAAGGAAGTCGAGGGAAGAAATATCAGCCTGCAGCCAGAAATAAAGGAACCAAACTCTTCTCAGTACTGGTGCACAATATAAAAAGGGGCAACAGCCAAAAATTGTGGCTTGGGAGTTTTGAGTTGGACATTGGAAGACCTTTTTTTTTTGCTGTGAGAATGGTGCAGCAGTGGTACAGGTTTCCCAGACAGACAGCAAAATAAGCTCAAGAATCACCTACACAAAACTATCCATGCCTGTCCTGATCAAGTGTTGGCAGTACTCATCCTTTGAGCTGGAAGTTGGACCCGATGATATCCTGAACTCACTTCCAACAAATATCTGTTTCTATGAGCTGTGGTCCTATCAAATCCCCACAGTTCACATAAGAAGTAAGAACGTAGAATTTCTATTCTTCAAAGAGATCTTATTAATGTCAGGTATTTTTGGCCTGTCTGCCTTAATTTCTTGCAGTTACTAGGATGAAGTTGACAGGTACATCCCAGAAATCTAATAATACTATAATATAAGTTCTAAATGGCACTGTATTAGAAATGTATTAGAAATGTATTAGATGTATTAGATGTATTATAAATTAAATGTATTAGAAAATAAAAGATTTAAAATTGAGAAAATGCATTTATACAGTACAACATTGACTTTTAAGTATATAACAACATCATAAAATCTAAAAATTGTAGCAGGGTTCAAAAATCTACTCATGGAATTTTGTAGGGTAAATGAGAAAATAATGATTGTAAATTATGTAAGTATTTAAAAATGGAAAATTACACAATACAGCAGCCCATAACTGTATACAATTAAGGAATAAATTTATGTGTATGTCGGGGTGGGGAATATGTTAAAAAATGTATTTAACCAGATGGCTGAATGGTCAAATCTGATGAGTGATTCATATGGTCCTATGACAGACAGAAACACAAGAGCTATAAGCAATTTAAAATGTATTACTTTGTCTGTATGTATCCGTCAGTTACTCAAAAGAGCAGAGGATGAAATTCTGGCCCAGCTGCTATCACAAAGTGTTTTGTCATTGACTTTAGGAGTGCTAGGATTAAACCCAAGAAGGTTTGCTAACTGTAACCTCCTGTAAAAATAGCTTATGTAGAAGACATTGAAATAATAATTTTACAGGTTTTTGGTTAGTTTAGTATTTTCTACAGCAAAGTATAAAGCAGAATCAACTCCCAATTCTTATTTCTGACTCTATTAAACATATAATAGAAACAAGGTATGAAATTATTGTCTGTTTCTTCCACAATCCTTCCCACTTTGTTTTCTCAAAACCCAGTATCTTCTACGTCTCAAGATTTTTTTAATTATTATTATTTTGCTTCTCTCTTGCATGCTCTTATAAGGCTCTATCATATTTTAATTTGCTAATTTTCCCTACATTTTGAGTCTGAGGTCGAAAGGTATCCTAACTGTTTATTACAGAAGAATTGCGGACATTTCAGAAGAGCTTAACAGTCATTAAGTTAACATTAACAATTAAGTTAACATTAACAATTAATTTCCTTAGTTTTTTGGAAGACCTGCCTTTGCTCTTATTACAGTAAACACAAAACTCTTGCTCAGTGAATTCTGGTTTTCATCCTGAATGTTGTTTAGATGCCTTCAGCTGTGAGATCTACAAAATCTAGCTTTGTTTTGCTAGCCAAATTGTTTCTGATTCATCAATTGATGAACTGATGCTGACAAACCCAACCTCTGTCAAAAGCTTAAATATGTTTTTGTTTGAAGTTTCTTTCTAGGGAAAACAGAACAGTTTAAAAGCAAAAGTAGAACATGTCATTTATCTAGACTGGGAGGGTATAACAGACACTACTTTTATATAACTGGTATTTTTTGTACTACTACTACTTTCATTATTTACCCTGTTCTTTTCTTGTCTGCTTGCAATCTGAATTCCATATTGTGGAGCTTAGCAAACACCCCTCACTTCTCTTCAATAGGAAAAATACTGAAAAAATCTTTCTTAAAGGCTCTGCTAAAATCTTAGTATAAATCATACAGCATTTTTTATGGAACATCATTTTTCCTGAAAAGTTTAAAAAAATTATTGAAATCTGAAATGTGCTTTCAATTTACCCTGTGTTATTTTGCCAACACAATCATTATGTTAGCATCCTTTTACTTGCAAACTCTAAGGTCATTACCTTCGTATGTCTAGTGGCTCCAAGTTGCACATTAATCCTGCTAATTAATTTACATATCAACTGCATAAAGGTTTTTGTAGCTGTAGTCTAAACCTTACTATACAATTAGTAGTCTGGAGCTGTGAAATTATACTGCTTCTATTGAAAAGGCACATAACTAAAACTGTCAATAGTGAAAGATTACATGACTTTAATTAGATTGTAATCTGAAATTAAATGTAATTACAATTGAATTTTTATAAAGGTATAATTTCTTATACATAGTTCCAAAATGTCATATTCTTGAAAGTTCATCTGTCAAATGAAAGACCATAAGATTTCATTATTAAGGGGGACTTCGTTACAGGTTAGAGAAAAAATGAAGGATTCTGGTTAAATTTTCAGTCCATTTTAGGTTCTATATCTTTAAACTGCATTATTTTTTGAAAAAGACAACATGAGTTATTTTCAACTATTGTGGGATCAAATAGCTGAAATAAATTACGTCCTTAACCTGAGACCATTGTCTATTCCCCTTTTCCAAACAACATTTATGTAGCAGGCAAATGTTGGTAGAGGGTCCTTCATTGGGTACTGATTTGTGAATATTCCCTGATCCATGCAGAGAGGAAGAAAATAAACCCAAAACACCAGAGTCTAAAAGAAGAGAAGCAGTGAAACAAACCACAAGCACCATCAGCTCAGGGAATGGCAACATCTGAAAGAACATGTGGACTAAGTGCTCTGAAAAACACTGGCACTAAGACAGTCCTGCTGTTTCTTCTCTGCATCCTGTTGTATTTATAGAAATAGCATTTTGTACCATCTTTGTAAACAGGATTGTGGCAAAGAAACACCATGTTTGATTTTTCCTCCTAGTGGAAACAATCCATAATTCCCCAAATGTGGTAAAGTGCTGGAGACAGAAGGGAACATTGCATTCTGTTCAGTTTGATTTGCCTGTTAAGTGAAGGGAAAACACAGCAAAGTAGCTGAGACAAAGATGATTTTGCATCTTTGCATGCAAAGATGGTGGTTTTGCATTAAAGCTGGTCATACAGCAGTGTAGGGTGTCTCTACTCTGTAAACAGGACATACAGCTCTTGTGGAAGGGATGAGGAATCATTCTACATAAGGAGAGAACATCCACCAACTTAGCTTAGATTTATTCTTAGAAAGCTTCTTGAAAATATCATTAACGGTCTTGTACATAAGAAGCCGGAAAATAACTTCAAGATGACTGTTAGGCATGATCACTAGTCACAAGTTTCAGAACAGCAGAAACACCAGTTTCTATGTGATTCATATAAACTAGTTTTCTGTACAAGAGTAGAAGGAGTATGCAAAGACTGACACTATGACTATATGTGGTATATAGAAATATACCTGAATATGAGCTGGGAGTTTGCCCAAATGGCCAAGGAGGCCAATAGCACCCTAGCTTGTATCAGAAACAGTGTGGTGAGCAGGACTAGAGAAGTGATTGTTCCCTTGTACTCAGCACTGGTGAAGCTGCACCTCAAATACTGTGTTCAATTTCGGGCCCCTCACTACAAGAAAGACATTGAGGTACTGGAGCATGTTCAGAGAAGGGCAACAAAGCTGGAGAGGGGTCTAGAGAAGAAGTCTTATGAGGAGCAGCTGAGGGAACTGGTGTTGTTTAGTCTGGAGACAAGGAGGCTCAGGGGAGACCTTATCGCTCTCTACAACTACCCAAAAGGAGGGTGTAGATAGTTGGGGGTCGTCTTTTTCTCCCAAGCAACAAGCAATAAGACAAGAGGAAACGGCCTCAGGCTGCACCAGGGGAGGTTTAGATTGGATATTATGAAAAATTTCTTCACTGAAAATGTTGTCAAGCATTGGAACAGACTGCCCAGGGAAGTAGTTGAGTCACCATCCCTGGAGGTATTTAAGGTTGTGTAGATGTGACACTTAGGGACACGGTTTAGTGGTAGACTTGGCAGTGCTAGTTTTACAGTTGGATTCGATGATCTTCAGGGTCTTTTCCAATCTAAATGATTTTAAATGATTCTATGATTTTATGATTCTATTTTAAATGATGAATATACTGGTTTGGTGTTTCATGCTTTTACCTGTACCATTATTTCAGTGTTGCCAGCAAGATAAATTATTTTTTTTTCATTATTTAAAGAACAAAAAAAAAAGGGGAAGGGAAAATAAGGTCCATACTGCCTTGTCATGTGCATCAGTAGAATAAAAATACTGTGGAAATACAAAATGAAGTTACAAACTTCTGTTGAGGTGGTGCCTGAGACACTAAAGGCTTCACTGTAGTATGTACACCATTGAATTAATGTTTATAAAAGTATGGGTGCAGGTGCCCGTGTTGGCATCAGGGGCTGCAGGGGTCTCTGTGAGGATTCTTCAAAAGGAAGAATCCAAAAAGAAACTAAAGAAGGAACTGCAAGCTTCTAATTAGTTGCTTAGAATAACAGTAATGACTGTTTTAATATGATGTCAAAGCAAACTTCTGGGAAGGAATGGTATTCCTTCTTTGCCAAAAATGAGAGTAGGAGTCTGACAATCTGTTCTGTATATCTTCACTGATATAGGAATCTTCAGCAAATCATTTGATTTCAGATTGCTGCTCGATGATAGGCACCATTATTAAAATTGCTTCAATTAATCATGTGCCTTACAGGTAATTAATTCCATATTTAAAATTAGTGGAATGCTTTCAGATCATTGAATAAACAATCGTACAAGGAAAACAAGTGTAATTATTTAAAGTTTTACTTACAATTAGCAATTGCAGGCTTCAGAAAAAATTAATGATAATGATATTCATTTATATTATAGGAGATTAATACATGCATTGCCAGGAAATTCCAGGAAAAAAAAAAAAGAGATACATTACATGCCTCTGACCTGTTTTTTCATACTCCTTATTCCTAAGCCATCCCATTTTTAAAGCTGGCAACTATGACCAAAAAAGCCTTCTACTCCCTATGACAGCGACTGTGATAGCACACTTGTTGAATAACATAGATGGTATAGGATTGCACTGTAACATAAGCTTGAATGGACAGAAGTTTCATCTGTGTCTATCACATGCAAGAAATAAAAATACTAATGGTTTCTACCTTCAAAATAATATCTACTCTATGTTTTCTATTTACTGGATTGCATCATTTTATTACTAAGATGGCCAAATGTAATAAATGCCTTGCAATCAAGATGAGATTTTATGAACAACTTAGAATATATTCTTCACATATTTTTAGTACACTATGTCAATCCTCCAATGCCTTCTTTCCATTCTGCCAGTTTCAGAATAGAGTAGCATTTTTTTCCATGAACTTCCAATGGTCCAGTTTCTCCTTTAATATTAGAGAGTATTGTTATTAAGCATAAGAGTTCTAGCAGTTTCTCTAAATGTTCTGCAACATATAATTTATATCCCAGTCTTCTCAGAAATTATTTGCCACAAAATACATAATGATCTAAAACCACTAGTTTGAGGTTCTTAAAGGTACTACAGAAAGCACAAAGTAATTCACAAAGGTATGGACTAAGAAAGCACAATTATTTAGAAAAAACAATGTGAAATGGTAAATGTAGGATAAATTCTCCAAGAAGAAATAATCATCTGCATTCTGAAAGACTGGACCTAATCCTAATGCACGTTTGAATTTTGCTAATTTAGCACTGTGTAGAGGTTTTTCTGAAGGGAAGACAGAACATATCACCAAGATGAAATGAACATATAGTACTGTTTTCAAATTAGACAACAAGTAAAACCATAGAGATTAAAGATTTAACTTCAACTTCCTTTGGACTGGGTGGATAACAAGTAAAACAGCTGGCATTGGCCACAGCAAGAAGTTGGACATCCAACAAAAACATCTTGCCAAAGAAAGGTTAGACTCATCCAGAACAGATATGGAAAGCAGCTGATAAAGTCACAAATTATGAGACTTATGGTACTCAAATATCTGTCTCTAGTTTTATTTTGACCTGAAGTCTAGTGTTTAATCTGTAATTTACCTGAATAATTTAAGTTATTACTTCTCCAAGTAACAAGTCTTGTGTTAAACTCAGTGGGAGCAATTGACTGCACACTTCTTCCAAGACTGTGAACTTGTCTTTAAAAATGGACTGGAAAACTCAACTATCAGTAAGTTATGAGTGGTCTCAATAATGTGAATCAGCGCATGTGTTTTCTGCCTAACTGCAGAAGACAGTTTCCCAAATTTTCCTAATTCCGGCATGATGCCTTTGCCTTGCTGCTTCTGCTGAAATGTAGTTTCATCAGTTATGAAGCACTCTCCATTTGTTCATCTCCACTTGTTTAACTGCCGGCCACATTCATTTTTTCCTTTCTTCATTGTCCACCTAATTCCTATAAAACACTTGCCTGTGACAATATCCAATTTCATGCCAGCACCTACAAAAAGGTCACAACCTCTTCAGAATTAAATGAAAAATTATAGGTAACCTGCACTGTGGTAACACTACAGGTTGGTAATCAGGAAATCTCACTGTGTCATGATAACCTCCAATATGATGTGGAGTTAAAGGTCAATAAAACCAGGTTCTTCTTGAAATGTCAGTATTTATAACTATTCCATTACACCAGTGGATGATCACTAAAGGATGAAGGGTACCAAAGGATGTTATGTTGTCTTGCTTAACAAGATCAGGTAGGAGACCTGACCTTTATCCACCACTAGAATTCAAACTCACTGAGGAAGGGACATTGCTGTAAACTGTGTTCTCATTTAACTGAGGTAAATCCAGAAGAATTCTACTGATTGTAAAACATCTCTGCATTTTAAATAATGCAGCTAAGTTTAAAATCCACTAATCTGTTAGCCATCTCGCTCACTCTATTGATGAAAGATGAGAGGCAAAATCAAAATGAGGCAAAATAAGACTATTTATCTTAGGGTCATAGGTGTCAAGTCTGGGTTTGTAGACAAACAATCTGTACAGCTCTTTCTTGAAGCAGTGAAGTTGTTTTTATGGTAGGGAAAAAAATTTCACATACGTGTTTTGAGAGCTGTGAGTCCCTGCTGGAAATGCAACTGGACTTCACAGAAGGGCTTTCTTTCTTCCACATTCCTCTTCTGTACAATAACTTGAAGTCTCATACTGTAGAGTGAATTTTGAACAGTTACATCTTTCTCTGCATTTTTTAAAGGATAACGTTCACTGAATAGCACAACACCAGAAGTACCTAATTATAAAGGGTGAAAGAAGCTGCATTCAAATTACCCATGAGTCTAAATGCTTGGCTCTGTATAATTACTTTCAAATTATTTCTGTCAAACACACGTTATAGTTGAGTTAGTCATTTATATTTTAGAAAGAAAATTAAGAAAATCAAGGAAGAACTTATTCAGAATTTTTAATAAGAAGAACTTTCTCCTTAACAAAAATGATCAGGTTTTTAAACTATTCAGTACCAACTAAGTTCTATGGATATGCTGGAAAACAGATTCACGCATTAAAGACCACAACGCCAGCATTCAACATGGATGATATGATGATCCAACATATACAGTTTAAGATAACAACGTGCTTGTATGTGGAACTTTTGCATATTTTAAATTAATTTTTCATTTCTATGAATCGTTATCTTTTACTGTTCTCACATCCAGCAGTGAATGAGAACTCTTGAAATCATAATATTGTGACTGTAAACTACATTGTGTTCTATGTAATTGTTGTGTTAATGGTTAGGACAGGAGACAAGGGAAAATAAAAGAAAACTTCTATCTTCTTCACTGCATTTGTATTTATGATCACCAAGATCAGCTGTTCTGTGAAATTCAAATCAATTTGAAAGGAAAGAGGCAACCACCCACTGGTAAAGATGCACAGCAAGGCATCTAGAAGCTCCAGGATGGATTATCTCCTCCTAATTTACCAACGTTTCTGCCAAAACAAAATCAGTACATCAACGGATTGAACAGAGAGCAGGCTAGACAGAACTGAAGACAAACACCAAGTACTAGATGATAAGTTACTGTATAAATGAGTTATCCCACAGAGTTGTGGTAGAAACTTCATGTGTTATATAAACCATAGAAATACAAATAAAACCATTTGTATCATGCCACATAATTGCTTTCTACTTGTAAACCACATTTTGTACAAAAGTAAAAACCTTCAGAATTATTGAAATATTAAATTTTTATTGTTTCATTTTCCATATTGTTGTTGTTAGCATCCTTCATCCTGTACTGCTAGATTCTCTGAGACCTAAAATACAGTTCTCAGTTATAAGCCAGTAGATTTTGGAAGAGTCCATTGAGAAGACTGATGAGACCCTTTAACAGTTATAATGACAGAGCACTGCAGATAGAAGTGTTTGCCTCTAACAGTGCTTCCAACATGCACTGCATATTGTAAGGAAAGATTTCAGGCTTTTTATTCGTATAAAGATCCCATTTCCAAATCTCACAAAATGCAGAGATCATCTTTAACATCATCTACAGTGTGGTGGAATTTAATGGAAACTGGCCTAACTTCAGCCTTATCATAGATGAAAATCTCCATTGGATTATCTTGTGCTAGAACAGAAGAGAAAAAAAAATATTGGGTGGAGAGTTTGCATGTTTTGGGTGGGTTTGAACTGTACAGCTATTTCAGCTATGTAGTTGGCTGCATAGTAAAGCTGTGTCAGGTGTCTGTGTGTGGCAGACCACTGAATGTACAGGTCTGCTTCATGCCACCTTTGTCTTTGTCCCTTGAAGTATCCACATGCTGATACCAGAAGGTTCGCCACATATGAGATGTAACATTCCTTATGTCTGCAGTGAAATCCTTCTGCCAAGATACCAAGATATTGTAAATTTGAGCTAGTTGACTAAGCTGGAAATACAGGTTGGAAAATGGAATCTTCTTTAATGTCCCTAGAGTCTGTTTTTAAGTTTAAATTGAACAAATACTAAGAGACTGCCAGTGCTTTTCCAGGCACCTTCCAGTGAATGTTCAAAGTCTACTCCATACAGCAAAGCTGTAGAATCATAGAATATTTGGGGTTGGAAGGGACCTTTAAAAGTCATTTGGTCCAACCCCACTGCAATGAGCTGGGACATCTTCAACTAGATCAGGTTGTTCAGAGCCCCGTTCAACCTGACCTTGAATGTTTCCAGGGATGGGACATCTACCACCTCTCTGGGAAACCTGTTCCAGTGTCTCACTACCCTCATTGGAAAAACTTTCTTCCTTATAACTAGTCTAAATCTTCCTTCTTTTAGTTTAAAGCCATTACCTCTTGTCCTATCACAACAGGCCCTACTAAAAAGTCTATCCCCCTCTTCCCTGTAGGCCCCCTTTAAGTACTGAAAGGCCACAATAAGGTAGTCCAGGAGCCTTCTCTTCTCCAGAATGAACAACCCCAACTCTCCCAGACTTTCCTCATAGGAGAGGTGCTCCAGCCCTCGGATCATTTTTGTGGCCCTCCTCTGGACCTGCTCCAACAGGTCCATGTCTTTCCTGTGCTCAGGGCTCCAGGGCTGGATGCAGTACTCCAGGTGGGGTCTCAAGAGAGCGGAGTAGTGGGGCAGAACCATCTCCCTCTACCTGCTGGCCACACTTCTTTTGATGCATCCCAGTATATGGTTGACCTTCTGGGCTGAGCGCGCATATTGTTGCCTCATGGCAAGATTTTCATCCACCAGTACCCCAAGTCCTCTCTCAACAGGGCTGCTCTCAATCCCTTCATCCCCCAGCCTGTATTGGTGCTGGGGATAGCCCCAACCCAGGTGCAGGACCCTCCACTTGGCCTTGTTGAAGCTCATGACGTTTACATGGGCCCACTTCTCAAGCTTGTCCAGGTCCCTCTGGATGACATCCTGTCGCTCATGCATGTCAACCACACCACTCAGCTTGGTGTCATCCACAAACTTGCTGAGGGTGCACTCAATCCCACAGTCTATATTTCATTGCTGAAGATATTGAACAGTTCTGGTCCCAGTACGGACCCCTGAGGGACACCACTTGTCACCCATCTCCATCTGGACAAGAAGTTAACTACTACCCTCTGAATGCAACCATCTAACCAATTCTTCATCCAGCAAACAGTCCCTCCATCAAATCTGTATCTAATTTAGCAAGAAGGATGTTGTGGTGGGCCATGTCAAAGGCCTTACAGAAGTCCAGATGGACGACATCTGTAGTTCTTCCCTTGTCCACTGATGTAGTCACTCCATCATAGAAGGCCATGAGGTTGGTCAGGCAGGACTTGCCCTTGGTGAAGCCATGCTGGCTGTCTCAAATCACCTCCCTGTCCTCCATGTGCCTCAGCATAGCTTCCAGGAGGATTTGTTCCATGATCTTCCCAGGCACAGGGGTGAGGCTGACAGGTCAGCAGCTCCCAGGGTCCTCCTTTCTACCCTTTTTAAAAATGGGTGCAATGTTTCCCAGCAATCTTGGTGCTGTGTACGCCATCCCATTATTGAAAAACAAAACTGTGTTGGTGACACCAGCTACGGACCCACGCATTAATATACCTGGCCCGTCTGTTTCTTCCAGTGTCACTGCCTGCAACTGGAAGGAGAGCAGATATATAACCTGTGCTCCAGATTCCCTTACTAACCCTCCCAGGGCCTTGAGGTCTCTTTTGATTTCCCTTGGACTAGGCATTGTGACTTCATCGCCACCCACATGGAAGAGCTTCGGCTAAGAAGAATCCAGAATTATTTAGAATTAACATGCATCCTGCCAAACACACATGACAATGTTCACAGTACGGGACAGCGAGGAGCTAGACTAAAGTAGTAGGTAAGCCAAGGATCTTAGATCTCAGTATCTGTTACCTCCTTTGCTGATCCATTGGAGATAACAGCTTTAGTGTGTAGCACAGGATTGTCACAGGAGTGGCAGAGAAAATATTTTGTGCTGTGATGCCTATCAGTAACTGAGTTGATATAATCTTTAGTATTGTTGATAAAATACTTATGCACAAGAATGTTTCTCTAGGAAACAGATTTAAGCTTGCGAAGAAAAGAAGTGGGAAGAATCAAATAAAAACAGCTTTTTACAACTGGGTATATTCCAATGAAAATGTTGCATACTCCAATGTGGTAAAAATTAGTATAAAATCACAAATGTCACAAAAATTTTACCTAATGCTATATGTTTTTTCATTACATATGTCTGGTTTTATTCCACTAAGGACAACTATTTTAGAGCTGACAAGAATGTTGTTTTGATCTGTTTCCCTGGTGACTTTTTTCTGCAATTAATTAAAATGAAGAAATAAATTCCAAGCCATGGCACCATCAGGGACCTGTGTGGGTGCTAGAATTCACGCACTTGGTATTTTCTAAAGGAATAAAGTACATATGAGGGAAATTATTATAGTTGATAAATAGTTCTTAAGTATAGAACAACTTTTTGATTCTGTGTAAGAAGCCATTTGACTTGAACACATCACATAAAAATTAGTGTAAAGCAAAAGTGGTATGGATTCACAATTTGATCTAAATACCATAAAGCTTTCACATTAGAAACAAACCATTTTATTTCTTGCTGCAAAACTTCTAAATACCAGTCAGCTTACACTAAACTGTTCAGAATGTGTTTTTAAAAACTTGAAGTTAATATTTATTTATAAAGCTTAATTGGCACAAAATACTAAAATACTTTTATCTCGACACTTCAGAACTACATGTTTTAGCAATAATTTGGTTGTTAAGTTATAGTAACATATCCTTCCTGGGGGAAAGGAAACCAGCAGGAGATTGGACTTAGTTGCAACAAAAATTAATTTTTTCAGCTTCGGTGGAAAAGTGTTTTGGATGACATGACTATTTAGTGTTGACTGGTTTAAGTGTGAAAGTTATAATATAAATTTTGACACATTTAGATGGAAAAGAGAGAGCATTGTAATTAAGCTTCACAATAGTGATGAGGTGAGGTGTGAAAAAAGGAGGCTTATTCAGCACCCAAGATAAATTATTGTAAATCCATAGTAGGTGTATGTCAAAAATGAACTCAAAGTACACCATAGAAGATTTTTCATTACTTCTAAAACTCATGACAGTGCAAATATTACTGCTGACTGCTGTGTTCAGGAATTAGGCTGTGGAAAAGGGTTGCTAACTAAACTGTAACTGGAAGTCTTCAATATGCATTATCCATATGAATTCCATATGCCCAGAGTGCTGGAGAGAGAATAATTTGTCTCACTGTATCCTTTCTTTCATTTCGTTGTACCTTCATCTTTGTATTTTTAATCCCCATTAAGCGCATAAATCAGAGAAATAAAAATCAAACCTCAGTGTCTTTGTAAAGACTAAGACAATAATACTAACATTTTTATCAATAAAGAAAATCAGAAAATATCTATAGAAGATATATTAAAAAAAATAATCCTGCTATAAGCCAGTAACTTGCTTTCCTCATCAAACATTTGTCAATGTATAGCCAATTCTCCTGACTCTCAAGTAGCACTCCAAAATGCAGAAAAATCATTTGAATCTAGCAAAAAAATCCTGTAATAGCGCTTAGCCAAAATAATCATCTAGATGAGATGACTGAATAGGTGATCTTCAGCACAAAAATTTTTCTTTGGTTCTGTAAATACGTCATCTAAAAACATATTCCTAAAGGAACTGTCAGAAGTGACTGTCCCCAAGTAGAACATGGATGTCTGGAATACTCAAGTGTGGACACCTTATTGCAACTTATTGGGTTGGGTGCAACTCATTAGCTGGACTAAGTGGGGTACCTTGCAGAAATTCTAAACGGACTCATCATCTGCAAATGAAAGGCAAGAATGCAAATATTGTTCTCATGAAAAACAGAAACCACAGGCTCTGTCATGAGGACCAGTAAATTAACAACTTCAGGAGCCGAGGTAGCTGCTAGGAGGAGCAGTACTTTCACTAACTAGTGAGGTTATCTTCACTTTGAAAGATAACCTTCGCAGCCTGGTACATACTACACCAGAACTCATAACAATGCAGTTGCTGATTTGTAAAATGTTTCTTAAAATATCTGTTTAAAATCCCAATTACTAGAAAACAATTTATGGTTATAATGAGATAGGGAATGCAGGAACGCTCAAGTGGATATGTGTTTAACGTATTAAATAAATAAAAAATATTAACTTCTAACAAATTAGGAGTTTAAGTTTTGAAACTATGAGAAGATTATTCTCAGACGACCATAGAAGAGAAATCTCTATTCTGCAGCCTCCTAGATCTTCAAAACTGCAGTCTACTTTGTGGCCCAAACATACAGTTACCAAGCACGTGAAATAAGTTCTCTCTAAACTAAACTTGTTTTCTTCATCGCCAGCTTGCTTTCTGTATAATTTGACTGTGTAGGGGTCTGGTGAAGAAAACGCAAATTCTGAATGATCAAGTTGGGGAAAAAAGAGTTTTTTGGAAAACTTCCCACTGTTCAATTTCAGAACTGTCCCCAACTTTTTGTTGCCTAATATTCTTTAAAACAGTAAATTCTAAAGGGATGATGAAAACAGGATAAAGTAAACTGTATATCCAAGAAATTAAAAAGTTGTATGAGAAAGAATGCAGATTTTATCTTTTAAACAAAAAATGCTCCATTTTTTGTTCTGTTGTGAAAAGATAAAGATGGTCTACCAAGTCCGTATAGTACTCTTGTGATAATTTTATAAAACATTCTTGATCTGAGAGAATTATGGAGGCTGGCCTGGGAATATATTTTGAAAGCAAATGCTAATATACATGCATATCAGTACTAAGCTTGGGAAGCTTTTTTGTTTCTTTCTTTGTCTAACCTTTAGAAAAAATTGCACACGAAAATTAGGTCTAATAACTCTGCTTGGCATTAGAAAATTGCTTTTAAGTATCCTCACATATAAGTTAGGTTTCACTGAATCAGAAGCTGTGATGACTTTTTCTGTTAATTATGGAAGAAAAGCAGAAGACAGTTGGGTGAGGTTAGGGCATCTCAACTATTAGATGAAAAAGATTTTGATTAATAAGGAAGCCAACATAGCTCTATAATTATGATAATACGGTAAATGCTGATAATTTGTCTTCATGGAATTTAGTAATTTAAATAACCTATAAGAACTAGAAACCTAACATGTTAACAAGCTGTAAATATGGAAATGATTCCAAATGACTATAAACTGGAGTACAAGTATACAAAATGCAGGCGCAGGGAGGTGGTGCACTTTAAAAAAGGCTTGACTTCTTGTCATAAAACTGTGATGTCTTGTAGTTATCTCTGGAGATGTTCGGTGAAACAAAACTACTGGAACTAATAAATGTTTGGACCTATCTTATCTAAATCTTATCTGACCACTGACATCAGTTACACAGGCAAATTTTCTGCTCATCTGCAGTGGATAGACCTTGAATCCTTTTGTCATGTTAGCAAATACAGTGGTGGTATTCTTAATGTTTGCTTATAAGACATTTGACTCGAATGTAAAACAAACCCATGTAGGCTAGATTTTCCTAAAGTTTAAAACACTGATGTGATGGAGGAAGAATTACCATTTGCAAGCATTCACTGTGACATTAACACCCCTTCTATCCCTGTCTCACCTCATCCTCGACAGACAGCCATCAGCAGTAGGAGACAATGGGTGCACCTATTGATTACAAGGTGGTCCAGTTGATGGCTACTTTTAAGACAGTCGTCTGAGACATAACACTAATTTGGTCAGATGTTCATGAATGTACCTGGAAACTGTGCGCTGTCTGAACTTTCTGTATTATAAATGCACTGTCTCATATTTTTCAGTGTACCTGACGGGTCATCTTTATATTTTCTTTATTCTATGCTCTTCCTTTTGAAAAATCTAAGAAAGAAAAAAAGGAATTATCTGGCAAACCTTGCACCAGTAAAATAAGAGTTTGATTTCCTGAGATATCATACTGAATGCCCATGACATAGTTTCTGTGGCATCAAAGTATCAGGAGTCAAATCCTTTCTTCCGAAACTATACAAGATTTTTTTCTAATACTATGAATGCTAATAGGATCTAAAATACTTGTTGAAATAAGCTCTCATGAAAGGAATCTCTGTACAGAAGCAGAAAAGGTGACTAAAGGTAAGGGATAATACGGAAGCGAAGAGAATATTCTTTTTCGTGGCTTTTCTGTCATTGTTAATGTTTTTCCATTCTTCTAGAATTAGTGAACAGTTTCTAGAAAGGATAAGGGAAATGTAAAAATCCTTTGAGATGTGTCAGAGTCACACATACAAGAATCAAGCTGATGAATTGGATGGAGGCTGCAACTGATTAGAAAATTTGGTCACTATTTAAAAGGATCTCTTTCTGTGATTCTGTTAGTTTTAGATGGATCTGAGCAAGTATCAGTGTAGTAAAATGAAGAGTAAAAAGCGGTCTGTTCTTATGAAAAGGTCTCAATTTCTTAAATGTGTATAAATACTTCATAAATACAAAGATCATTTTCATTTTCATGGTGGAATATTTTCTGAGAAACTGGATTTCAGCAACAGAAATTACAAGAATAATTTCAATGTTCCTGGTTGCATTAGGAGTGCATTAAGAGTGTAAAAATACAGACTACAAACACTGTTAAAGAACAATTAATATAACTGTTCTGATGTTCTACTTAGTTTAATAGAACTATCATGAGGTTCTTATTAAAAGTTACTATTAAGTTTAGAATGTATATACTCAGCATTACACAAATCTTAATGTCTAGTACTTATCTTTAAAAGTGAAAAGGGCCGGAGCCTAAGCTGATGCAAATGGGTATAGCTGCACTCACTTTCAGTCACTCCTGCCACTGGTGTGTGAAATGTTTTTCTACATTTTGCACCTCACATTTTTATATCAATGGAATTTCAGAATCCAACAATTTTTGCAAACATCACAGTTTCTTTCTGTGTTACTTAAAGCAACATCTCAGATCTCAGAGAGAGCTTCACTTTGATGCTGTTCCTGGTAAAACAGTCTCCTAGCATATAAACCAAAATCCACTAAATCGATGCAAATATACTCAGTGATGTAGACAGGCTTGAGTGAAATCCTCAGGGTACTTGATGTTGTGCATCGAAATATGTTGAGGTAAAACACAGCATCTTTTAAGAGTTAATAAATACTTTGCTTTTGCCTGAGGAGAATAATTGTGATTAATCTGTGATGATTACACATATTTAGCTCAAGTGAGCCAAGGCCTCACAACCCTGGATAAAGACAGTCACTGTTTAGGAAAGTTTACGGTAAGGACAAAACCAAACATAATCCTGTCAAAGTCCAGTTTAGTGCCCCAGAAACAAGATCATCCTTTCTCTGTTACTGTTACTTAAGATCTTCATGACAGTAGTTAGATTTAAAATTAAGTTTGTCAAATACCTCCTCATCATTCTAAAACACTAAAGACTTAGTTTACAGTGTAGAGTGGGAAGGTGGGAGAGTTTTGGGGGTTGTATTTCTTTTAATCTACATTGACTCCTAAGTAATCTTTTCGGGTCATCCACAAAACATTCAACTATTTCTATACCAGTATGCCTTTATTTAACTTTAACGTAAAATTTCATTCTTTGCTGTTAACAAACCTGGGAAGTGGATGCAGATGGATTGTGTTGTGACAACAAATGGCCTTGTTCCTTGTTCTACTATCCATTAAGACTTCAACACATACTGCTGTCTCAAATCCACAGAACCGTTCTTTGCAGTTACTTTTCCTGGAGAGAAACTCGTGTAATACCAAACAGCATCACCTGAAGTTTTTAAAATCCACACAATGCATTAGAACACCTTAATGATATGTAATTCCTATAGCCTTAGCACATTGGATGCCTTCTCTTTAATACTGGGTTTATTTTTGCTTTTGACATCTTTTTTCTATTTCAACTGATTTCCTACGATAAATTGAGCAGCACCTTCTGTCTTCATTTAATTTAATGATAGTCTATGATTATCATTAGTTTAGTTGGCTTTTACATTGAGGTAATATAATATAATATAATCCCTGCTTGTCAGGGATATTATTGTATTTTCAATAATTCTTAGCTTTTTGTTTTATGTGTTAGGAAGAAAAATTCTGATTGACCAATAATGTTAAGAAAAATCATATGCAAACTAAAAGGAACCTTCTGAAGAGGAAACTTAAAATCTAGTTGTTTGGGGCAGTTTACAAGCAATTAAGAATTGAAGATCGGTGCATGTTATAGTTCTGAATCAACGTCATTAAAAACAATTGATAGAATGTATATTCTCTGTCATCTATGCCATGATCTCTATGGTCATCACTTAATTGTCCTAAAGTTCGCAAATAGCCTGCTTTGAGACCTTTGAAACAAGCTAAGAATCTAACGTTACAGTATTGGTAACCTTTGGAACCTATATTAAAAGTGATGGCAATAAAATTATTCACAGGAGACGAGATAGATTCACCAGCTGATGAATCACACAACCCACATATAAGATATAAGTAACCAGCTATAATGTTTTTCTGAGGGAACCCAATGAAAAGTATTGAAATAAAACTAAAAGGTGAAATCATGACAGTTTAAACCTAACTTAGGAGTAAGTGATAAATACATAACTAAAAGAGAAAATAAGATAGTTGTAGATAACAATATAGAGATCTGGAGAAGAACAGTTTACAGCAAAGTTTGTGAAATCTGTCATGTGAAAACAAAGACGTTCTGTCTGCCTCTAATTTAGGCAAAGGAGAAAAAAAAAACCAAAGGAGACAAAAATTATTGAGAGCTTGAATGTAAATCTAGGTAGAAAGAAAGAACCAACCTTAAAACAGGAAAAACATTACTAGTAGCTCATTATTAGAGTGACTGGTTGATTTATCTATGCGTTCAATGATCTCCAAGTATTTTATTCTTTAGAAAACCTCTCTATGCTTCTCTTAGCTTTATGCGTGCATTTAAAAGTATTCAAATAACATGGGAAGAAGTTCTTTTCTCATCCGACACATATGCTGTTTATTTGTATGTGTTAAACATTGGCTATTAGTCAATGTACAAATTAATGTTGTTTTTCAAAATAGGTGGTTGCATGATTCCATGTCCTAAGTACATAGAAAGTATTGTTTTAGGTTTAGACTTTTAAAGCTGTATTTACTTCCTTGGGAAAAATCACAAGACAAAGCTTTGGCCATGGCTAAGAATTTTTTCACTTGTCTGGGAGTCTTCAATTACTCTCTAGTTCTCAATTCTGACTCCAAAATGAGTTCAACTGCCTAAAAACCCCAAACAAAACAAAATAAATCTTTTGGAGACCAGGACAAATAATGGAGAAGACCATACATTCATGAGCATGTCTGGGAGAAGGCTGTCCAAGTTAATCAATCAATCAGGTTCACTTTAAAGTGATTTTTTTCATCCCATTCTGGATCGGAATCTAAAAATTCCAGGATAATCCTGTCTCTGTATTTACAGTGTTTCAATAATGCACTTAAAATATCTAAAAAAAATGGATTTGCTTTATAACTCTATTTTTTGTACGCCGTTATCTTTGCTGTTACTCTTACTGTTTATTACTCCGGATTGAACTCAGTATTTCAACAAAGGTCTTGTGTTATGTCTTGTATCAATATATTTAATGAAGTAGTAAATAAGTAATATTAATCTGCAATGCTATTTGTCAAGGTTTTAACCTATATTCAGGGTATCTTCATGTATTTAAATTCACCATACTTATAACTTTATTATATTTATTTTATTTTTATAAAATCTCAATTAGAGAATTAGCAATTTCACAGTTATAAAAATTTCTTTGCAAGAGGTCTCTTAGCTAAAGATACATGATCTCAGACAACTGACCTTTTCTTTTTTATTGCTACTACCACTATTTTAACTTGTAACAGGGATTTGTATCCCTCTTTAACTAGTCAAATGACTAGTTTTTGCCAAATTCACATACACTTTATGTTTCCCTTACCTGTGTTTAATGTCTCCACCCTTCATGACGTGGCTTTGCTGACTGTAGAAAAACATGCCTTATTATTAGCATATGAGACCAATGAAGATGTCACCAATCCAGGAGAAATACATGTTCTCCTGTCGTGGTAAACACCTGTGCTGAATTTAGTTGATATTTTTATGTTGTTACATCTANCCCTCTTTAACTAGTCAAATGACTAGTTTTTGCCAAATTCACATACACTTTATGTTTCCCTTACGTGTGTTTAATGTCTCCACCCTTCATGACGTGGCTTTGCTGACTGTAGAAAAACATGCCTTATTATTAGCATAATAATCTCCTGTCGTGGTAAACACCTGTGCTGAATTTAGTTGATATTTTTATGTTGTTACATCTATTACATCCTTTTAAGCTGGCTATGTCTGAAAGAATTGAAAACTTTGGAATAGTAAATGAAACACATGATCAAAGATGTACAAAGATTTTTTTTTTCAACGATGTAATGAGTTTGCAAATTTTGATGTTACGTTTCTATTAGAAACTAGATTTTTGTTGTGCTTGTAGTTTTTTAATTAAGTTTCTACCTTTCACTTCCTGAAAATGTGAATTATATTAAGCAGAACTTATGTATGATTCTGAGTGGGGATGAATGATACTATAACTTTGCCAAAATTCCCATTTCTGATTAAGATAAGTATTTCTTTTGTCCAGCTGTCCAGCTAATTTTTTCCATTGTTATTCCAGTAACTGCTCCCTTCAAAAATTCTTTTTGTAGTTTATCTACCTAAAATGTTTTAATGAAAAAAATGCATATCAGTTCTTCCCATGAAACCCGTTGTTCTGCCTTTTGACACTGTACCAAACACTAGTTAGGTGCAGAATTTTTCTGATGGATGGAGAACTCTCCATCTTAGTTGATATCATTCACTTAAAAAAATATTTTTACATTATGATAGTCAGTAATAAAAATATTTTCTTAGTAGAAAGCATGAGTGGGAAACCCAAGTTTAATATTATTCCTCTCTTCATGAGTCTTAAATTTCACACAGTATTCAACCTCCCTTTGTCCTGAATTACTATCATTCTTCTTGGTCATTTGTATGTTATCATACATTCCGTACTTCCCCCTGTTTCACAATTCACTGTTTTCTGGCTTGTGAAAATAGTTTCTTGATTAAACGTAACCTGGTTTAGCATTGGAACTGCTGATAGGAGAGGGTTTAACAGTAGCTTGGAGTACAGTGTTTTCTATTCCAATTTCTGGGCTCTTCTTTCACATGCTATAAGGGTTTTTTCTGAGACAAGTCACGTAGTTTGTATGATATTTTTATTCATGCCCTTTAAAGGCTAACAATTCACATAATCACACAAGGTAGCCTGTGCCCATGGTGCTGACCTGTAATCTTCCCCAAATAAATATATAGACTGTTTGATGAAGTTGGTATTTATGATAACCATTTGATTGAAGCAGCAAAACAAATCAACAAAATAACATTTTTTTCAGTTATATCAGAAGAAAAAGTATATAAACAAAAGACAGACAATGCTTAGGGAACAATCTGCACTTGAGGGATTATTTATTTTTTAATTTTTTTATCTTTAATATATGAAATATTGATATGTCTGCCTTAATGGGGATGGGAAGAAATGCTAACATATGTAAAAATGAAGAGTAGGAAAATCTAAGCATTAAATCCTTTTAGAATAGTTCTGTTTGAAGTATCTCACTTTTTCCTCAACTAATTAAGTGAGATGAATCATTTATCATCATTGATTGTATCAACAAAGCTTTCAAAATGATGGAATACCAGGACTAAAACAGCTTGGGGAACATGTATCATCATCTCACCATTCTGATTGAACATTAAAAAGTGAATAAAAGAATAGCAGAAATTAAAGTTTAGATTCCCAAGGTCAATTCAAGGGGAATTAAAGTTTCTGTTTTATTCTACAAGGTCACAGAAATTTCTTACACATAGAATGTGTGTTGTTGCAAAATACCTTTATAACTTATACCCTTTTGGGGATTAAAATTAGGTGATAGTCCAGTTAAAATGTTGGTACCCGTATAATATTTTTGTAACTCAGAGAACAAAGTTTAATGAGCACTACAGAAAATACTGCATGAATTATCTTACATGCATTGTACTGCCAAGTTCATATCAAAAAGAAAAGTACTGCTTGAGTACAACATATCTACTTCATATGTATTCAAATGTGGGAGAATTATTTTTAAAAACAATGGTTAGCTGTTTGCATGCTTTTCTATACAATTGAATGAGCCACAGATAAGACCAAATATTTTAAGACTGTGAGACCTTTCTAAGTTGGTTGTGACCACAGTTTAGATCCTGCTCTTTTCCAGTGGTGTAGAGAATCAGTCCAGGAGATCACTACAGACAGAAATCCAGTTTTTCCACTACCAGCAGAGTTTGTGGTCTCACGAAAGAGGACATTATTTTTTGACCATCACAAGTTTAAGACTGTGTTTTTCTTTTTTGGTGGTATCATTAAGGGGAATACTGTGATCATGGCACCTGTCTGTACTGACTGCACCATCTCCAATAACACAGATGAGAAAACTCATAAATAATATGTTAGAATGTCTCTCAATGACCATGTGTGCACAGTAGTTTTAAAAGCGACATACATTTCCTTATACATTTCACTATGAAGTTTTAAAAAACCCATCACGTTTTGGTAAGCAAACTTCATGCCAGTGAATATTAACGTAATTAGCACAAAATATTTAGTTTAGGTGCTGTTTCATATTTCAGAAAAATCAAACTAAAAAATAAACATTTTATTAAAAAAGTGTGGTTTTTTTTTTAAAGGTAAGATTTTTCTACTTTTTAAGTAAGACTTGTTCAGGGCATAATTTTGCTATAAAATAGACCAAGAAAGTCTTCAATACTTTTTTTGTATTGTATTTGCTCTGTTTGTGTCACAGCTGCACACTGCTTTATGCCTCTGCAGGAAGCTTCATGTAGTGTTAGTGCTTGAAAGGTTAATGGCATTTACTGCATTACTAATCTATTCTTTGAACCACTGATTAGCATTGAAATTGATTCCCAGCTCCTCGTGGCTGAAATGACATTAATCTAGTCTCTGCTATTAAAAATGTTACACCTTTCTCATGTTACCAGGTGATAACACATCATTAATTTGACAGCTTCCATTGTTCTGTCCTTCACTGGAACACCTACAAATGTGAGCAGTGAGCAAAAATATAATGTATTCATTCAGAAAGAAAAATTACAGTAGGTTATCATTAAGTGCATTTGAAATGTGAAGGACAATTATTTTTTGTAACTGTCAGGTATCCAAAAGTATGGATACAGGCATTAGGTTGTGGTCAGACAGATACAACATTATTATAGTTATAAAACTTGCAAATGCAATCTACTGTGACAGCATTGAAAGGTGGGTGGACAGTATCCAATTTTGAACTACTACTGCCCTATCTCCATATGGCATTTAAATTACAAACAAACTGATAATTTAGTGCTTTATCCATCAGATCAAACCCAGATGCACAATTCTACAATGTGTAGTTCACAAAAACATTGAACTTCAAAGAACATACGGTCTTCAAAGCTACTTTCAGTTTCCGAACACCAAGTCCGCCCTTGCCATTACACTATTGGATTAGATACCCCACGAGTGGCATCTCTTCTGGGTATGTAAAGTCCTGTGGCTCAGCTGCCTTGTCCGGAATCCTACTTTCATTATTAAGCTAAACAGACTGTAAAGTCAGAACCTATTTTAGCAGGATGGTTTACTCCTGCTAATCCTAACAGGTATCAAAAGTAAAAAACTTACATAGAAATGTCTAGAATGGCAGCATTTGTAAACACTGTGTTGTTTTATGACAGTATTTCTGACACACTGAAGGTTAAAATAATGACAATGTATAACTTTTTGAAATTTCAAAAGAAGCAAAATTGTAATAAATAATAAAAGTATCCATAAGACTTGTCTGTATGTTATAAAACACGGATGACATTTGCATAAAAGACACAAAGAAAGGTATCTGCAGGATCAAGAGAACTCTAAGAACCTCTTAATAACAAATACATTTTTAAAAAGGAGAAAAATACATCACAATTAAAATTGCTGAACTATTAAACTGAAAAAGAAAACTACAAAGAGTTTTAAGGCAGGACAGAGAAAAGTCTGTAATTTAAAATGTGATATAACACAAATGTCGTCAAAGGAGAAAGAAGAAAAAAGATCTTATGAATGACTATCCTGGAAAGGTCCTGCTCTTTAAAACAAAAGCATACAAATGTAATGCAGCTGAACATGAAAAACCTCAAAAGAAAGAAGTACCATTAGTTTAATTTTGAAGGATGAAGTAAAAATGCCCATGAGGGCATCAAGATTAGAGGTCACTAGAAAGTGTGTGCAAATACATTAGGCATTGTGCTGAACTTCATAAAAAGAAAAATTCCCCAAAGTTATGGTGAAAATATGTATGTACGGGGTGGAGAGATATGTTGCAATTAGTTGAGAGACAAACAGATGAAGATAAATCTGAGAGATAAATCTGTAAGTTATTATCTTTTTTAGACTACAAATTTTCTCCTGTAAATATTAAGAATGAAGGAGAATCAGAGAGCAGTTCCAAAGAATCTTGGTAAAAGACCCAACTATTTCTATCATTAAAGGTGTAAAATAAAGAAAAACAACACAACATAGTTAGAGAACCAGTCTATGTGTAGCATTGTAATTTTGTGTTGAATAAAGGGACAAATAAACATTTGCAAAGAAAAAAAAAAGGAACGCTTTCTTTAAATAGCTGTTAATATAGAAAATTATCCTGGTGAAGAATGTATAATTAGTCACAGTGCTAGATTACCAATATGTCTGTTCCATCAAGAGCCTGTGCCAGCTGCATTAGGAGAACATGTGAAAATAGTCTGGAAGATGCTTATAAAACAAATCACCTAAAGACAGTTTCCATTTGTTGGAAGGTGACTAATATTTAGAACTACCTGAATTAGTATGAATTCCAAATACATTTTTTTCAATGTTCATTATGTTAGACACTATGTATTTTTAGATACTCTAGATTATCTTTATGTGCGCATATATTACTGATCCATTTTTAAAGTCAGCTTTCGAAGATTATTAAGCACATATTAATGAAAAATCTATTTCCCATAAGCAAGTTTTGGTGCTTAATCAACTAATTATGTATTGTTTTCTTTTGCTAACTGTAAAATTGCTGTGTTTCAGTTTAGCTGATTTTTCTGTTTTCTACATAAGGTGAGATAAAAGTTTCCAGTCCACCTCTTGATAACAGAATTGCAATTTACTGTCTACCTTTTCAAAAGCATCCCCAATATTTTCAGTCTCTTTTACAGGGTTTGGTTTTTCTTGGGTTTGGGGTTTGGGTTTGGTTTTGTTTGTTTGTTTGTTTGTTTGTTTTCTCAAATGCCTTTAAGTATTCAGAGCAAACTTTGCTGAAATTCTTCAATTACTATATTTCTGAAAAGCTTTTCATGTGAAAATATACTGGGGAAAAAAAAAAATTAAATTCCATAACCAGATCATACTAAGTCATGTTCCTTAATTGGATGTACAGAAATTCTGATTCAGGTGGGAAATACTGGACTCCATTTCTATCAAGTATTACATTAAAACAAAATTAAAATTATACAGAAATCAAAATATGTAAAAAATCAATGATGAAATAATTAAAACTATACGTTAAACTCAAATTTTTGAGATGGGAAAGATGAACAATGAACTATGTGAGAGGTAAAAGAAGAGTATATGGTAGAAATATATTTCTTTAACAACATGGTTTAGTCACATAGATTTAATGTTAAATCCAGACATACACTTGGAGGTATAAAATAAAGAATAAAAGGCAGTATTTTAGCCATTTAGATTTCTCATTTCTCATTCTAGAAGAAAGGCAAACAGACAAGCAGACAGACAAACAGATAAAATTTCTTAGCAGATGGTGGCTGAGAAGTCAGAGAAAGTAATGACCTGTTTCTGAGTAGCTGAAGAAGAGGTGATATCTCAGGGGGCTTTTGCTAAGAAAATGAAAATTAGGCAGATGGTTTCCATTCTCACCCACAGCTGAGGTGTTACAGTAGTATTATGTCATCACAAATCTATAGCTGAAACAGTAACTATGCACTCTTTCTTCTCTCTTTTAATGACTCTGCAAAGAGCAGAATAAAATAAATGTGATGCTGCTGGTCATATTACTTTCTGGTCTTATTATCTGATACTAAAAGTATCAGATATTATTGCTTTCTAATCTGCGTATTTGCAGTAAGGATTAAAACGCACCCAGATTTGTTAGATTACATAATGAAAGATATAGAATTTATACAGAATTAAAAAAAAAATCACTGCCAATTATTAGACCAAATCAGAACTTTAAATGAATATGATTGTGATTTTTTGGGGGGGCAAAAATTTTTTAAGGATAATCCAATTATGTGATTTTTATTGAATAAGAACTACTTAAAAAAGGTATTTTTATTGAAACACAGCTCAAAAGCTTAGAACAAGCATATGAAAACTGTCTTTTACAGTATTGGATGTAAATTTAACATCTGTTTTGGTAGTTTGAGGCCTAAAAGTTCATATTTGCAAAGTTTAGGATAATATTGTTGTATGCTAAGTAATCAACATGACAAACACCTATAGCAATCATAGTCAAATCATACTTGTCCTCAATTCCCTTTAAGAAACTTTATTTTTGACTTGCTAGATAGACTCTTTAATGCTGCCAATCTAACAAATACAAGTAACTTTAATGTATTCTAGACTTCAGAACAACAGCAGCCTGAATATTAAAATAGTTGGTTTTGAAGCAATAAGAACTTGAAACTGCTCCAGCAGGAGAAAGATTGATTACTATCAAAACCTTACAAAATCTTACAAAAGGTATTGTTTCTTGCTCTTATTTCAGCTGTTTGTGGCGGTAAGGGGAATTTGACTGACTAATGTGTTTTGTGGCTGGCTGAAGACCTATTTGTAACCTTATTGGAGAAAAGAATTAACAATATAGAAGGTCTTTTCCTCCTGTGAATAGATTTCATAATATGGATATTATGGCACCTCTGAACCATAAATGTCAAGCATTTAATGATTTACTTAAGCTCTGTAAAGTAATTCTAGGAAAAGGATTAATGTATCAATGTGGTAGTGATGCAACATCCTATTTTCAAATACCTTGCCCTTGGAACTTTATTCAAAACATGTATTATCTGGGTAAATGAGCTATGAAATCTCTGGACTCGAGACAGCTCTGAAAAGAATCTAGAATAGCCCACACTTGGAACAAGATGCCACAGGATATAGAATATACTATGAATTTTCTAGAGCTAGTCCAAAGGAAATAGGATGTATTTTGAACTCTGAACTCTGTGGTATTACATGCCTTTTTTGTACTTGGAAACATATAGCTCAAGTACTTTTTGTTTGGTTTTGGTTTTGGTTTTTTATTCAAGCTGTACTTCTTCCTTTCCATTTTACACTGTAGAGCTTTAAGTGCTCACAGATATTATAAGAAACCTGAATACAATTCCCTCCATCTCATGGGATTTGAAATTTAAAGACAGCTATACCATGTTAAAAAAAAAAAAAAGGCAAAAAAAAAAAAGCTGGAAATCTTTTACCCAACTGGAAAGTAGCTTGGCAAAAGAAGGCGTGGGGGTCCTGGTGGACACCAAGTTGACCATGAGCCAGTAATGAATCCTTGTGTCAAAGAAGTTTAATGATATCCTGGGCTACATTAGGCAAAGTATTGCCAGCATGTGGAGGGAAGGGATCCTTCCCCTCTACTTAGCATTGTTGAGGCTATACATGGAGTGCTGTGTCCAGTTCTGGGATCCCCCATGCAAGAGAGCACAAACATACTGGAGAGAGTCCAACAAAGGGCCACAAAGATGTTGAAGGGACTGGAGCAGCTTTCTTATGAGGGAAGTCTGAGAGAGCTGGCACTGTTAAGCCTGCAGAAGAGAAGGCTCAGGAGGGATATTATTAATGGATATAAATAGCTGAAAGGAGGGTGCATAGAGGACAGAGCCAGGGTCTTCTTTTCTGTGGTGTCCAGTGACAGGACAAAAGGCAATGGGCAAGAACTGAAACACAGGAGGTTCCCTCTGAACATCAGGAAACACTATTTTACTGTAAGGGTGACTGGCACAAGTTGCCCAGGGAGATTGTGGAGTCTCTTTGGAGATATTGAAAAAAAATCCCAAATCTAGACATAGTCCTGGGCAATTCACGTGGTGCTGTTTGAGCAGGTGGGTTGGACCAGACGACTTTCAGAGGTCCCTTCCAACCTCAACCATTCCGTGTTTCTGTGGTGTAGGGTGCTCAAATTTAGCACAGCTTGGTGAATATGGTACTCTTGGGTGAGTTAGGCTTTAATTGCCTTCTGGCAGGAGAGAAAATAGAAGAAAGCTTATCACATTAGTATATTATAAGAACGGGAGAGGAGCATCCCCACAAGTTTAAAGATGTCTGATAGTGCAGTTACAGTGCCAGTCAATAGCACTCCAGAATGACTGCCAAGTTCATCCCCTTAAGAACAGTTGAAGGTGTTAAGAGCACCCTAAATAAAAACAGATTTGAAATCATGGTCTGTATACCTAACTATTGACTAAGATACTTGTGGGCATGTGCAGAAGCAGAATTTTCAGCAGCTAGGGAGGCACTGAAAGAGAGGCACTATGAGGGCATAAGGGGGGCATATTTCTAAATTAAAAATCCCAATATGGACAGACAAGTCTCTCCTTAGGCCTTGGCATAAATAAAAAAGAAAAGAAAGGAATAAGCACTGAGCATTCCGCCCCAGATACTGAGTGTTCAGTCATATAAGGAATGGTTTTATTTCTGTCATTATTAGAATGGCTCAACAACATCTGGCACAAAATTCTGATGTTGCATAAAAGCATGGCGGATGACATTTCCTGCTAAGCATTGATTGTCATACCAGTGTAAAATACAAGGTAATTCTTAATGTTGTATTAAATAACAGCTGTGTTAATACAAGTATCTTTAACAATAAAAACTAAATTGTTTAACGACTCTATTAATCAACAAAATAGTATTTCTGTAATATAAGACATGTAACTCCATGTTTTTTCTCAATAAAATAAATAACCATACTGTGTACTGGACTGGGTCAGAGATTTACAAAGAGTACAGCTGCTGAGAGAGAAATAAAATAGATTTTCTACCTAAGGGTTGTTTCATTATGCCAGACACCACTTTGTATTGATCCATCTCTATTTATTTCTAATTTTGTTGTCCCTGATTGAGCTGAGCTCTAAATCTTGTGATGGCTTACACGGTGTTAGGATGCAGCATTGTTACGTGAAGTGCAAGGTAGCAATGTTCTCATTTTAAGCTCTAATTTAGTCTGATTTGCAACAAATTAGGCATTCTAAAGTAGCACTTTAGTACAGAGAGACCATTTGTTTCATACGTTTTCTATAATATGTGTAGAAATTTCTGTACTGAGAAGTCAGTGAAGTTTTGTTGTTAGTTTCACAAGGGTCTTGGGAATTGCCTAATAATTATTCTTTTTATATTGACACTTCATATCTAAAGTTCTCATTTTTTATGACAATACAAGAAATTTTTCACTCAGAATCATAGAATGTGTTAGGTTGGAAGGGACCTTAAAAACGTCTAGTTCCAGCTCCCCTGCCATGGGCAGGGACACCTCCCACTAGACTAGGTAGCTCCAAGCCCCACCCAACCTGGTCCTGAACACTTCCAGGGATGAGGAATCCACAACTTCCCTGGGCAACCTGTTCCAGTTCCTCACCACCCTGACAGGAAAGAATTTCTTCCTAATGTATAATCTAAATCTACTCTCTTCCAATTAAAAACCATTACCCCTCGTCCTATCACTGCCTGCCCTTGTAAAAAGTCCCTCCCCAGCTTTCTTGTAGGCCCCCTTCAGATACTGAAAGGCTGCTATAAGGTGTCCCCAGAGTCTTCTATTCTCCAGGATGAACAATCCCAACTCTCTCAGCCTTTCCTTATAGGAGAGATGCTCCAGCCCTCTGATCATCTTCATGGCCCTCCTCTGGACCCACTCCAACAGGTCCATGTCCTTCTTATGTTCGGGTTTCCAGAGCTGATTGCAGTACTCCAGGTGGGGTCTCACGAGAGTGGAGTAGCAGGGGAGAATCACCTCCCTCTACCTGCTGGTCACGCTTCTTTTGATGCAGCCCAGGATAATTTCAGCATGTCAATAGGTCACAGAAAATAGAAAAGTAGGTTTTTGTTAGGCTTTTCTTGATTTAAAATATATGCTGAATTACATGATATTGGTTTACCACACTACTTTTTGTTCCTATTTCTGTAGATTACAACTCCATTGCCTAACGAGTAAAGATCATTCAAGATAAGAGAAGGAATGGAAAAGCTGGTTCCTGGTCAGTGGAGATAAACCTGCAAAAGATGAAATTGCATGATAATTCTATGGAGTGTTTTAAGAAAGTACCCCAAAAGAAAAAATAGGATATATTACTAATTGTAAAGAAACTGTACTTTCCCATTAATGTCACCAGTCTTATACAGTTTCCCTTTCTTGGCAAAATACATCCCTGATCCACTTATGCAATATTTTCTGCTCCATAAATGAAAGAAAATAAATTGCAAGCATTTGTTAATGTGCTATGAATTTTTAAAAGGGAAAAAAAAAAAAGCTAAGGAGGAGAAAAGATGTGTGTAAAGTATATAATCTCCAATCTAATAAACCTCAGTCTTTTCATTACAGTTGATACAGATGGTCACTCTGGGACTCAGAGTCTGCTAGCTAGCTTTTTATGAAGCTAGTTGTCTTCTTTGAACATTGCATCCAAACTGAGAGCAATACATGCTTCTCAGAGGTGAAAAAAAGCCGGTAGAAAGCATCCTCAAAGGTCTACATTAACCATTTTTTAATAAATTTTTCAGTAATATATTTACACCCTTCCCTCCATCTGCATAAAGTTTTTTCTTTCTGGACATGTATTATAAAGAGAAGGGAAGTGAGTTTAGATTTTCAAATTAGTTTTCACTTGTTTTTAAATGTGGAGTTTATATTTTCATGCTCTTAAAATTATTTGCCAATCATGGTCTCAATATCTTCAACCACATAAAGATAATGCTGGAAGAATGCAGTCTTTTAGTAGATAAAAGTCTACAGAGAAAGGCTTTTTTGTTATCCCTCTTTTGGCATAGTTTTATTGTGGATGACTAAGTAAATTGCTTTTGCAAAAGAGGTCAGTCACATTATAAAAATTATTATTTTTCTTTATGTGCTTTTCTGTTATCCTTACACTGGTCAGCAATGTAAGTTTTGTTTTACAGTTATAACTGACCACCAGTAAAACTCTGACCTGTAGATTTGGCATGGATTGGGCTACCTTTCACGTAGCCCAGTTAGCTATGCTTAGAAGAAAACCTTTTCTAGTACCTTGTATGAAATTGAATAAGGCACAATTTATCTTCCTGGCTTCCCACATTTTAATATGCCTTCTGTTCAAACTTTAGACAGGGACCTAACTGAGTTTTGCACGTGCATGCCCATGGGATGTGGGGTGCCCACAGCTCAGAAAAAAGCTGTCTGAAGTGCCCTGAACCCTAAACCTGAACTTGAGTGCAGGGTGTCTGTTAACACCGACTGGCTTTGAAGACCAGTTCCCAATGTTTCTCCAAGAAACCCCATCTCACAAACAGGTAAGTATGCATCTGTGGCCTATTATAAGATGTAATAGGCATCAAAATTACTACTGTCCCTTCTTGTCTCAATTTCTGCCCTTCGGAAAGGATTTCCATTCAGTATTCAAAATGCATTGACTGGCAAATTTAAACAAAATGACAAGCATGGATCTGCAGATATACTTTTTGTGTCTTTATTGCCATTAGGAGGAGCTGTGAGAGAGAGCCATGATTCAAGTATTAGGGAGAAAGGGTGACATCACTCATGATGGCACACCTTAAAAACTCATATTAACATGATTAATAATACACACGTACTCAAGCAGCAAGGTTTTATGTTTAAAGATCTGGAGGCCAGTTACATCTGGAAACAGGCAACTCCCAAAATGAATTCTAGATAAAAAAATATCTTTTCTTGTTTAAACTTATTTTAAAAGCAACACATTTATCTGTGAAAATCTAGCCATTACCATGCAGGGAAAAAAATGTATAAGTTCCTCCATATATGTCCAGCTATTGTGAATGGACACTTTTTTTTTACGAGATCTTTACTCTGACCTTAATTGTAATCTATCTTTGACCTTAAAACAACAACAGTAGTAATAAGCATAAGTTAATTCAAACTGATAAAAATTAAAAGTTGAAAATAATTTTAATGAAACACTTTCTTAGGCTTTGTGTTTGACATTACAAAGTAGGCCAAAATCCACTAGATCCTATCTTTGAAGAGGGGTACAGTTTCAGGCATGACATTTTCATCTGTACAGAAAGCTATCTCTGTTAACACCTTACAGACATATGTGACTCTTTTTTAATTCTCTCTTAAAAAAATAATTTAAAAAACCTAGAATTTGATTATTGACAGTAAAACTAAGGTCATAATGGTTTTTGTATAAATCCATTTGGTTATTTTGTCTGGATATAGCATGAAGCATTGGCCCTTCCTTCATCAAATAGGCATAAATAAAAAGTTCAAAAAGTGCAGACAAGAAACTGAAAGGAATTCGTAATATTTCCTTCAAAAGGAAAAAAATAGTACACCAAAATTAAATCACAGCAAGTAAATAAACTGTGTTTTCCCCCTCTTAGAATTTGAAAAGATTATATGCAGTAAAATGAACAGAAAATTCCAAGTTTGTCAAAGAAAATACTTTCATACAACTTCATACTTAGCCAGGGATATAATATCTACAGGTAATTTTGATGTTCAAGATAATAATGCTATTAAAAAGATTCATTTCTTCATCAAGATGAAGGGTGTGGGGTTTGTTTTTGTTGTTGTTTGGTTGATTGTTGGTTGTTGTTTTTTTTTATTCTGCAAATAGTTACTTATTTCAGAAAGGATACTTAGGCCTCCTTTAGTTCCCCCAGTTCTTGAGAAAGAAATACAGATATCATGTATTGGTTTTGATACAAGTACAGCAGTTCATAAATTTTGAAATGTATTATTTGTTAACACAATTCAGAAAATAACAGGATTTTGTTGAAATTATGTTTGTTAAAGCTTTATCATTCTTTGTTCAATATTTCACAAACCAGTGACTTTGATGCAACAACAGGGTCTTGTTTGCTCACATGTTTTCGCTACTGTTATGAAAAAAAAAACACCAGAAAAAAGGGAAAAAAAAATTACTCAAAAAGCTGGCATCATAAAAGCTGTTAGCAATACAACCCTAAAACGAGTGATCATATTTCCCAGTCTTTCTCAGAATTATTGACTCCTTTGTTATTTATCCAGGAAACTGAATTTCTCAGAGGTATCATGCAAGATAACTCCGCAGTTCAAGTGGATTGCTCAAGAGTTTATGCAGATTAATTCCACTCATCTACTTAAAACTGATCACATGAGCTGAAACAATCTTTAGATTGAATAAATACACCATCCAGTTGAATTTTCCTTAGCAAAAGCAGATGGGACTTGATGTTCTTGTAACTACTTTGACCTAAGAGTAACATTTAAATGCATCCTTAGTAAGTAGAAATCTACAACAAAAACATACCAGCATTCCAGGACTCTGAAAATACTGACCTTGTGAAAATATAAATTGACACACAGAATAATTACAACTGTTATGTTTTCTGTTGATTATGTTTCTCCTTATGGCTAATGATGGTGTCCTTAGACAGAATTCAAAGAAAATAACCTTTGTCAGGCTTAGAGAGTGAAGTACCTGTTTCAACAAATGGAACAAAAATTAGCTTTAAGGAATTTCAAATCCTGGCTTTTCTTGTTCTGCCATGCACCAAAATAAAATCCTACAGTGTTTTCTTTTAACACCATATTTTGAAAATAAATAAATAAATAAAATAATATATAGACTTAATTTTTTCTAATTTTGCTAGCTAGCTTACTTAGTTGAATACTAAGATGTGACATCAAGATTCCTTTTCTTTTTTATATCATAACTTTGAAGCGCATTCATTTACACAGCACTATTCAAGTATGACATATTCTGAAAAAAATCCAGACTGCACAGAGACACAAATAGGAGCCTAGGAGTAAATCCCACTCAATTGGAGGGTTGCCACTGTGGCTAGCAATTATCATCACGTAATCACAAGCTTCTGGTGGAGTGGAAAGAATAATGTAAAAGAAACTAAAGAATTATGAAAACTGTCAGCATGTCAAAGTCATGAGTGAACAGCTGCCCTTGAGTCAGAAGATATTATCCTACAATTTTGTTTTGGTTTGACTTAACATAGGCACTGTTTTTCATCTCTTCTGCAGAACTAGTGAGAGTAGCTCAAACTCTGAGCACAGCTCTTTAGGATATATTCTGCACCTTTTAGACCCAATTCAGCTTAAGCTTTGGTTTGTATACTGACCATAAAATTCAGCAATTTCACTCACTATAGGTTTCATAAAAGAAAAGAAGCATGTGATATCGAAGAAGAAAATGGCTATTTGAGAAATAGGCTGGTCAGACTATGAATTGCAGGATATCACTTAAGCAAGGAACAGCAATTTGGTATCAGTAGACAGGAACAAAAAATGAAGAGATACATACATTCCTCTTTCTGTTCCATTTTCTACTCTTCCTGAACTTCTCTTTTTTACTTTTGCCATTCTTATCTCTGTGATTTGTATACCTGTTTAATTTTCATACCTTTGTGTAATTAAGGAAAGGAAGCCCATCTTTACTTTGCCATATTTTGAAAACCAAATGATTTTCTGGAACGTGGAGATGAGGAGGGGTGGTGCTAGTAAAATATTTTGAAGGCATCAAAAAATTGTTGAGACAAGGGTACGATTAAACTAGTACTGATCTCTTCTTGTGAAATTCATGGCTCATGACAACAATACAGAGCTGTGAACCTGTGACTGGACATATGTTCTATAAAACAGTCTATTAACTATGAGATACTGTATTGTACCACCTGTTTTCATGTTACGCTGCAGCTGTTAATGTATTTAGGTTACCTTGGGGAAGGTGAGGTATGTTAGATGACTCCCATCTTTGGATTCTGTGAAAGAGTAAAACAGATTTTACACACAGATTGAAGTCCATACTTTAATAACGTTAATAGGAATTTTGCCATAAGTGTTAGTAGGCCAGGTTTTCAGTCTGGTACACTTCTCCCCAGTACACACCATAAGGTACACTTGCAGCATAAGGATTTCACCTTTCTGCTGGTGAAATGATCTTCCCACATTTGATTTCTTCCCAGGTTCACAAAGCGACATCTTAAATCTTCCTACTTTTCCTTTCCCTTTCCTTCCTAACTTCATCTTTACATGCAAACATATATAGTACACAAATAGATGAAAGCTATAGATCTTTTGCTCCTTTTTCTGAAATATCTGATTTTAACTATTGCTAAAAACAATCACATAATTGCATTGCAAATGTATAAGCCTTTTTCTTAACTTTTTTTTTCCCCCCTGATTCCACTGAAAACAGCCAGGTGTTTTAAACCTGTGTTTAGAATATAGCTCAGAAAAGCTTTCCAAAAGCCTCAAGCCAGTCTCTGTTTATTAGCGTGTAAATAGCAATGAAATCAATCATGGAACAGGGCCAGTGTAACTCTGGAGCAGACTATGAGTAATTAGACTCTTTTCCTGAACTGAGTTGATGCATATAAATGATACTGCTTTTATTTTTTAAAAAAAATTCACTTGTCTTTTTTTTTTAAGGAAATCATCTGAAAAAATCTGGACACATGTAAAAATCTTAGACATGAAAGACAAATACCACTTTCTTGTTTACATGTATTACCTAGAATGTACAGTCTCCTAATCTTCTCTGTTCAGGGTTGGAAAATGAAAGAAATTGTCAAAATCTTCCCTCTTAATGAAGAAGTTAAAATTTAGAGATGATTTATGATCTATATTTGCATATGTAGATGTCAAAAGGAGATTACTGAGACTATGCAGCTTTTTAATCTAGGAAAAGGACCATCACAAAAATAATGTTTAAAATTTACACTGAAAAAATTTACTTAAGTTAATAATAATGTGCCAACTTTTAAAGAGTGGGAGTGATCACAGAACTAGAATAATTTACCAAGGAATACAATAAATTCTCTGTTACTTCAAGCCTTGAGAGAAATTAAATATCATTTGAAAGAACATTTCATTTTCTGCAGGGAATATAAACTTTATTCATTTTTTCAACAGGAATTCCCAGTCACATTATGCAATAGGTCAAACCAAATAATCATAAAAGTTCTGTTTTATTTCTAAATCTGAGAAAGATGCCACAAATAAAATGATTCTACCAATAAACTCCTACATTCCTTAAGAATTTAGATTCCAGTGAATTCCGTACATGTAATATAACTACACTACTTATGCACAAAACCCAGATACACTTGAACTGTATCCTTTTCAGGGGTACTGACAGCAGCATCCTACCAACATGTTCTTCGATCAAATACCCATCCATTTTTTACTTTATATTGCATAGCAAGTTATAGAATTAAACATCACATTCTTCATTTTCTTTGACTCATTAGAGAAAAAATCTTGCTGTCCTCTAGGAGAGTGTTTCTTCATGGAAGAAAACTCATGTAATAAAGGAAAACTTCACTTCTATTCAGCTGTCTGAAATTCTACTATTTTGTTTTTCTATGAATCCTAAACTCCTTTTTCTTTGCTATGTTGCACGCAGTTTTCAGCTAAAGATTTCTTGGAAAATTTGTAGGAAGGTTTCATTCTGCTCCAATTCTCATGAGCATAAAGAGATTAAAAAAAGAAAAGAAAACAATTTAAATATGCAACATTTGAAACTGCTTGTTCTGTGTGAAAGGGAAAATTCTGAAGAAAATTTCACTAGTCACTTCTGTCACCATGTGCACCCCATTGAGAAACCGAGAAGTCAAAAATCAGTTAGTCAAAAAGAAGTGAAGTTACTGAATTTGATGGGTAACTGTGACCTGTATTCACACACCTTGACCATACCATTTTTGTCCAGTGTATAAAAAGATGTATAAACTTGTTGCATTCTTCCAAGTACAAATAAAAGCTGATGTAAGAACACAAGATAATTTAGAGTAAAGACCCAAAGAAAGAAAGGGGTTGCTTTCATGTTTTAGTAAATGAACATAGCCTTGCTGTCGGTGATGAGACAATATTCTTACGAGGCAAAATTCAGCTACTCTTGAACTCAATGTCCCATTCATCATTTCTGCATTTCACTTACACATGCAAGCTGTCTTTTAAAGAATAATAAATGAGCTTTTTGGCCAATATAAATCTGCACAGCTTCAGTGGCATCCATGAAATAATATGAGGAATGTCATAGAAATTTCAGCACTTAGTATATTCTTTAGTACTGACAAGAATGTGATGCTCACTTTATGGAGAAATAATATCCATAGAGGTTTAATTCTAAATCCAAGTAGGTTTTCTAACATTAAGCTTTTCTCACACGACTACCAACAAAACCCAAAGAGTGTAATTTTTTTTCAGAAATAAAATACTTATTTTATTAAAATGAAACATTTCAAGTGAATTATTTTGTACCCCATCATTCCTAGTGTATTTTTGGTGTTTGTTTCATAATTTGGGGTTTTTTTTCTTCTATAAGGATATTTCCATGCCCTGTATCGGTAACACACTCAGTAATATGTCTAGAATCTGGGTCAAACTATAAATAAGGTGAATGCTTTTAAAGAACTTCAAATGACTTTAGCTGAATTAGGCATGTAGGAGGTATTAGAAATTGCATAACCTTCCGTAGTCAACAGGGACAAACTCCAACTCCACTGCCAAACTTTGTATATGCAGGTTTCATTTTAGGAGTACTTATATAATACTATTCTATTTATTCCACTACTTATTGAGTAAAAGAAGAAAAAATATTCTTGATGAGAATTTAAGGAATATTTATAAGAAATATTGACATTCTGAATTATATCCTAATTCCATAGTGATATAGCACCTCTAAAATTTATAAATATATTCAGTGTTACCTCACAGGTTTTTTCTACTGTAAGTGTAAATTTTATAGCTTTCTCAGATATCTGTGTATGGAAGCTGCTGCTAAATCATGACATTTGAGAAAATGACCACTTAGAGATCTGTAAATAGCCCATAATGGTTTTGTGCAGGGGATAGTATATTTCAGATTTTTCTTATAAAATCTCTAAATTATTACTGTCTTTACCTTTCAGCTTATATATATATTAAAAAATAACAACAAACAAAGGCACACATTTATCTATGTATGTATTTGAAATCTATGTTGGAAGAACTGTATATATGTACACATATATTGAAAGCTTTCCTCCCTGTACAGACACTGTAAAGCAAAAGAGAAACATCATTCAATTTTATCCTCAGGGACTGTTATCTATTTAAGGCTGCCTAACGTAGAAAAACTCCTGAGTAAGCATGGCAAAATAGACTGGTTTTAATCTCCAAGACATCTTTAAAGCTACATAAAAAGATTATTGCTTTTATGAGCTTCTTTTAATACTGTATCAATATTGATCTTATCACATAGTTATAGAAGATTCCCCAACCCTGTTTTTTGTTTTTTTTTTTTCTGGGGATGGGATGGAACTGCTTCAGAATTATATATAAGTCATTTAAAAGTGTTTTCACTAGGACTGAGTATGCTGGAATGAACCGTGCATTCAGATTTTTTTCAGCTTAGCCTTTCATGTCCTCCAAATATAGTCACAAAGAAAACCTAATTTATTTTCTGTAAGTATAAAGTAAGGGCCAGGGTCAATAAAATTGCTTTCCAACATAGTCACAAACACTGGATAAAAACAGGCAAAAAGATTTGAATGATTATATTTGCATTTAATTAACATTTGGCAGCCTAGCTAACTCTCTGATGGCTAGTACATGGATAACGCCAGATCTCCATTTCCAGAATGGGAAACCGGTTCAGCTGAAGGTGATCTTCTATCTTTAAGAAAAAAGTACAAGGCCATGACATACAGTTGAAATGCACTCAAATCTGCATCTTCTTTGAAGTAATCTGCCCTCCTGTTCTGATCTGTCATCAAAAATTATTATCCTCCTGCTGCTGCATTGTGACATGCTAGAGTAGTATCCCACACAACCATGGGCTGGAGTGCACATCACAGAAGAGAACAAGAAAAAAGTATTACATGGTGCTGGTAATGGGAAAAAGTGCAGGAAGAATACTAAAATATTTCTTCGTTTGTGATGATTCCTGTTTTCCAGGGATTTTCTGGAAGACTAAAGAAGCTCAGAAATACCAGCCTGACTAAAAGGAAAATGGGAGGAAAGAGACCTGAAGAAGAAACATGCCTTCAAAATTTGACTCCCTTGGGAGTGTACATTTCAGTGCCCCAGGACCATATAGAGTCTTTGATGGACTTGACTAGTATTAGGTGGCATACGTCACAGCTCTAGCTTCAGAAAGCCCTCTGTGTACACAACACACCCATATACACACAAACAGAGACAGCTCAGCAAGAATCTAACAAAAACAACCATTACATTCTCACATCCGATAATGTTGATATGGAAATATGAAATGGATATGGAAATATGAAAACTAATATAATGGAATTCTTGCTTAGTATTAAATAGTATAGCAATACAGTTCTATATAAACAAATTAGATGTTCATGAGATGTTTTGTGATGCTCTTTTCAAATTGGTAAAACATTATTTTGTACTGTCATGTGCTCATCTTATGTGAAAGAGGAAACCAAAATTAATCACACAGCTTTTTTGTTCAGAAATTCATTCAGTTTATTTACTTTTTACCAGAAAAGTCAAACTTACTTTTTCTTATTTCTGTTAAGTGCTTATGAAAAGTGGAGCAAGTTTCATTTTAAAATAAATCTATACATAATTTTTACAATACACTTTATGCTCTTCTGTTATCCTATATTAATGGAGCAGATATCAAATATACAGTAATTGCAATCATGAAAATGGCAGACTTCTCAGTCAGATTTTTATTACTGTCATAGCAAAAGAAGAGTGTTTTCCCCTTGCAAATGCTAATTTCCACATGCTTTCCAGCAGAAACAAATTTCACAAACTTTACTCAGAATAATTTTGGCCCATTTTTTGCTTGCCTTTATCACATACTGTAAACTACTATAATAAGTGATGAAATGCTCCATCATTCTTCTAAATTTTCGAGTATGTACTATATACTTATATGTTAAGGTGATTTTTAACTCCTGTTATCAAGTCAATGTACTGGTCCTATAATAATAAATATCTTCTGTTGGACTAATTTCAAGAAAATGCAGTAATTTCGTTCTTTAATGTAAATGATCAGACTTTTAAAGTCTCAGATGAACCATTCCTCCAAAAACCTAGCAGCATTTCAGTGAATTCCATTATTAAATACAAAAACTTATTAAGGACTTTAAGACTGCTAAGTAAAAGAATTCAAGCTAGGAAATTATAAAAGTAAGGTTATTTGTGCAACTTAATATGCTCAGATCCTTTGTGCATACACATTTAAAGATAAACTCTGATTGCGCAACCTACTAATTACATTGACTTTTTTTTTCTTTGGCTATATGTACAGTAACACTTACGGGATTGGTTAGGAGCTAGGAGTTCATATGCTCAGCTCCACTGAAATTAACAGAAGTGTAAAACCAGATTTTATATAAGTAGCTTAAATAACATAAAATATCTTTAAACTTACGCTTCATCCCCTAATTATAACTTAAATTTTCCATGAAGAGGTGAAAATGTCATATGTGAAACAAACAGATGTGGTAAAGCTACCTGAAAGTTCAATAAAAATATCTAGGGTTACTGACTAAATAAACCCCTGATTGGTAAAGTTCCAGTTGCAAGATTCACTGATAGTAAAGTACAGAAAAGTCAACAAACCCCCCCCTTTTTTATGCAGTATTAAAGACAACTGTGTTTTCTGCAAGTGAAAAATTATTCAAAATCAGAACATTTTGTGGCATGTATATTTTCTTTCTACTTTCTTCAAATTTCTTAAGAGTGTGAAAAAACAGACCTAACATTGGACTCGAAGAAGCCACATTTGTGAAAATCATCTTGCAAATAGTACCTAGCTGAAGGAGGAACATCTTCCGGGAAAAGACTACACTTCACGATTCTTTATCATTACTCAGGAAATAAGCAATTTAGTCTGTTAGGGAGTCTATCAGGGGACATTTTCATTTGTCCTGAACAACCCTGCATAAAACCAAATTACAGAATCCTGTCTGCTGTGCTGAAGTGCAGAAGGAAGGTACGAGTCAGTATAGTTCATTCTTTGAGTCACAAGTTTGAGCAGGTGAGATACTGAAGACTGTGTAGGTAGAAGTCTGTTGGAAATTTGAATTTCGGAAAATGTTCTCAATCTAATAAAAATATCTTTTATTTATTTAGAAAAATACACATTTATTCTTCCACTTCTCTTTGTTTCATTGCAAAACTGCTGTAATATCCCTGTATTACCCTCCGTCTCATTTTCTGCTATTTGCTTTAAACTTATTCTAGAAGTTGCATGCACATATTTCGCCACAATATATTTTGCTTGTGGTAGAATCAAGGACCTTGAATCAAGAATCAATGAGCTTGAGAAATAAATTCTTAGGAAAGTTGTCTGTTTAGGAGCAGAGTGAAGAGCCCTTTCTAGCATTTGCAAACACCCCAAAATATGAGGGCAACTGGAAGGTAATCCTTTATGCAGTCTCAAAATCTCAGTTTTTTTGCATAATTATCTGCAGGTTAGGATTAATGAAAAGGAGTTTGAACAGCAAGATTTGCCTGGCATAATTCATTTGGGATATTTTTTGGTCGATGATGAAAATGTGTGCATGTGTGTATAAAAGCACACTGGAACTGCCTATGAAGTACTATCTTACTGCTAAGCCTTCAAAGAATACTTTTCAAATATTGATCTTCCACTTCTTTGGCTGTGCAGTAAATGTGATTTCAAATTAAAGTCTCAGACTCTTTAAAATATAAAAAGAGTGGATCCATTATTTTCCTTCCAAAAAGTTTTAAAGAAAAGTGACGAAAAGTGACAAAAATTGTCACATACTGTCTTTTTGTATAAGGAAAGCATCTGAAGACCTTGCTGCTTTATTTAATTTTTTTTCGGTATGAACTATAGTTCACCAATTAAATACTACTCTATAGAGATAGGAACCAAGACACTGTTAAACAACCATCTTTCAAACCTTAGGCCTTACAAAATGTGGATTTCTCATCTGACTAGCCCACTCAGTCTATTTACATGGACAGTTTATATCACAGACTTGAAGAAGTGCTGCCCAGCTTTAGACATCAAGTTCGCAAGTAGCAGAATGAATAAACCCTTGTTTTCTCTAGTCTTCTGCTAATAGTATTCTATGATTAACCACTACCTGGAGCTTTGGTACAGAAGATATCTCCATGAAAACATGATCTTAGTATTCAGTGGGGACCAAAAAAAAAAGCAAAACAAGTGAATTAACAGGAAAGGAACAAAGAATGAAGCAAATACATAAAATCATTGTATCTATAGTTTACCCACACCTCAAATATAATGTGCAGTTCTTGTCCTTTTATTTCAAAAAGGTTAAAGTAGCACTTGAAAAGGCCCAGACACTGTCAATGAAAATGATGAAAGGTGTGAAATGCCTTCTGCACAAGGAATAAGAAAGTAGGCTAGGTTTCTTCAGATTGACAAAGGCAAAACACCAGAAGTCCCTTCTAACTTAAATTATACTGTTATTCTAAAATATGGTAAAGAGTAAATTCCAATGGGGATAATAGCTTCAACTTTTCTTCTTTCCCCAAGTTAACCAGTTTTCCTGGAATCTATAGAGACTTCAAAGCTTTGAAGTATCTTGACTTCACTACACCTACTTTTCTACACCTCAGTGAAATTTGGATAGAAATTTGATGAAAGTGTAGTTGACACAACTCACAGATGAATGGATGCATGGGAGCGTTTAAACCTGAATTTCTTAAACCAGGCCGTGCTGTACTGTGGAACTCTACTCCTTTTGCTAACTGTTATAATTGTCCAAACTCACATCTTTTCATCTCTGAATTCTTCCTTTTTCTATTGGCTGCTATAAGATGTTTTCACAAGATCACCAGGACAATAAAAGCATTTAAAACTTCAACCGCAATCTAGTCTTGAAATGATAAAAATGCTGAAAAGCCAATGTCACTCTGGTCAGCCCAGGGAAGGAAAAGCTGTTTAGAAATCGACTGTTTCCATGTCTGGAATTGTACTGTAGATTATCATGTTTCTCTAATCAGTAAATATTTTAAAATTCTCTGCATGTTTTTCTTTTCTTACATTTTTAAAAGTCAGCAATTCAGTTTGTGTAAAAAGGATGAGAGAATTAGGTTAACTCCAGAATTATTTCCTACTGGTTAGATTAACTTAATTCACTTCAGACAGCACATTTTAGATACTGATTTGCTTGCCTGGCTAAGAAAAAATGCGAGCTTAATGACTTAATGACACAGCTATGTAAATATAGCTTTAATCTCACCTCAGCCACAACTACTCTATTCTCTGGGTTTATTATATAAAGTCTCTTGACTCTGGTAGTTTTCCCTTGAGGCAATGCGGTAGGGTATCTTTGTCTTGGAAACATTTATTCTCTGCAAAAACTGAAGTCTTCTGTTTTTCTTTCCAAAATATTTACATCCCTATTTCTTTCACCATTTCCTGTTATCCAAATTTCTTCATACCCTTTGTATTCCAGCTATTTAAGCTTCTTAACTCATCATGTGGTCTTTAGTCTTTCCTTGTTAAGAGGTGGTAGTGAATCTAGCAGTCTGTATATACCCGTGAGGACTTAGGAGGATTGGGAGGTGGTGTGGAGTTTTTTTTTCCTTTTGAATGAATTGTATTCTCTAAAGCTCCAATAAAACCTTCAGGTGTCTCATCTCCCTCATTGCCTCCAATTGAGAGCTGTAGTCACCTGCTATGGTTACTTGACTTTTAACTGTTGTAAAAATATACTAGAAAAGAAGAAAAATGTAAAGTCTGTTCCTCAAGAACTCTAGCATTTTAAAAATATCAAGATTTTAATGGAAAAATATCTCATAATTTATTTTTGGAAAACATCCATATAGCCCTTCTGATATCAATAAACACTATCAGTGAATAAATTACCGCAGTATGATTTTTACATTACTGTAAAAAGTAAAATCTCTTTTTTTCTGCTGTATTTTTAAAATCAAACTTTGCTACTTAAGGTTTAGAAAATAAATTTGGCCCCAAAGGAAAAATCTCAAAGTTGAGACATCACAATTGAACTGGAGTTTAGTATCAACTACAGAAGGTGTTATTGTTGAAAACACTCATTCAAATTCATAATACATAACAACACACTGCAGAGTTCAATAAATTGCCAAAGATACTTCAAATTACAAACATGTAAAATCAGGAAAACATAAGGTACACAAAAATATTAAACATTTTTTTGTATTATTTGCTGTGTTGACTTTTTCACTTGCAAGTGAGTATAGTTCATCATCATTTGTTAACTGTTCTTTGTCATGATTTTTTTTCCATTTCTTGCAGACATACGCAAGTAGAGAATTATTTGCATCTTTTTAACAGGGCTCAAGAGAGAACTGTGATGATCAGTAAGTGTATCATGAAGTGGTGGGTCAGAAGACGGGTTTTTGAAGATCTTTCATGTGACTGAAGAAAATGCTTTTAAGGGAAACATGAATTTATGTTGAACTCTAGAAGAAAGGAAGAAAGGGAAGAAGAAAAAAAAAAGGTACAAGTCTGGAATACATATATAAACTAAAACTTTCCAAACAACTTTCATTCTACACGCATTCGTGTTTTCACACTTTTCATCATTTTTTGATTCAAGATCACGAGATACTTTTCTTGAGCCTATCTTGCTGATCTGATAAACTTTATTCATGAAGATACATACAAACACACACAAAAAATAGATCTACCATAAAGTTTCATCTCTGCTGAAACAACCTGTGACAAGGTACTTTGTGCTGTCATTGGTGTTGACCCATGTGTTCACTCCAGTCACTGATTCTAAGCAAAGGCTTATATTTTGCTCAACAGAGAAATTTTGTTTATGAGCCTATGAATAAGAAAACACTGTCAGTTGGGGTTTTTTTGTTTGTTTTGTCAATTTTCCATTCTTTTTCATGAAATGTATACATTAGAAGATTAAAACATACAAAAGTGATATGAGAAAATTGTTTGAACTTCAAATAATATATATCTTTATCCTGTTTCTAGTTAAAGACTATTGCAATTGATTGATTGATTGATTGATTTATTAAGATGAACTGGACACAGAACAGAGAAGAGCCAAATAAATGTGCTAGGAAATCTTAACTATGTTTAACTTTTTATGTACCACAGATGATCAAAATTAAGCTAGCCATTTAGGCTCTATCTATAATCAATGTAACATCTGATGATAAGCAACATCTTAGCAATCCTTAGGAGAAGGACCTGGGTGTGCTGCTTGAGGAGAAGCTCAAAATAAGCCAGCAATGTGTGATCACAGCCCAGAAGGCCAACCGTATCCTGGGCTACATCAAAAGAAGCGTGGCCAGCAGGTCAAAGGAGGTGATTCTGCCCCTCTACTCCACTCTCGTGAGACCCCACCTGGAGTACTGCAACCACCTCTGGAGTCCCCAAAATAAGAAGGACATGGACCTGCTGGAGTGTGTCCAGAGGAGAGCCACGAGGATGATCCGAGGGCTGGAGCACCTCTCCTATGAGGAGAGGCTGAAAGAGTTGGGGCTGTTCAGCCTGGAGTAGAGAAGGCTCCGCGGAGATCTTATTGCGGCCTTCCATTACCTAAAGGGGGCCTACAGGAGAGCTGGGGAAGGACTTTTTACTAGGGCATGTAGTGATAGGACGAGGGGGAATGGCTTTAAACTGGAAGAGGGCAGGTTTAGATTAAACATTAGGAAGAAGTTTTTCACTTTAAGGGTGGTAAGGCACTGGAACAGGTTGCCCAGAGAGGTTGTGGAGGCCCCACCCCTGGAGGTGTTGAATGCCAGTCTGGATGTGGCCTTGGGCAGCCTGGTCTAGTGGGAGGTGTCCCTGTCTATGGCAGGGGGTTTGGAACTCGATGATCTTCAAGGTCCCTTCCAACCTAAACCATTCTGTGATTCTGTGAATCACAGGTGTCTCTGTTACTGGGATGTAATTGTCTTAAAGCTCTGTATTTTTTGGTCTGTCTCTCTGCTGTCTGCAGAAGGAGCCAACATAATTAACTTAGACAAGATAGCTAATTTTAAGACAGCTGGATTTAATGAATTCCACTCAATATTATTAAGATGTTTAAAGCTATTGTCAGACTGTAGATTAAAAGCTTATCTCAGGATAAAAAATAAAGAAATTCCTAGAAAAAACTCAATTTGTTTTTTTAAAATATAAGTCTAGGCCTTACTGTCACAATTAGTCTTTGTGATTATTTTTATCATTCATTAAGTTAAGTGACAACATTATGTGTAATTTTTTGACCCCACTGTTTGAGGCATTCTAATCATAAAAAGAAGAAAATTTTTGCTCTTTAACCAGTACTTACCAAAATTAAAAAAAATACAAATCCAAATAATCCCCAGAAGAAAATCAGTTGGCAATGTAAGCATGAAAACAGAGCAAGAGACCTTCCGTTGCATTTACTTTACAGTTTATAACTAATTAGTCAGAGCACACTGTAGTCTGACAAGATTAAGACTTGAACTAGTGTTCAATTTTACATAAAATTTCCTTCTATAGGGAGAACAAAAACTGTAATTCTTCCTATCTAGGGTTAAATCATTAGTCAACTAACTCCCTCTCAAGGGCATTCTAGAAACATATATATATACATATACATAAAAACATACATAGGATTCACTCATCTTTCAGAACTCTTACCTTTAAATTCCTATTCAATGTGAAACATAGTATGTCAAAATCAGCTTGCACAGTCTTAGGTTTCTTTGGTGGATTTTTTTTCCCCTTTTTTAAACCCATGTCAAAGTAAAACTGAGCTTGCCATTAAAACAGAGGTTAGGGTAAAACATGAGACTTATGTTACCACAAAGAGTAAATAGAGTTTAAGAGGAAAATATAATGTTCTGACTTTGCATGCTCTCTGGATTATTTAACACCCACAAAATAAAACAAATTTGGAATATGAAATAACTATGTATTCCCTCTTTGCAGGTTGCCACTCTTTGCTAGGGCGAGTAATAACTTTTAAGTGTTAATAAATTGAAAAGGAGCTTTTCTTCCTTGGTGACTAATGGAAACAAGTATTGGCTGGGACATTAAATGAAAGGCCTTACCAGATCCTTTGATTTATCATTCATTGAAGAAACATACTTCTTTGTTATTCTTCTGACAGAAACTGCTGAGAAGTGATTTAAATTAGTCTGGGTTAGAATCTTCAGAATGCAATTCAGCCTGCATTTCAGGGGTAATGAAATGGTTCCTTTATTAAACTTATATCTGGCTACTTAACTACTGGGGTTGTGAGCCCATTCAGACAAAGCATAACCAACAAAATTTGTTTTCTCCCTGAGTTTTCAAAACCAAACTAACACAATTTTCTCCACTGCAGTCTTGTTTGTGAGAAAAATTTAAATAATGTGTCTACACAGGACACCAATAAAACAACTGGTAAGGCATTCAACACACTGCACATCACTCAGCTGAACATATACGTTCCTTATATTTGAGTAACAGATTCATCAGCAAAGCAAGGAAGTCATGGTAGGCAAGAAAAATACTTGAAACACAAAGTTATTTTTAGGGTGCTGAGCAGACCATCAGACTCTGCAACCTCTACCCATCTGGGCTATGGCTGCCTGCACTCGAGGTCAGCTTTGCTATGGTGTAGCTGAGTCACTGTGAATCAGACTGCTGGGAAAAGATCTGTGTGAGGAATCTGAGCTGAGATCTTCTGTCCTATGCCTCGGGTCCTGCTCAAGCACTTTCCGTCGGCCCTTGCCTAAGCTGTGTTGTAGACATGCCTGTGGCCATCCTTATACCTGGCCTGGACTATCTGAATTGACTTGACTTTGACCCTCTGAATGTATGCTGTGACTATGGCCTTGTCCAGGTAGCACTGGGCTGTGGCTGACCCTGGCTGCCACCACCAGACCTGCTCTGCTTTTCCTCAGGTAGTGTGGGGCAGACCCCTTGTTGGTGAGGGCACTACTCTGCCTGCCATACTGTCGCCCTCTGCTCCAGGCTCAACATTCCTCACAGGGCAGCACAGTATGGCATTACTATGTGAAATCTTGCATAAACTGTAACTGTACTTCTTTTTGCAGACAAGAGGTTGCAATCTGCTTTAATGAAGTCTCACTAAAGTTATTTTGCATTTTCTCTACCAAATAGAAATACTCTCTGAAACAGAGCATTAGTTCCCAGAAGTTTATGGGATAATAGCAGCTGTAAGAACTCACACAACTTGTAGGTGCTTTTTTAAATTGCTAGTTGTTTTCCTGCAGGGCATACACGAAATCTGGGCCAAAGCTACCTCTTTCCATCAAGTCAGGGAATCACGGACTTTGCCTCCTTCCTCCACTTCACCAGAGGCAGAGACTCTGAGTGTACTGCTGTTCTCTGCTTGCCATGCTATGGCCACATTTGCCTCACCTCTACCAGCAGCTCTGCCTTCTGCCCCACACTCTCTTTTGCATCTTTATGCTCAGCCTAACATTTCTCTTCTCTTTTCTAGAAAAAAAAGCCAGCCATGAAGAGGAATGGAGGAGAGGGTAATTTTTTTTGCTTGAAAATCAGAAAGGTTGCTATCAATTAATTCTTTGCTCTCCAAATATATGTAGGTTGAAACTCTGTGGCAGGTTAACCAGATGCTTGATATTTTCATTCAACATAATAATTTCCAGAGCATGCATTGAAATTTTTAAACTAATCAGAATCACAAATTAAAAATATGTTACAGACCACCCCCACATATTAGCTCAAAACCTTGCTTCATTCAGCCAGTCATATGCAAAAATGCATGTGGACTTATTTTAAAAAAAAAACACTTGCTGGTTTCACAAAATTTCCATGGCAAATATTTGTGTAAAGTTTATAAGCAAGAAAAAACCACTTTTTTAAAATTTTCTTTAAATGAGAGTGGAAGTTTTATTGTGTAAGTAACAAAAAATATTAAAAGCATATTAAAGAACATTAAAATATTTTTCAAATGTTTTTCTAAAAATAATTTTAAAATATTTATTCTTCTATGAAGGAAGTTTGATTAAAACATACAAAGAAAATATCATAAGCACAATAAAAATGTGTTCCTCAAAAATGTTAACCAAAACACAGTTGTTTTTAAAACCAGAAGACTTCATGCTCAATGTTCTGACATTCTCCTGACTCATACATTACAGGAAGCTTAAATGAGGTCAGATTCAGTTCATTTATTCTCTGTCAGATAAGATACTCCAGTGTTTTCTAGGAGAAGGCCTGGCTGGAGATAATTGAAATTACACCTATTCAAATGGTGAACAATAAATTATTTTTTCTATTACCTCACTTAATTTTCAGTTTTCTGAGATAGCAATTGAGCAAATAGGTATTATACCCATTTAAATGAGATATTTGACAGTACATGTAGGCATGTCATTGTATGTTCATTAAAAATGGAGTCTCTCCCTATGAGAAAACACAATTAAATCATCAACCTAGTTAATATTTTGCCAATGATCAACTTAGTTGGAGAATATTTCTGTCTCCAGTCCTATTATTTTCAATTTTGTATTTACTCCAATTATACTTGAATTGGTAGTTGTAGACACAGACAAAGACTGTATCCCTCAACCCTGTGCAAGTAGAAATACCCTAAGGAAAAATACATTATACAGAGATGTACAATTCATTTGTCCACCTAATACAATATTTATAAACAAGCTCCTAAACCAACACTCAACCTACCAATAGACGTAGGGTTCACTTAGCCAGGGTTGTCCTGCAAGCAGTGTATTATTTAGTGCAGATCTAAGAACTTTCACAGTTTAGGTAAAAAATCAGGGAAGTTAAAATTCAAAGTGAGTCTATTTTGAGAGTCACACAACTCATTTTTTACTTTTTTGTTCCATCCATGTGACTTTTCAGGATCTAAATTTTGCTTTTTTCCTAATATTGAAGTCGGTGAGATGACTCAAGGAACAATGTTCAACTACTACTTCTTTAAGAAGAGACACCAAATCAGTCCAATCTCTTATGAAATTATTTAACATAGAGCCAACAGAGTCCCAGACAAAAAACTACCTGAACTTTCAGTTTAAAGAGAACTTTTGCTACTGAAAAATTATCTCATGATGGATTAACCCTCATCAGAAACTCTTCCAGCCTTACAGGATACTCTAACTGAATAAGTGGATCCAGACAAATATGTTGACAACTCCTTAATTTGGTTCTATAAAAACAGGTAATTGACTTCCTAAATTAAATCGATAAATAATTAAGATCCTTTGCAGTGATGTACCCCACAAGAAATCTATACCAAAGTGCAGCTATATGGAAATCAATAAGAGTTCCATTTTTTGGCTGTTTGGTCTTCCTGAATTTAGTTGATATGCAGATTCAAATCTCAAACTGCTTAGCAATTCCAAGCAATGGAATTATTATGTTAATGCTTTTGCAATTGCATGCTACTTTTTATTAGGTGGCATGATTTTTCTTTCATTTACAATTAAAAGAAATATTAAAACCTAGAAAACAGAACATCACAGCTCTTTATAACTTAAAACAGAAAAAACATGGTAACTTCTGATTATTTTTTTTTTAATCCTGTCTTAAACAATACAGGAGTTTAAAACTGTAATAAAAATATTTTACTGTGGATTTTACTGTGGGGAACCCTACCATACCCATTTTTCCTTTAACAAACCTCAATATATTACAATATCAAGCATGACGTAAGAGTTCTTTACTCTGATTTTAATTTCTTATTATAAAGCAGAGAGAGTACTTAGAGGGAGCACTTTCTTCCTGTCTTCTTAAAAAGAAATTGCACTCAAATCAAATGTGTTCTAACTGCTTTATTCCAAAAGTTTCTGATCCCTTAAAGTACCTCTAAGTATGTTCTTGCTGTAGATAATTACTGTAACTCTCTCTTTCTGATTGACCATGATCAGAGCAAATTTTTAAAGTTGCACATAGGAATTCAGTATTGAATGTCTAATGGGTGTTAGTGGTTTTGTAAAAGGCTTTGAAACCTTCAATATTAAATTTGGCTCGGGTAGAAGTTTCAAGGATCCGGTTTTGTATTTCAGTATGTGCTTGGCAGTCTAGAACTATGCCTCCTATTTAAATGAAAGTAATTTGGTCTTTTTGTATTTCATTTTGAGTAGGCACGTGATGATCATCTCAAACACTTGTTTAAATTTCTTCCTAAAGAACTTTGGCACGCGTAAAACCAAGCATGTGACTCTTTTCCTTGACTGCAGATTTCAATACTAAGCACATGCTTAAACATTTTGGTGAATCGGGACTGAAGTTTTGTTAAAACTTTTCCCCAAGCATGAACCCTTGCAGAAAATATAACATCGTAATCTACACGTACAAAAATTTGTTAAGACTCAGGTCAAGTTAAAACTGAAACACAGCCCAAAAAGTAGCCAAGAATTGACCAGATGCAGTGTTGGGCTGGAGCTGATTTTCAGAAGGATTTTCAGCTCCTCTTAGTTTACTGAAGTTCCCAATGCCTCTGAAAAATCAGGTGATATTAGGGGATGAAATTATTTCTACTGGATAATAGTACCGCAAAGACTTAATACAAAAGATATTTGCAAGCAAAGATGAGACAATTTTAAAAGATCCCGAAGAGCTTCATACAGTAATGTGAAGAACTTAGTTTTCTAAAATGATTTTAAAGTGATATTTAAGAGAAGGAAGAAAGGCAAATTCCCTGTCTGAGGGAGGTAGGTATATTCGTATCACTAACCAGGGACACAAACATTAGCAGCTCTCAGGCAAATCTCTCAAATGGCCCCTAGTATAGTTTCTTGCTTGAACAGTCTGGCAGAGTAAAAAAGCAAGTTCTGTGACCTTCCTGCAGCTTTTGCACTGATGATAATTTCTGCTGAATAGGGCTGAAAATAATCAGAATACCAAAATGTAGAGCATAGGTATCTGATCTCATTTCATCATTATGGTACAAGTAGTGAATCGTACGAAGATTACACTTTGATTTTAATTTAAATGGATTTTACTGGTAAATTGGATTTTGTCATGCTTCGTAAGAATATATTTCATGAAGCGAGCTGAATCGCCTACCTTTACAAATTGATATGGATCAGAAGAGAAACTTCATTTCATGCAACCTTTGAAATACCCATACAGAAATGTAAAATTTACTCTTGCAAGTCATCTGTGGCTCTAATGCATTAAGAAGTATTTTTATCTAACCAGATGCAAAAGTTTGCTTTTTTATTTATCATATTTTCAATTCCTTTATTTTCGTCTCTAATATGAAGCAGTATTTAAAATATAATCTCTTTATGTTTCTAAAAATACTTCTATTAATTTTGTAATCCCACTCATTCTACATATGCCTCAATTTCCTTCTTTATTCCTATGCCTCATTCAAGCTGATCTTTTTCAAAGTAATTTGAAATAACTCCTCAGTCATGGTATCCCGAGTATGAACTTTATACAAAATATAATTCTGTTCCTCTGGAAGTTTCAATAAAACACAATATGCTTGCTCCATTCTACACACTTCTGTCCTGNACTTCTCATAGGATTCTGCATATGGTTTTCTGCATTGCTTCACTCAGGCCATAAAATTTAGTGGACAAGTAAACATATTCTAAAGTTATACACTCACTTAAGTCTATCACTTACAATAAGAATTAAGCATAGACATAAATGCTTTCTTGAAGAAGGAAGTATTGAACTTTGTATACACAAATATCCAATATACCTCATATCCAGCAAATAATTATGTTAAAAGCATTTTAGTTGTTATAGAACTAAACTGGTGAAAAAAAATTTCATGCTGTGCTTAGATAATCATACATAAAGAATTCACTGTATTTTGCTTAAACAAATATTTTCTTATAGTCTAGGAAGTACTTTTAGTATTTAATTTCTCTATATTATTAATATAATTTAGGATATTTTACTCTTATACTATATTGAGTCACTCAGTATATTAACATTTCATAGTATTAACAGTACATTAACATATCTACTTGTAAATCATGTACTGACAAAAATATCATAATGCTCCCACGTGTTAGTCTAAAGCTGTATATCCAGAAAGCATCAATCAAAATTATTCTTCAAAAAAGCCTAGACTGCAACATTTTCAAGGTATACTTAAAAAAAAAAAACCCTACAAAACCACAAACCAAACAGCTATTATACGTAGCTACTCCTATTGCTAAGAAGAAAATTACATAAAATCAGTTTACATACTAAAAATATTACCCTTTATACATTAAATGATGTATCATAACATAGCTATGGTGTCAGCTTGTCTCTAAATATCATGTCCTGTAATATGTTGTAATAAGGCATCTGGAAAGAGCAGCAAGAGGCTGATAAAGGTAAACATTAGTTCCATGCTGAGGCCAGATCTCACTCTTGTTAAAGATCACAGGCGGAGTTTGGGGTCTATTCTGGGTTTGGGGATCTATAAAGCTTTCAAGTTCAGGGAAGCTGGGTGGAGGTAATTGTAAAAGCTATGCGTCTCCGTGTGGTGTTACCTACATCTTTTTTCAACATGTTTTTCTACATTTTAGCTGTATTCACATATTCTAATCCAAAATTGCTTTTTCTCTTCCTCCACACCAGATAACCAAATAATTTTAGAAAGGTCAAATTGTACCAAGGGGTCAAACCTATAACGAATTTTTGCTCATAAATTTAAGGTGCGTTTTCCTGATACCAAGCCCTTCCTGCATTAATAAATGTCTTGTAACATTTTTATGGAGTAAAGGCAGTGTAGCTTAAGTGAAGGAATTTTAATAAAATATCAGCGAGTTTTGTCTTATTATTATATCTGTTTCCAAGGAGATTAAAGATAATATTTACCTTCTCTTAAACATAAAAATGAAAATGTGTTCTTCTTCCTGAGACCACACAGAGCTATGTTTGTGGTCAACAAAAATATTGTGAGTGCTGTTGCCTAGCAACCTTCATGTGAGGAAATTATATTCCTGAGCACAGTTTACACTGTAATATAAGATTCTAGGATACCTATAAAATGTTGAAAGCTACAGTGTTGCTTCTATAAAATGAAGTCAGCATCCTATAAAACACAGTCTGCCAGTTTAGGTTTATTCTAAGAGTTTTAATTGTTTACTGAAAAAAAACCCAAGATATGAAAATGTTAAATAATGGGAAAAAATGTTTTAAATGCAAAGAATCACATCATTAGACACTAGGGAAAACACACTCAAGTCCATCATTAACACTGAGTTCTTATTCATTCCAAAAATTATGCTGTGGTGTTTGGGGTTTGGTTTTTTTTTTTTAGTTACTGATAAATATTGCTACCTTAAAGAGAGACTTTATTTTATAAAAGTATAAGAAATACATCAGTGTTTGGAAAAAAGCTTATGTATATATCTCAGTAACATCAATGCTATTGAAAGAACTGGACATCCTACCCAGCTTCACACATTCACAATATAGCCCCATCAGAAGGTTAATTATACTCACTCTGTACGAAGGATCGCTTTCTTTTTTTTTTCTATTTTATTTCAGATAAAAATAATTAGGATTGAAGGTTTCCATATTTTGTAGAATGAGACAACAAAAAGTTAAGTGAGATATTTTGGTATAGAAACTGGCACAAAACTTGGCCTTGTCTTCAAGTATAATCAACCTATAGAAACCCCTTAAACAAGTTCAACACTGCAGTGAACATCCCATTCAATACAAAGCAACAATATTCAAGCAGTGCCTTCTATTTATTGTGTTATTCCATTATAATTAAGAAAAAATATCACTAAAAAACCACTTTGTTGCTAAAGGTCATGTTAATTGAGGCTTAAAATAAATCTGTAAAATAATTACTGTAGTGCTTTCTGTGGAAGAATATTTTGAATTGAGTCTACAACAGCCTTGTGCACGAGAAACCATTCAGTAATAATAATAATTCTGAAAACTGCTCTGAATTCTCTTTTTTTTTACATAATTAGAATGGAGATATGATTCCACTTGGTAAATATTTCAAGTCTACTTAATTAAACTTTGATAAGTTACATAAGTAATGATAGATGAAATTTGGCACTTCCTCTAAATGACTTTGTCTTCCCTTTATATAGTTTGAGTAAGACAAGAAATATGACCTCAAACTTGTCAGATGGACCAGTGTAGTAACAGCAAGATACCATTCAGATATGCTGCTTACCATCAAGAGCTATTTTGTGATTTGTCAGAAGAGAGTCAGTGTTTCTTGTATTTGTGTGTCTAGTTTTAGCAAAAATAGCAGAAGAGAGGCTTGTAATTTTTCTGCTTGCTTGCTATGAATAGGGACTTGAACATCAGTATTTAATGCCATATCTGCTACATTTATAAAGTGATATCATGGCCAAAAAATATGAAATAATCTCTGCTTAAATTTTCTTCCTTTGATAGTATCACCCATTTCTTCCTAATAATCCTGACTGAGAGCCCTCTTAGCTCCAGCTATTTAAAATGTAGGGACTACTATAAAGTAATCTATTTAGATTCCCCGACTATCAATGCATAAAAACTTTTTTAAAAGATCCACTTAAAGTAGTTTTCTTATCTTGGATGGTTGTTTTAGGCTGGAATAGGTCATTGCTTGCCTATGTATGTCCCTTGGCTATGAAGAGAACAAAGAAGACTAGCTCAAACTAGGCACAACAAAACTTCCTGTTTTATCTCAGGTAAAAATTATGATTATGCTACAACTCTGTTACATATGCAAACAAGGATTATAAGCACTACACTTTTTAATTAGTATTTATGGCTGAAACTAGAATTATTTTGTTAATTAGTGAGAAGCAATTGGCATTTATTAACTTGCCTATCTTATTCAGATTCCTTTCAAATTCTCATTTCCTCCATCTAACCCAGCTCCCTGGGTAATTTTTAATTGGAGAAAATAATATATTTTTTGTCCAAAGCCTCTCATTTCCATACTAACTCTAATTGGTGCTCCTAAGTATAAGAAATATCAAGTATTCTGGCTTCTCTATAGCTGATGTTGAAATAACAAACGCACAGAGGCCCTGCTCCTTGAAAAACCAAAATGTGATGATAGCAAGTCGGAACAAAATACCAGGAAACAAATTTCAAGCATTAAAACTTTAGGAGAATGGTCTGAGCGGTCTGACCAGAGCATTCTAGGTCTGCCAGACCTGCCAAGAAGAACCTGGCCGGGATTCAATGGCTAAACCTTCCCAAAATGATTAGGGACTTATTTTCAGTCTCTAAACGTAGACTTTTCTACAGTTTCCTGAGAAGTTTAGTGTCTTATATTAGATAAGATCTCACACATGTGATAAGAGCAGGAGGAAGCTTTTTTTTTTCTTAAAAAATATGCATAAATATTCTCCTTTTCTTAAATTTTGGAAATTCATCATAGCCAAGAGTTAAAGTCAACTTAGAAGTTTAGACACAGTTTGAGGTCCATCCCATCTCACTGAATTTTTGCTACACTGAAAAGAAAGAAGGAAAACTTATACTTAATGAAGAGAGGATAAGATGTAGAAGAGTGATTTTTTATTTTATTTTATTTTTAATTTGGGGGTGGGGAGTGGGTTGGTTTTATGGGTTTTTTTGGATGTGAATGCTTTTTTAAGAAAGAAGGATAAAAAAAAATAGGTCATGTCACCAGACGTACCCAGATAGCAAAATCAGAGAAAGAAAAATATTCATTGCAGCTTCCTACTGTCCTTTGAGATAAAACATACAGGGGGAATTCTCTCTGTTTTCCAATATACAAGTTCAGTTTCAAAAGCCTGCCCATCGTCAGGGAAGAGTTGTTCCCAATGACTGTAAATAACCCTTCCCTCTTGGCAGTTCTGCTGCTGCAGTAATACTGCCAGAAGATATAGGCCTCAAGGTATCTACAGTACAGAATCAGTGAAATGTTTCACTGTGAATAATGCATTTTGGCAGATGCTTGATCTTATCTTTTAAAAGTAAAACTGAAACTAGGCTTCCACAGAGTTCAGACATTTCATCTTTTTGAAAGGGTTCCTTTGACAAAGTAATAGGGACTTGGCTATCCTGCGTCTCTTTTTCTCCTACTACATCAAGATATTAAGCTGTACAACTTTGATGAGCATGTCATTCCTTTCAAAATCACAAAAAATATTTCAAAATGTCTATTAAAATAGGCTGTCTGCAAATGTTACCTCCTTATGTTTCAGATCTCAGCTAGCTGTTCCATCCGGTTCTGTTCCTTATTTTGCAGTGGAAGAATCCCACTGGAGCTTGAATTCAGGAGCGAGACCTGAATCAATTAAGTATTCAGTATGTGCAAGACCCAAAAAGGGTCATTGGGATGAGAATACTTTCAGCACACAATCTCATAATCTATTCATTAGTGAAACTAGCAATCACAGGAAAACATATCTGAGATAAAACAAAATGGAAAAAACAGAGACAGCACCTGGGATAGAAAAAACGGATAAATTATCTGCATAAATATGTATGTGAACCGTATGTGGAAAGAAGAATGAAAGACAGAGAAATGAAGAAACACAAGCAAAGAAAGATATTGGAGGGGAAAAGGCTAAAAGGAAAGATGGCTAGAGACGGTTTAAACTGAAAAAAAGAAGTAAGAAACAATTTTATTAAACATGAAAATAAGAAGAGATACAGGAAACTATATACATATATATACACACACTTAACAGCACCAAAAATCTGAAAAAAGAATAAACGTAAATAAATGGACAGAGCCAGCCAAATCACTTGTAATGAGAAGTGTTTAGGAAAGAGAAGGAAAAAAAAAGTTAGTAAAGAAGATGAGGACAGCACAAAAAAGAGAAAATGAAATCCAGACTGGTGAAATAATTTAAAAAACATACATTATTAATAACTTGAGATTATTATTTTAGGGTTTTTTTCTGTATGTGGGCAGCTAAAATTTTCAATTCTGTAGCTTACATTCTCAGTTCCTCTAAAAACAAACACTTTCTAAAAAATTCAGACTAATTCATGCAGTTTCTTGTTCTGTACAGTATTTGGGTGGTGAAGTAATTTGAAAAGATTTGAGGAAATGGAAAAGCAACAACAATAACTCTTAGGAGACCAGTTTAACATCTTGCAAACAAAATGAGGAAAATATATGTCCGGTCTTTTTGTTCACATGCTTAAAGTTCTTATAGCTTTAGTTTGGTTAAGTACCATATTGTCCTTTAATATTTCTGCTCCATTCTTCTGTAAATTGTAATATACAGCGACATATTCCTTTTAAGGTCAATTTAATTTCTCACTGAGATCACTTCTAGAAGCAAGTATTAAACTTCTGGAAGAGAGCTCGTGTCTAGGTTAAAAATCCAAAATGTAGTTATCCAGATTTTAGCTATCCATGTGGGAATCAACTGTTTAGAATCATGCTGCAGTAAATGGAGATATAGTCAGGTATTTCAATAAAGCCCAATGAAGTGCACATTAGTGGTTATGGCACTTGTCTTCCCGAGTAACACTGACGCACGCTGAGGCCATCCATGCTTCCTAAGGAGTGGCTAAACATCTGCCTGCCAGTGGGCAGTAGTGAGTAAATCCCTGTTTCTCTTTGCTTTCATGCACAGCTTTGCTTCACCTATTGAAGTGTCTTTATCTCAACCCACAAGTTTTCAGCTTTTCCTCTTCTGATTCTCCCCCCCCATCCTGCTGGGGCAGAAGTGAGTGAGCGACTGGGTGCGTGCTTAGTTGCTGTCTGGGGTCAACCCATCACAATGAACAACTGGATAGAGCCCTTGGTTCATATAGAAATATCTACAGAAAAACACACCGATATTTCATATACTATTCTTTACTTTCAGGAGTCATAATGGACATTCTGCATAGAAACTCTTATTTTATTCAGTTTTGGAACAGTTATTTCAAGAACTCCAAAGGCTCAGCTGATTTTCTGAGAGTTCTAATTTTCCACTATGTCCCTTTACATGTTGTTAGTTCACTTCCTCCCCTTGAATATTTAGCTTCATGACTGCTATACAGTCCTGAACAGTTGAAAATCAAGTTACGCAAAACCCGTCGCATTTATTTTTACACACTCCTGATGGTGTCATTTCATGATCTGACCAGTGCAAACAGTGTACAGGCTGGACGAAAGCGTAAGTCTCACGGGCTGAAAGGAATGCCTAATTCAGCATTTATTTATAGCAGCAAATGATTGCTTCCCCTATGAGCGCCGAACACCAAACCTGACTATGAGCCCAACATTTGATAGCCTGCACGATCTGTGAGTCAATAGGTGCAGCACTACTTTCTGGATAGATTAAATCTTGAAACAGGGGGGAGAGAGAAACTGTGGAGGGAAAGATAATTGAATGAAACTAGGAAGCCAAATCACAGTCACCGAAACACAGTTAATTGAATATTTCTAACTGCTAAAGTATACCTGGGGCATAAAACTACTAACACTGGAAAATTAAACTGACATCTAGGAAGGTTAGGGTAGGAAATTTTGTTCTCAATTGCATTAGTCAATTATACTATTCATTGATGCAAATCAACTAACTTTATATTGATATAAATGAGGCCAAGTAGATCCTGTCAGAGAATGACCTTTCTTTAAAGGAAAACTTATTTCAGGTTTACTTTTTTTAAGTACAAACCTTAATCTAGAGAAAAAAAAATAAAATTAGCATACAAAACTGAAATGGACTAGAGGAAAAGATAATTTTTATATAATTTAGACCACTTCATATATTCTGTATGTGTAATATATATATTATATATTATAATTACATTATTTATAAATTAAATTGCATATAAACAATATATATTACTTGAATATACAATATATGTTATATATTTATACATGTCAAACCTTGTGTACATGTGTACAATCACGTCACATTTTATATATTTTACACACATATAAGATATTTTTTAATGGAAAAATAATTTATAAATAAAGAAAATCTATTTTTGTTATGGAAATTAAGCATTACCCTGTATTTTTTAAAAAGGGGGGAAATCAAATAATGTAAAATCTGTGCTTTTTAAATAAAACAGGTCATTAATGTGGCATTTTATGACAGAAAGCTGTCTTGATGAAAGTGTTCAAAGCACTTGGAAATGTATCATTTTTTCCAACTGTAAATAGGTGAAATGTGTGCTTTACCTTAATATAATATTTTGCCCCTTTACTAAGGCAATTCTTGGATTCAGACAAGAATGCTGAAATTTTAATCAGCATTCCTTCCCTTTTCCATTAAAAATTCTGGAGGGGGGTTGGGGCAGTTTTTTTAAAACCATATGGAGTTAAAATTCAGTTCATTAAAATACAACAGTAGGGCATCTGCTGAGCATCAGGAGAATTTTTCCATACAAATGAGGCAATGTAGAACTTACACTGTAGAGCTAATCATTAAGAATTCTAATCATCTGAAATTTCTCACTCCATGGGTGCTGATCTGATGGCTCCATAATTCAGTACATAAGAATAGGATTACATTAGAATTTTAAAAGAGTAGTCTTCATGGTCACAGAGGGCCAGTTTTAGGCCTTCATGAATAATACATAGACAGAGAAGGGAAGAGATTTCATTCAGAGTTCTAACCTGAACAATTACAGAAGAGTTTTGGAATAAAATGAGTTTCTTTGATTCTATTCAGTTTTAAAGCTTCCACAATCGGCACAATCTAAATTTAGCATCAGTGTATGAATGAACTATAAGTACTAGATAACGTATTTTCACCAAATGGTATTGGTCCTATACAGATATAATGTATTGCTTCAATTGAATTAGATTAATTAAAGATTTCTGCCTAGAATTATTTTCTATAGGGTTGCCACAAAATGTAACTGGTTATGTAAATTATTAGTTGTGCAAAACTCTACTCTCTCTCCTAGAAACTGATTCTGTAATATCTTCTTACTTCTACATTCCCCTTGAATTTCAATGAAACTTAAAATTGCCCATGCTTGATCAGATTCAGAAAGCTAAGGATTCTTAGGAGCATTATTCCCCCAGTTCTCTGTATAAATGTACCACTCTGAATTATATAAAATCCTATCAGGAATTTAGCAAAAGACATGCTGGCTTGGGCCAGAAAGGAAGAACAAGGAGAACGAGAGCACAAAAAGCCACAGAGACAGCAGTATGTGAACAATTCATAAAACATGGTCCTACCTTTTCAGGAAGTGTCTCTTCAGCAAAGCCATTGCAGTGGAAACTGCTGAAACAACACTGATAACGTGTCTGTCCTTCATCTTTCACCTTTTAAAGGTGTCTATGTGGTTATTTTGAGGAATATTACACATATATTTATTAATCTAAATATTTCCCCAAATTTTGACACTGACCAGAAAAGTACATCTGTGGGCTCCGTTTTAATCACATTTTATCTCTACTCCTAAAGCTGTTTTAGTTTCTGCAAACACATACAAAAATCACTAACCCATATTTTGAAAAAGCAACGACACTTACATTAAACTAATAATTTCACGGAACACTAGGAAATTAAAGGAGCAAGGGAGTGAAAAAAAGGAAGAAAAAAAGAAAGAGACATAGAAGTGTCGGTTTAAACACAAAATGATTTCATTCCTTTCATAGAAAGAAACCTATTTCCAAATCTAATATGAGGCACCACATCTCTAGAATTTTCTATCCACTATCAAATACCCCAGCAAAATAGTGGTGGTATTGTGTCTTTTTTTTGTTCCTTCTCTATCCTATGTCAATGCCTACTTCCATTCCCACATTTCCATTGGAAAAGACAGTCACATCTTCATTCACTCTTTGATTTTGTTATATTTTTCAGATCTATGCACACATCCATACAAGATCTCCTGCCACCAGAGAAATACGTCTGAGAGAGTCCATACTTTTTTGAAAGAAATAGAAGGATTTTTTTTTTTAAATTCAAAGGATGACTATGTTTTCTGTCAGTTTGCTTTCACATGAAAATGACATTATATACATCCTGTGCTAAATGTGTTATTCTGTAGTAAAATCCTACATTACAAGGATAACATAATAAAAGTGATATTGAATATAATCTTTGTCTTGTCATTGTCTGTACTTCAGATTTTAATTTCAATTGCCTCAATTTTCTTTCCTTTTGATACTGGTTCCATCCACCCTTCATGTCTGCTGCAATTTTTCTTTGTGCCATTCTACTACACTCTTCACCAGCATTTCTCTGATCTCATCACTGTCTGAATTTAATGTTCTTTTTGATACAAAACATTTTAGGCAAAAGCAAATGAGTTCAGGAAGGAAGAGTAGAACAGTTCATTGTTCACATAAAGTCAGGGTACTACCAACATCCTGATATCCCTTGGGGACAAAACTGATGAAAGACAGAACAGAGTTTAGGACCACTTTCTAATTGAAAGTAATAGTAAAATGGTTAGTCATGAAAGTCATAATGTGATTAAAAGTTTAGAATTTACAAGTACATGGTTTTCTATTCTAAAGAAAATTAAACTGAAGCAACTAAAGATGTGAATATAAAATATACTAAATACCTTCTTGATTATCTCATTCAAAAGACAGGTAGTGTTAATCTGCTTTAGCTTCATCTCTTTGAGGGAAGGAAGAAGAAGAGACTTCCATACAGGAATTTAATGCTTTTTAAATTCAGACCATTAATTAGCAGAACTATTCTAACTGCAGAACAGACATGCCCTAAAAGGCAGAATGATCAAGAACACTGAAAGTTGCAGTGGGATTAATTTAAATAGAAGATTTCAGGGAATCTGCTGCTAAGAGGTACTTTACCAACTCATGTCATTTTACTGACTACTTAGGAAAGGGCAGTCTCAGCACTATTAAAACAACTTTTCAGCAATCAAAAACACTTGCTTTGAGCAAAGATTGCTCATAGAAAAAGATTTTTTCAAAGAACTCTGCATTAAGGCAGGATTCAGGGTATACAAATTGAGAGTAAAATTCATATTAGTGTTTTTATTTTAATCCTTTTACAATTGACTTTTAATAAAAGAAAAATAATTTCAGTTTATTGGGGGTGAGAACAGTTTAAAGAAAACAACTATGTCATCAGAGGCGTGCAAGACAAGCATTTGCAGAAAAAGGGGTGAATCCTGGAAACAATGTCTAAATGGTGATTTATAAATTTAATTGAAACAATTAAACATGTGCATACCTGAGGGACAATAAGGAGCCCTGCACTGAATAATTCCAGTAGTTAATAATCAACAATGACACTTCAAAGGAATGGTTGAAAAACCAAAGGCTCTTTTTCATTCCCACTTGCTTTCCAACTACTTCTTACAGGCGACATTGAAAGATTTCTGTACATTTGTGACTCTCAGGATTTATTTTCAGATGTTATACTGTTTTGTTAAGGAGTCTATAAACCAGAAAGGATGTTGCTGAAACTTCAAATATACTAGTTAAAGATGTACTCTAAAACATATTCTGCACTTTTGCTGTTTGGGATGCATGTACAAAACAGAGTGCTTGCAACTCCTTAATCTCCTCTCACTAATTCTGAGCAGCTGAGGAATTATTGTCATACAAATGCATTTCCACATTTCTTATCGTTTATGGCCTTTTCATCACCGCTGCTGCTATTTCAGCTTGGCATTGCACCACCTCATTTCTCCTGTTTCCCTCCCCTGTGTGCCGCAATCCCAACCTGGTACAACATGACCAGAGCAGCAGGCTCAAGGAGCCGTGGGATGGGAAAGCAGTGGGGACAGAGTGCTGGCTCCTTGCACTCCCCTTGCTGGTGGTGCTCCTACCTCTGCCTTTGGTCAGGTACAGAAGCTGATTGTAGAGGCAGCAGGTACTGGGGGGACTCAGTGAAGGTAAGGCAGACTGTTCCACGTCTCAGCAGAGCAGGAGACCATCAGGGTGATACAGAATACGTGTGGTAGAGTCTCCAGAGGAAAAGGATATTAGTGAGAACACAGAGATTGCGGCCCTCAGCCACAATCAAGCCAAACCCAGTTTTTAATCTCTTCTCCAAAAGGGTTAAAAGTATTGCAGTGCTTCCTTATACCATGATACTGTTTAATTTATGCGTATATATCTTTACTTTTCGTCCTATCAAAAAAAAAAAATCACAAGATATTGATTATTATTAATGTATAATGGGAATGAAACTCTCTTCATATCTGGGTAAGAAAATAGACATCATCAATGAGCTGATGTGAGTGAGATACTCAGCAGCAGTGATTTAGCCTGGTGAGATTAATCTAGCTGGATTCCTGATACAGGCAGAGGGGAGTTCTTTGGAAGTTTATTGCAAACGTAGAATTTAATTCATGTAGTCTGTCCTTTCTTGGGGGAATTCCTTTCCCAGCTGTAGAAGAAGACTAGTGTTCCCAAATTAACATTAGCTTATGTGAATGTTAGCTTCCCCACTTTGAGTCCCCACAAGTCAGCAGTCCTAACAAAAAAAACACCCTGTAAAATCAGCCTGAAATAAATCCATGGATGTAAATAGTTAATAATATTTTTGATTCATTATTTCCTATACAGTTTCATTGACATGGATAAAATTGAAATCTGAGTAATAACTGCATATTTAGACAGTATTTGTATTCACAACTGTTGAATAAGATAGACTTATTAAGGCATATGATAACTAATTATGAGTTTTCAGATGGTTTTCATGCAAAAGGGACTGGGATATTTGGTTGGAAGATTTAGAAACTAAAGTTATTTTTATTATTATTATAATAGTCTTGAAAATTATACAGTTAAGTGTTAAAACTATGTAAAATGATAAAACTATGAAACCATTCATGTGCACTGAAGTAAAAATGCCTCTGCTTCTCCCCAGGTAACCATCATCAAAGCATCCCATCCTCTAACTAAATCATCACCATAAATGTGACCAAAATGAAACTAAACAATAATCTTTGGAGTCAGTGATAAAGATTTATAACCTGCTTTTCAATTTGTGTCGCTGCTCCAGACTTATGTAGAGTCGATCCAGGGGAATTTTATTCATTCAATCACTGTGAACAAAGGATGTGACCTCCTGCAAAATCAGGTAATTTGCACTTAATGTAGTGGTGTAAACATTTTTCTACATGGCAGTCTGTCATTGTGTAGATGCTGTGGTTTGGGCCCTCAAACCAGGACAGCAGAGTTGTGTAGTTTGGGGGTTTTGGGGGGTTTGGTTTTGCTTTCAACCTGGAGGCCATCTTAGTCAAATTGAATTAATTTATAATTTGTGCTTTTCAGTAAGGCTGGTGATGCATAAGAGTAATTAAAAACACAGGTTCCTCATTACTGTATTAAATGGCCAAACTTCCGTAACACTGAATGAAACACAGCTCCTATTTAAACACTAAAATAGCTGGTGTATCAAGGAGGACTTTCTGCATTCCTATAACTCTAACACATTTGAATTTTTAATGGACAAGAACATGACTGGCTTTCATCCTAATTAAATCCTTATTCCAAGGCAGAAATTGGACAAGAGAAAAAACATAAAAAACATAGCAATACTATTGAATCCTTTATCTAAGTAAATAGTTAAGCACCTGAGTATGTAAGGAAGATGTTATATCAGTAAGGCTACCTAGCTGCTTTCAGTTAAATGTCTTTTTACAAATTTTGCTGGACTAGAACCTTAATAAAGTAATTTTTATGCTTCCATCTTTTTTTTACACATAGCTAAATAATAAATCTAGTGATTCAAAAGGCTTTTCTTGCAATCAAGAGCAAGGTGGTGTCATCCATCACAGAGATGGTCTCCCTAAAAAGATTTTTAATTCTTAAGACGCAGTGTTGTAAGGAATGTAAGGAATGTCACAGGCCTACTTACACACTCTCAGAAGAATTTGTGATAAGACACAATAAGTTTTCTTACTAAAGTAGATGATCATCAGATTTTTCAACACAGCACCAATGAAGCCGTGAAGACTTACCCCAAATGAGAAATGGTTGATGAAGCTGCTCCACATCCTAAACACAATTTTAGATTCAAATTCTGGAAATATTTATGAACATATTTAAGTGTGGGTACACATTAATATTCATTTTGTGATGCTAACCAGCAATGAATATTTACTTTGGTATGCAGGAGAGTTTACTATATACGTCATGTCTACTTTGCATTGCAGGATAAAACTGGCCTACCGTTCAAAGTATCACAAGTGGTAGATAACTTCTTTGGCATCAGCCTTGACCTTTTATAATGCACACCAGTTTACGAGTTTAGTAAAAAATCTGATATCCAAACATCATTAGAAATATCATTAAAACAGATGTCTGGGTCCTATCTATTCCAACTAACTATAATCAGCTTGTTAATCTTTTGGAAAGTACAGCAGAAAATAACTGAATGCAATACCTACTGACATTTTAGGGAAACATTCACTCTGTTGGTAAATTGAAAATGTAGTGTTATTTTAATAGAACGCATAGCAAGTTCTTCACTAACATCCCTAGGCCCAGCCAAACAAAACCTTATAGAGAACATTGACTGCAGATTCAAATTATAAAGTCTGGGAAGTCTCTTTTTTTTCTTTTTATTGTTTTTTTTCCAAGGACTTGAATCAATCTTTCAGGATGATGTCCAATACTACAAACTTGATTTAAATCCAGTTGCAGTTGGTGTGGTCACATGCCAGCATTGATCACCTACAGATCAAGAGAAGTAAAAAGAAAACAAATATATTTGGTGATCTCTCATCTGTGTTTGAAATCACTGTTATCTCCTTTTTCTTTGATCATTAAAACACTTAGCAGTAGAAAACAGAAAATTTACATTGGCGACCAAACCAGTGACATGACAATGGATTTTCAAGCTTCCACACTCAAATATGTTTTTTCCCCCTTCTTTCTCATTAAGCTTTTGCCATTCATCAACTTCATCCTGAAAATTATATATTTGGGTGACATTATGCTTGTAATATAGAAGTCTGAACAAATCCTTTAAAAAACCCCAAAACAAAACACAGAACCTACAGTTCTATTGACTTACGTCCGAGATTAATAGTTGAAACCAAGTGCTTTACAAGATTGCATTATCCGTACTCCACTTGAACAAGCAAAAACCATAAAACAGCTCACAATAAATTTCCGTTATGCAAGACAAAGGTAAATCAACAACTATCCAAAGTATCTTGCAGCTGCAGTGTAGAAGTCCTAGTTACCGAAAAGCAAATGAAAGACAAAAGATCAATAAATATCACGAACAAGCTAGCATATAGTACCAAGACAGTGATACTTATACCCTAGGGATTTTAACACAGGCATTAATTATGTCCTCAGCAGAGCATTGTTGCCATTTCCTAAAGCAGCCCTTATATCACACTGCTAGGTAAAATCTCACTTTAAGAATGATAAGTGATGGTGCTAAATTCTGTTCTGAATTCCCTGGCTCCCTATTGTCAAACAGTGTGCCAGCAAGTGTCGGACGTGAAGGACTGATGTTAGAGAAGCACCAAAATGACTGATATCAACTTAGTAGTCTATAATTGCATTAATGATATACATAACTACTTCTGAATGTAAACCTAGATCCTGCAACAGATCAGAGAAAAAAACTGAAGAATAAAAAAAGAAAAAAAAAAAGACAAGAAACATCAGTCATTTGATATTCCAAACAAGGACTTTCTTCGCTCCAACAGAATTAGTATAAAGATCCAGCTTTCCTTTGATATTGGACTATACTCAGTCATGTCCTACCAGTTCACAGGAGTCATAAATATCCTTTACAGTAATGGAGCCACACAGTTTTCTGTATTGCAGCCCTGGCGAACTGAGATTATCACTCATACATGAGTATATGTTCAATGCAAAGGCCTAAGAGGAATTCATTAAGTCCCCTCTGGCTCTGTTGAATGGCTCTATAACCAGAGTATGAATTTATCATCTACTGTTGCTTCTCAGAATGCCATATGCATGGGAAAGAAAGCAAAGAAAAAGAGCACCAATACACAAACATAATCATATTTTTCTCACATAAGGTATCTTGATGCATGATCTTAGGCACAGACAGAACATAGATAGAGTGTAGCCTTAGTCATGAGAATTTAACCTTAAATTTTAAAATTCAAGGGAGACTACAGCATCTGCAGCCTTAATGTACTACTTTAGCCTTTTCAATATTCTGCATCTTGTTGCCTGTTTGTTGCTCTATTTGCTTACAGATTACTACAGCTGTAATCATGAAAAATTGTCTCTAGCAAATGAAATTTCAAAAAGCTAACAAAATCAAAAGTAATTCTGTTTACTATTGTCTTTCAAGGACTATATAACACTTTTGACAGTTACTGCAAAGAATATGAAAATTCATAAACCTGTTATCATAACAAAGATTTTCACAGCAATTGAAAATAACATGAACTCAGTACAATCATGTCTACATTCTCAAATTAATCTAGCACCATCCATCATTACTGATAGTCATGAAAGGATGTAAGCTTGGACTGGAAAGTTTGCTCCGGGTCATATTTCACCTATGGCTCAAACATAGCCTGTAACCTCTGGCTAAATAGGCCATGTATGGCAGTATTGGATTTTACTGAGGGAGAGGGAAAGGGAAAGAGGAAGACTGAAAGGCAGGGGAGGAAAAGGGAACTCTTGTTTTAAACATTTAAATTATTTTCTCCTCTACTGTTGGAAGCACCATGACATAACAGAATAACTCAGAACATAGCTGTTCTTTTTATTTCTTACAGAAATATGAAAAAGCTGCCACTATTTTTGAAGACATATACATGACAACCGCAACAGGATGCAGACAGGACAGCTGAAAAAAACCTTAGTGATTATAAAGCTGAAACCAAAGAGTAAAATCTTTCTTCCTTTCAAGCCACAGTGAAATTCCTATTGACTCAGGAGATGTGAAAGGGTCAGATACCTCTATTAGAAAAATCACTGAAACACTCAAATGCCAATGAAATGCAAACTTATTAATTAAATAAACTGCAGCAGTATTGCAGAGAGTATATCACAAACTGGCTGGTAACTGACTGGCACTTTTTTGTACAGCATCTAAAGAGCAGCATGAGTTTGTCACTCGAAGGTCACACTTCTGATTCTGCCTTTGAAGAAATGAAAGAGTTGCAGTCAATGGCTTGATGTCCAAGTGGAGACCAGTGACGAGTGGCATTCCTCAGATGTTGGTATTGGGACCAGTGCTGTCTAACATCTTTGTTGGTGACACGGACAGTGGGATTGAGTGCCTCCTCAGCAAGTTTGCTGATAACACCAAGCTGTGTGGAGCGGCTGACATGCTGGAGGGAAGGGATGCCATCCGGAAGGACCTGGACAGGCTTCAGAGGCAGGCCCGCTCAAACCTCATGAAGTTCAGCAAGGCCAAGTGCAAGGTCCTGCATGTGGGACGGGGCAATCCCAAGCACAGATACAGGCTGGGCAGAGAATGGATTGAGAGCAGCCCTAAGGAGAAGGACTTGGGGGTTTTGGTAGATGAGAAGCTAAACATGAGCCAGCAAAGTGTGCTTGCGCCCAGAAAGCCAACCATACCCCAGGCTGTATCAAAAGAAGTGCAGCCAGCTGGTCAAGGGAGGTGATTCTGCCCCTCTACTCCTCTCTTGTGCAACCCCACCTGGAGTACTGCATCCGGCGTCCATAAGAAGGACGTGGACCTGTTGGAGTGGGTCCAGAGGAGAGCCACGAGAATGATCCAAGGGCTGGAGCACCTCTCCTATGAGGAAAGGGTGAGAGGGTTGGGGTTGTTCATCCTGGAGAAGAGAAGGCTCCAGGGAGACCTTATAGCAGCCTTCCAGTACCTAAAGGGGGCCTACAGGAAAGATGGGGAGGGACTCTTTATCAGGGAGTGTAGCGATAGGACGAGGGGTAACGGTTTGAAATTGGAAGAGGGGAGATTTAGATTATACATTAGGAAGAAATTCTTTCCTGTCAGGGTGGTGAGACACTGGAACAGGCTGCCCAGAGAAGTTGTGGATACCACATCACTGGAAGTGTTCAAGGCCAGGTTGGATGGGACTTTGAGTAACCTGGTCTAGTGGGAGGTGTCCCTGCTATGGCAGCAGGGTTGGAACTAGATGATCTTCAGGGTTTCTTCCAAATCAAACCATTCTCTGATTCTATGATGGTATCAAATTTATTGGGAGAGAGTATCCTTTAGAATAAACTGAGCATAGAAGCTGGAGAACTCATTTTTATTTCCAGCTCAACTGTGACTCTGTTTTGTGACTTTTTAATCATAAAACAAATAATCTCAATTCCTCCACACAAATGCTTTGCTTTACCATTGTACTAGAAATAAAAACTGTTTAGCCATGTTCATGAATCACAAAAAAAGTGTTGAGAGAAGCAATACTGAGAAGCAGTCTTTCACATCATTTCCAAAAAACTGACCCCGAATACTAACTATTTTTTGCTTTTCAACAAGTTTGATTTGCTCTGCTATTTGCATACCTCTTATTATTTGCATAGCTCTTCACTACTGTTGAAGACATTGGGAGGAGTGCTGATTTCTTCATATTCTACTTTGATTTATACATTTCCAGTACAAGTTCCATATTGCAACACATCAAAACATTAATGAATAGTACCATCATAGTTCATTCCTTATCTGAACCAAACCAATCATCAGGTATAAATTGTGCTCATCACTACAGCAAGGCATTCACAAATCCTATCTATACACAGGAACAGCTTTGGGTTTATCATCATTTAGCAATTTCTTCATTCATTTTCAGCCCACACTATATTAGTTTTAGTTCCTTTAGAAATTCATCAAGCAACTTTATGTTTACACACACATACAGTATGTCTTGCATTTATATAAGTTATACTGTACTTTTCTGAATTCCAAGCACCAAGAAAAGCATACTCAGAAACTGATCATACTTTTAGCCTAGCGGTAATCACATCTATTACAGGTCAGTGTGACTAATGGCATGTTTATCTAACAGTTCAGGTCTCTGATTAATGCCTCTGTAGACACATCAGAGTTATCCGAGGTACTAATAATAGCATATCTATGATGATATAAGTGCTAGTGTGGGCTAAAAAGTTCAACCCATATGCTAGGACATTTTGTTTGCACTTAGTTCTGTTCAGAAATGGCTACACAAAATAACTGCCCATGTTTGCTAGTTTAAAACAAATCTCATGACTAACTATACTGCACTGTACCTTTGAACTGCAGGGTGAAAATAACTTCAGCCAAACCAAGGGATATGTTTTTGCAACCAAAGTGTATGTCTTTGTGACAAAAATCAGCACAAAATATGTTCTTTAGCTCAGGTTTCAGACACAACTTGTATCTGTTGTGGGCTTTGCAAGTGCAGCCACCTTAGGTGTATTTAACAGAATCTCTCTGAAGTTAGCAGAGGTATCTTTTCCCAAGAGATGCAATGCTTCTGAGATTAAAAAAAAAAACAAAAAACCAAAAAAAACCCAAAAAATAAGAAATGTAGCAGTAGCTCGGTTATATCAATAAGTAATGTCAGTGTTTTCACCATCAAGCAGTGAATTCATTAATAATGAAATATCTCAGTCTAAAAGACATAATATACTCTATCCAAAGCAAATAATTAGAATATAAATTGCTTAAGCAAAAATTTCAATTCAGAATCGACTTAAAGCTTAAATATTCCCCTAGGTCCCTGCGTCATTGTATCATAATTTGTGTATGATCTTTTAGGATAACAGCAAGAAATAGACAATAGGTTACCCTTATAATCACCTCATCATGGTCAGTAGGCGTCTGAGGTCATTGCTGGTTCAATTAGGAGCTCTACTGAATTGAAAAATGATTGGAATCCATCAGTTTCATTTGTGGTTTTGCCTTCCTATAGTAAATTTGCCTTGCTTAACACACCAAAAAGATGCCAGCTTGATATACAGTAATTTAAATTTAAATGTTTAGAAAGACACAGCCATCTGGTGTTCACCTCTCTCCCCTTTCCCCTGTTCAAAACATAGTATCTGCAGCTCTGATGCACAGAGTTCAAAGTTGAAACTCTGTTAACCTAGGAAAGAATAGATGGGTCTACTTTGAGTCTTCAAATTTGAATTCATCACTTCAAGCAAAACACTTTCTCTTTCATTTTATTCCAGAAGAGAGTAAGAGGTGGCATAGACATGACCATGACTGTCACAGTCAGAGTGATTTTATTCCAGTGGAAAATTTCTAAATCCAAGACAAAATTTTCCCAATCTCTTCAATTAATGGCTCTTTTGCAGTGTCGACATTAGAAAAAAAACCAACATTAATGTAGAAAACATCAAATTATGCTGCATATTTTTCAGAGAAAAAGGAATGTTTTGTAAGTTGCATGCATCATTTCAAGTAATGACTTTGAACTCACAAACTTGATTTGCAAAGTGGAAGGAAATGGGGGTATTTTACAAAAATCCTTTAATACAATTTATATTCCCACCCATCTCATGCATTGGCTAAGGAAAAAAGAAATAATTAGTCCACATAATTCTCTTTTGAAAACTCGTTATAAGATTGATCTTGAGGGTTTTTTTCCTTAAAGTACATTTGATATGGACTTTTGTCTATGTTATAGAAAACAATATAAAAATTTTTTCAATATATTTTCAACTTTGTTCACTTCATCAACAAGTAAAAACATAGCAGAGATGTATTTTTTTTTTACGTCTTCCAGAAATTTTTCAGTTCAGATGCTTGATATATTTAAACATCTCCTTCTTACAGAAGCACTATTGGTCCAAACTCTGGGTATACGACTGAATTAAAAAAATAAGACCATAAATGGGATTTGTATGAAAAAAAAGGTATATATACATATATTGCTAGAAATAAGATATGCAAAATGTGGACTTTTTTTAAATAGTTGCAAACTTTATCTATAAAAATCAGGGATGTAGAGCCAAGATATTTTTCATGCATATAGATACATCTCTTCTTCTGAACAAATTTGAAAGGATGAAATATTAGGACTCCACCTAAAAATATCTGTGCATAAAAAGCAAAATTCCAAATTTTACCAGAAAATTTCAGCTTTTTTAATCTTGCTCAGTATGTCTTTGTCTGAGGCAAAGCTGAACCAGGACCAAAGACACAGAGCTAAAACTGAGGCATCTTAACATCAAAAGAATCCTTTTGCTATGTAATTCTCAGTGATCTTGCCAGACTATAAACGCTATGGAGATAGCTGCTCATACAATCAGCTTCCAGATGATATGTTTTCTTGAGCAGAAGCATTGTAAAGAGAATATTAAAAGCAGATACCATGACACTCCCAGTAAGAATGGAACTTACAACTAGTCCTGCTCTTCACATAGATCCATTTCACAGATTGTGTCACAAATTTTCCCAAGTTCCTCCATGACTTTTGGACATGTCACCAACAGAGACTACAGCAGAATGAATGAGCAGCTGCTTAATCTGGTTGATACTTTTTGTAAATAAAAAAGTAAATTTGGTGGAAACAATAATTATGACAGCTGCTGTACTCAGAGACCAATTTTAACCTTAGCCTAGATTCAATAGCCTGTTTTAGTCATAAGCAGACCTCTGAAGAAAAAAATATATTTGCCAGTTTACAAAAGGAAAAGTAGCAGACAAGAAAGGCTTTTGACAGAATTTTAGCCGTCTATATGAATAATGATATCTTCACATGCTATGGATCAAAGAAATTGGAAGATCTTTGTGCAACCTTCATGTGAAAGGCTAAGTAGACTAGAAAAAAATGGACAGGAAACTGATACAGGTACCCAGCACACTCATGATCACTCCCAAGACTTCTCTTTATGTACAGTCTCAATGAGTTTAATAGGAAATAAAAGGAAGAAGCTGAGGAAGCAGGATAAGATTAGGTTTAGATAGGGAACACCTATTATTTAAAATGAAATTGATGTATTCAATCTTCTAAACCCTCAAATAAAAAGTACAATGCAACTTATTTTAAGCATAGAGGTGAGGTCTGCATACATGAGTCAGTGTTGGTGTGCATGTATTTAAAATCATGTAAGAAACAGATATTCAATCCTGATAAAGACTTTACAAAGAAACAAAACTCTAAAGGGCATGTTAGATATTAGGAAAGCACTTCAGAGATTAAATGCATGATGTTTACTCTTCAAGTCTGGAAACTTTCTGACCCAAGGTTTTGAGAACAAAGCAAAAATCTTACTCTTATGAGAACTGCGTAAATAAAATCCCAAACCCTTGCTACAAAATTTATTCGTGCACCAGAATCACATTAATTAAACTGAAGGCTGGATGTCTGTGCATGGATTCTGTGGCTTAAAACCACATTCAGACTTTTAAGTAAGAACAAGAAACACACACAATGTAAACATGATGATAGAAATAGTCTAGTCTTTGCAAACTTCTCTGGAGATAAAATGTTTTTGATAATTGCCTATATAGAGAAAGCTATAATTATCACAAGTGTTAACATGAAATATATGGTTTTTCAGTTACATATTTATCTAGAAAAAATTATTCATTCACCTTACATAGAAACAAATGTTGTTCATCTAAAAGTTTTTCAAAACATATTGCTTAGAATGCATATTCTCAGAGCAATATCAATTTGACTGATCATTTCACTTTACTGAAAGTCATAGTTAGAAACCTGAGTACCATGTTTTCTTTGATGTAAATTTAAATAACACAGCCTTCTGAGCTCATTTACAAAACAGTAAATGTTATGGTCAAAGTAAGAGAATAGCCAGTTCTATTATTTCTGCTTCACAAGGCTTTGCAGAAGCAACAGAAGTGAAACAGTTTTTATATTTCTACTTGATAAGTTAATTCCATTTTCCCGTTTATAGGCCAATAAATAAATAATCTCGTTGATTAAGGAAAGTGGAGGTAGGTTGATATGTATAAAGCTTTATTCCCAGGGTCCTCTGCTGATGGTATATATATGGAATTCAATGTCATCTTGCAAAAAAACAGGGATAGTGAAGAGGTTATGTAAGAAGTAGCAGAGGCCCTCCAATGAGAGTCCTCTCCTGGGGTTCCTCTCCTCTGCAGCAAGAGGTCATAATCACATCCAAAACAAAACAAACAACTCAAACAAGACACACCCTAGCATTTTTTTTCTCCCATACAGTAATACCTTCCATTGATACTCACTCAAGTTTTCTATTGGTCTTTGTTTCATGACACTACTGACAATGATGCTTAATTAGGTATAATTGCTGTGCACTACCTGGCTACTGTATCTTAAACACATCTACTATTGGGTCATATTTATGGGATATTAAAATTACTATTATTTGCTTAGTATTTATTCTGTTTGTGGTAGTATGGAATCAGCAACCTAGAAGCCAGCAGGTAGACTGGGGGAGGAGGAGATGGGAGCATTAAGACAAAATGAAACTATGAGGAAATGCAGTAAGAAGACAGTGGACGGATAGGATGATTTAGACATGGAAAACAACAACAAAAAAAAAAAAATCTTTTCAAATGTTCACACAAAAAATGAAGGAAGCTGATAATCATTTTCAGATCCCCACTCCAATTTAAGCTGAGTAAAGGATGAAACTCAGGTTTCCTATATAGTAAGTTCTTTTTTGTTTAATACGGAGTAGGATACTCAATAATGTTTCACATGCCCTAATCCTCATGCAAATCAAATGCATTGAATTCTTTCCCGATTGAGATGAACTCTACTGATATAAAAGCCTTTTACTGTTTAAAATTTAATTAAAACTAGTATAGTCCCATGAATAGTTTTGATAGTGATCATTCATAACTACCAAATGAAAACCAACTGTATGGGACAATTGTCTATCAATCAGACATATCTCTTAAAACATTGAGATTGTTTCAATTTCTTTAAAACAAATATTTGTGTTGAGCAATGTAGATTTCATTCTAATTACTGGTGGATTCAGGTTTATGTGAGAAATTACGACTCCGAGACTTCTATAATTTTACAATGATGCAGTACCTGTGTAAAGTGAGAAACAATATTTGACATTCACTTTCAGACTATATTCAGTGGTGGTCCCACGTGCCAGTATAATTCTGCATTTCCCAGCTTTCCTGCCTCACTTCCTAGTTTATATCCTCTGTTTTAAATGTGAGTTCCAATCCATTGACTGCATATATGTACTAGGGCCAATAGTGTATTATGTCAGTACAAACAAAAGCTGACTGTCTGAGATTTCCTTTTATGAGAGAGAATGAAAAATGTAAAAACAAAAGTTCTCCTACAGGCTGTTTAGTATTCTTTATTTATAATCTTACCCTCCCACATAAATAATGTATATACTTATAGTTATGACTGTGTTGACTGATTTAAACAGTCTAAGATAAATGCATGACAGTGTGAGCTACTTTATTCTCTGACACATAGGAAAATAAGCTGTCATTGTATATATACATTAACATAAACAATAGCATAAAGATGGTTTTTATATTCCTAAAATATTAACTGTGCATAAAAAAAATGAGTATTATAATTGTTTTTTAAAATTGTATTATTGTGAAATTATCTGAGTTTGATTGTAGAGGAAGATAAATCATAATGCATTTTATTTACTGGCATATTTTAGATCAGTTCTATTAATTTGACTTGTAGAGTATTAAAAACTGCCAGATTATTTGTGGCTTGACAACAGGAAACATTATTAAACCGTAGGTTACTTTTAATTGCAAGACGAATGCTACTCAGTCACAGTCATTTTCAAGGACCAACAAATAGCAAGGGTCAAGGTTACAACCCAGGTAATTACTATACTTACAAGTAAGAGAGCAAGAATTAGATTATTCCTTCTGTATCTCGTACACTCTTCTATCACTCAGCAAACTGAATTATGCTGCACATCTAGAATGAAGTGTTACAGGATAATTTACATGATAAGGTCTTGCACTACTGGAGAAGTTATTAAAGAACCTCATAAACTTCCCTTCTGAAAGATATATGGAGCAGTCCATCTTTGATAAAGAGTAGCCGGGATTGAAATATCTACATGCATCCTGATCCCTGATCTCTGGACAAGCTGTTACATATAATGCACAGATAATATTTCTTTCCACTTGCATTGCAGTGCAATCGTTAAACAGAATACAAATTACATACTGACAATCCTTGAGCAGCATTTAAAAATTATACAAAACTTTGTAAAACTATACTGTATGAGAACCACTATATTTCATTATGCCAGTCCTGTACTTGCATGAGACAACTGACAGTATCTTTTAACCTATAATCACATCAGTGCAAATTATTTTAAATGTTTTTGTTTGTTTGTTTTATCTTTAGCCCTCTACTGTTCAAAGGTCAAGGAGGAGCATCTAAATTACATAGGATCTTAATTGCCTTCAAGAAAACTTGTAAAAGTGAATCAAATTTCTGGTTGCTTGGGAAACATTTTTGAGAGTAGTATATGAAAGGAAAGGGAACAGCACTGTGTTACAAATAAACACAATTTAAACTTATACAATGTCTGTCTTAAGGGGACACGAAGGAGTAATGGGATAAGGTTCTCATTCAGTTGCATTTATTAATCAGTCAAAATAACAAGTTGCAAATTGACATCTGGGTTGACTATTGGGAGGAAGATGGGAAGAAACACCTTTGATCAGGAACCTTAAGCAAGAATCTATCTAATTCATCTCTGGATCTAGACCCTTCAGCTGTGATCATACACATACTGATTGAATGGCTCAGTTGTGAGCCACCGCATTGTCCTTTCTGTAACCCAGTGAGCTGTTGATGACCATTATTTGAATTATACACAGTGAGAACACAGTAATTTGGCTAATACTGTTAGCCCAGAATTCTTATGCTCTTATTTATTAATTTAGTTCAATGAATTCACAAATATTTCCAAATGCCTAGGCATTTAGGCTACCTAAACTTCTTAGTATCTGTATTATTTTTATTAAAAAAAATTCAATTTAACTGAAGCTACAAATAAAAAAAACAATCATAATAAACACTTTTACCTTGATATGTTTGTTAACTATTGAGTCCATCAACCCTTTTAAATTGTAAACAATCTGTTGTGACAAAAGCACAAATTTGAGACCATTCTGTCATCACTGTAATAATAACAAGAATTTACATAGCAATTTTGAGGCTAAAAGTACCGTAAAATGGAAGAAAACCCCACCAACAAACAAGCTTAGCAGAACTTCAGATAATCTTTGTTTCCTTACAAATTAAACAGTGCTAAACAAGTATTTCTTTAAGTAATACACTAGAAGTTTCCGAAAATGTATGTATTTACACTTTTGTCCATAGGCAAATGACAACAATATATTTTGTGAATTTATAGTTTTGTTCTTGTTGGTTTTTTGTGTTTCTGAATAAGAATATTATATAGGTGAAGCTGTATTACAGTTTCTAGGACAATTGCAGTTTTAAAAGTATCAGTATTATACAATACAGTTAGCCTCCGTTTGCTTAAACTAAACTCTAAAATTGTCTTTACTATTCAAAATTATTTTATATTTTCAGGACTGTTATACCACCAGTGATGTCACTATGTCTAAATAATGACACATTCTTACAGTGTGTTTTATAACATTAAGACACTATTCAAATGTTACTTAGGAATGTTCATAATGGACCTTAGACAGGATATAGCCAGAAATTATTCACATGTTGCACAAAAAAAAATATTAATTGTGACTACTGGGGAAAACTTATTCCTCCATATTGGTACTGGATCATCATTCTAGGGGGCCCATTGTTTTTACTGGTGTTATCAACTCGCTAACAAATAAAATCAGCACATATAATTAGTATGTGGCAGGAGCGCTATAAATTGATGCCTAGCTAAACTTAATCATTTGCACTTACCATTAGAATGCTCTGGTAACATTCAAGGCATAAATTATGCTGGGCTTCATCTACAATAATTTATGCATCTATATTCTCTTTACTTACCTGCATCCTGTCTTAATTAACTCTTACTTATTCTGAACTGGTGCAATATTCCTTGCATTCTGAGCAGTATTTTGTCAAGAATCTAATCTTAAAAGAACGGTTTCAAAATTCCTTGATAAATGGGAATGCACTTCATTGGAAGCGATATCTATATAAGTTTATGAGATCACACACAGTCTAACTCTAACAGTTCATCAAACCAAAGAACAAGCTAAACTGCATTAAATTATATAGCCATGGTAGAATACATGGATGCATGGATGATGCAAATAAATAAACCAAATCCAGTTTAATCTAAGCAAAATTGTAAGATGCATTAACAGTATTATTGTATTCTCTTTCCACCCAGGAAGACCTGATATTTGCATTTCTGGCTTGTTTTTTTCACAAACCTCGGATTTAAAAAAAAAAAAAAAAAGAAAAGCACTAAACATAGGAGTATGCTGATGCTGAGCACAGCACTATTTCAGATTCCCTATCTGTTTCTTGGATAGAAGAACAGCTCGTGAAGTTTGGGCATCCTGGCCTTTCCCAGGATGTTAACACTCATAATCAGTGCCTCATTATTACCTAGTACAAAATGAAGACATCACGGTGAAGAGAAAGTTGAGGTCAAAGTTACCTTTGCAGGAAGAGAAGTAAATGAAAAAGATGGTAGAAAAAGAAGGAGTCAATGGACATTGAAAAGAGACCACCTGGTGAAAGGAACGTGAGATTAGCCTAAAAAAATTCAGAGAACTGGAGAGAATACTGTCTTTACAACCCTGGGGTCAGAACTAACTGAGGACGGTGTGACAAAGGAATAAAATCAGGAAGAAACCATCAAGGAAGAAAACAAAGAAAACAGAAAGCAAAAAGAAAAAAAAAACACCTTTCTTCTTTTTTCTTATTACTTTTTGGTATTTTCTAGAAAATTAAATTCAGCAACTAAGAAGCAGAGTGGTGCCAAAAAGAAAGACTACAGAGTTAAATAACGTGAAAATTGACTCGTTTTCCAGCTTGTCTGACGATGCACATCTAAGACATGCGTACTACACGTAGAACCCAAATGAAAAACCCTCATTCATTTCAAAATCTTCCCTTTAAGAACATTGTTCCTCTTATTTTTCAGAATGTTATTAACAGTTTCCTGTAGGACTGCTGCCTGCCTACCATTCCTTGTCTGGGATATTTCTGTCAACTTTACAGAGCCAAAGCAGTTTTCATTAGCTTCACAGTGACTGAGAACTCATTCAGGCCACATTCATTTCATCATACAGACCTTTCCCTACCACAGAGAGGAGGAAATGGGTACCTCTGACAGATAAGAATTTTGCTGCCTTATAATTGTCCCCTTGTAAAGTTCATTCAATATGACAAACTCATTCAACGTGAAATCTTGGAACTTGAGCTATCAGTGAAATGTGAAATACTGATATCAAAGTGAGCTATATGAAGATATTATTTCCTACTGTGATAGAGGTTATAACACACAAGGACTTTAAATGGACCTCAAAAGCTATTTTATATATATTTTGATTTCATTATAAAACAATAATGCAGTATAAGGGATAAATTACATGTGGCCATTTTCATTGTTACTTTCACCCTCACCCTTTTCTCTTAATTGTACGTATGTGTTCAGGGTTTTCGTTTGTTTGTTTTTAAGTAAAGACGGAAGTGCTACAGGCTATTTTAAATCTGTTTGGTAGCTTTTATCAGTAACAAGATAAGTGCAGACTGATTTTCAGCTACATTATTCTGAAAGGTGGGTTTTTTTTTTTCTTCCAAGGAAAAAGTCAAATAACCTAAAGAGCTTTACCTGACAAGTCCTAATTAAATCCAAGAATCTCTGTTTCCTTAGTAACCACTCATAGCATCACTAGCATTCAAGAGAGACGAGCAGGTGCAAGAAACCATAAAAAAGAAAAATCTTATTTCGCGAATTACTTATTGAAATATTAGATTGAAGTATTTAATACTGGCTTCCTACTGATTTCAGTGCTTTCTGAGTACAATCTCCTATGAATCTTTTAAATAATTATACACTACTGAAAGTCAATTCGATCATTTTTTTCTTTGGCATTCCACATTCTTGTGTTATAGGATAATGTACTTGCATCCCTTCTTGTGGTTTGACACAATTACATGTTTCAGGGTCAAGTGCATACTCCTACCTTTATTCTAATATTCTGCAAGAGCTTTTTTTGTCTCATATTTTTGAGACTTGTAGACAGTTATATGAAAGTATATAGTGCCATAGAAACTGAGGAGACAGCATTTACATGACCTTTACAGAGCAAAATAAGCTTTAGAGTAAAGCAAAATTATGCAATCACAGTGAATTAAAAATGCAAATCTGTGAGGCAGGACTGTCTATATTTCAACTGTACGGGTTTCAGCATGTTTTATTTCATATTTATACTGCAACTATTTTATATAGGAATAATTTATCTCTATTTAATACCTTCCGCCAAAATGAAGTCAGTTTACATCAAAAGAATGTCTTAAAAAATAGAGTTGCCCAGCAGGGTCAACTGGATGAGGATGAAAGAATCAAGTTATCTATTCCTTCAGCGACTCTGCTTGAGGGATGAATATGACCCAAACATAAAGAGACAATCAGACTTAGATAAGGCATTTAACCAGAAATGATAGCTCTCTGCCCTTAGATTCTTAAATGCCACAGTCACCTTGAAAATTTCACCTCCTAGCCTCACTTTTATGTCCCAAGTTATTTTCAATAAAATGGCCCTTTGCTCAGCATAAGAACATTAACAAGCCACTTTACAATGGTAAGATGTTGAAATGCAGGTGTGCTTGTGTAGTGTGGCTAAACAGGTATTTTGAACCCTTAATAGAGCAGTGTCTATTTGGCACAAAAATGATGACTTGGTAACAGTCAGTCAGTCATCCCTGTTATAAACCCACCATATTTTTTTAAATGACTCCTCCTTCTTAAAATCCTACCACTGGTAGTAATTTCCACCAGACAAGCCTATTAGATTAAAAGAAAAATAATAATAAAAGAATAAGCAAAGGAAAAGGAGAAGTGGCATAAAAGACAGATCATCCCAGGATACCTCTGTTTGAGTATTTGCAATTCTTCCAACCCACTCTGTATCCATTCTCCTCTGCTGGTAAATCAACTATTTAAAACACAGCTGTAGCTGATGGAGGCATCCAGCCCAAAAAGGTGACAGATATTCTCCTTCATAAGGAGGAACAAAACAAAACAAAACAGAACAAATTTGTTCAGGTATTACCAGTTACTGAGGTCATTATAAGATGTTGGTGTCTTTGTCCTGTCTGCATATGTCTTAATGAAATACTCACCTCTCACCTTTTATGCTTGACCAAGTTCTTGGCATTAAAGTTTCCCTGCAGCTTAAAATTCTGCCTTTGAAAATCCTTGTAAGCATTTAATCCTCAGGGTAAGAAGGTGCAAGCATCCTGCTCAAGCCTGTGACTCTTTAGCATTACTTTTAAATCTCATAGAGAAAGCCTCCCCCCCCCATATCACTGAGCAGCCACATTTACCCGATGACTCAGGATATACAATTATCAAGTTCAGTTCCCCTATTTGACCTGAAACAAATTAAACCCACATTTCAAGCTTCCTAGCACAGTAACTGAGCTATTGATGTGCAGGGCACTCTCACCCTGGCTTGTTGAAACCATTTCATTGGGTAGAAAATAATTACACATTTATTGAGCCAAAGTTCAAGAATAAGAATTGCTTTTCAACCACTTGGTAGACCATTCTCATGGGTGGCAGAGTCCTGATTTTCATTTTCTGTTCCAATAACTGTTGCAGTATTTTAAATTATTACTCCATCCTGGTAGAAACTGAAATTCAGAATAGTCACTTCCTGTGTAGATGTCCCTGTCATTAGATCTGACACGTAGCTTTGCTCCAACCTAACATACATTCACTAGTGGAAGACATTAAAAGGAACAAAAAAAATCCTAGATTATTCCCTCAAAGCGCCCATGTCCAGCTGTTACACTCTAAACACAGAAATAGAAATTCCTTTCCCAAAAGCAGCTAACCTCTGCTCTGCTTTGAAAATTAAAATCAGGCACTGGATTTCAGGAAAGGATTCAGGAATTCAAATCATGGGAGAACATAACTGTCACCGAAATTGCCAAAAAGAAATTGCTTCGTACTGCTTACCAGAAGTTGATCAGACCACCAACATCCACATATCTCTATTCTCCATCTGGTAGTGTATGAATGGAAATTAACAGGGCTCTACTTTTTTTTTTTTTAACCTTTATTTGCTTTATTTACTACATTTGTCCCAGTAGTACAGTTGCTCTGAGAATGCAATTTACATTTTCTATTTAAAGTTCTCACAAAGAACAAGTACATTGTATGATGCATAAAAAAAATACTGATTTTTGCATGAAATATTATGCTGGTTGCATTTTTAGTAGACTGACAAGAACTTCTAATTTGTACCACTTTAAAAATTAGCCAGAAGGCATTGGAAAAAAATATAGTAGAACTGGATACTACCCAGAAAAAAAACAAACAAACAGGTCAGGCTAATTAAATGTGTTCACTAGGTAAATGTCACTTTACTTAGGTTGTTAAGAAGAATAGAAAAAAAACTGATTTCTTTTTTTAAAAGTTGAATTAGAGGCAGTTCTGTGCCTTTTTTTCTGATTTATTATTATTTTTCATACACTTTTAACACATATTTTTGCTACATTGACAAGGACCAAATGATTTTGTCACCTGAAGAGATAAAATACAAATGTACAGTATAAATAGTAACTGTTAGAAATGGTATACCATCATGTACATAGGTCACCTCAAATTCATAGGGATTATTATAAAAATAAAACATTTTGGACACACATACACAAAAACTTACATAAAACACACAATTTACTCATTTCTAAATTTAGTAACCATGTTCTAAATTTTTTTCTTTGTGGTGACTCATTCAGAATATTAAGTTTGAGAGAGCAGAGACAATGTATCAGCTTCCAAAAAACTTTTATGACTAACCAAAATATAAGACACGATACATAGAAACTACAGAGCCAACCAACCTCAAGAAAACAGGTTCCAGGATCACTGGACTTCAGCAAAGAAAGCTATATGTAACACTCCAAGAAATAAAGACAAATAACAGAGACCTCTATCTAATAATTCACGCTATCCAAAGAAGAAAAGAAAAAGAAAAAATAAGAAGTTCAGTTTCTAAGAAAGAGAATATAAATAACTCTTATTTTCCTTTCATATACCCACGTCAGGTAAACTTATTCCTGCTGTGTATGCATACCATTTTGAAATAAGTCCTCATGTATAAATATTTATGCTTTTACCTATGGTGTGAATACCTGTCAATTATTAACAATAATGAACAACAGGTTCTTTATTCACTTCTACCTACTTAAAAATCAAGATATTTAAGACAAAATTTTTCCATATAAAAATCTTTTGCAAAGGAAATTTTCATTACTATCACATGCTGTTTCTTTAACGATATTTTTTTATTTTATTTTATTTTTAGCTTGATTGTTCCAGGATTTTTGTTTGTTTGAGTTTTTTGCATTGCCCTTGACTTTAAGAACACAAGTGACTGGCCAAGGTAAGCAACTGTAACATTTATTCCCATTGTTCTAGGAACAGCATTCCTGAGAAGAGAGGGGAAAAAAAAAGTTCCTAGTCTCTTCTTTTTCTTTTAAAAAGAACTTATTACTTAACAATCCAAACTGATAAGGAGTTTTTGTGCAGTGAAAAGAGTAACACATAAACTGTGCCCACTGATACATATGTGTATGTACAGCTGTGTATTTTGATTGTGTTGCATAGTAAGCAAATAAAGAACAGTTAAAAGCTTAGCCGTAATTTAAAAAGTAAAATTTACAAGAAGAGTCGGTTAATGAATTCAGTCTCTCTGGATCAGAGTTTTGGGAACTTGTTGCCTGAAGGAAACGTAAAAGACTACAGTGAAGAGACAAATTTATTCTGACCTGTTGACACATTTGAAATTACTGGAAATATGCATTTTAATGGAAATTAACATTTTAATGGAAAGAATTTTCATAAACACTTGCGATACAGTAAGATACATTTCACATAATTGATATATTTTATATTAATACCCAAGTCTAGAACCTGGCCCCATTACGTTGTATATGGTAAAAACATAAGTATGACTTAGTGCAGGTCATATAATTTAAATGTAATAAACACAAAAGGAGAATATCTGTAACACTGTTCCTTCCTATCATTTTTACTTCTTCGAGCATAATCTTTCCATCATCTCAACCAACTGACTTTGATGTCAATGACCTAAAAGTGTCCATTTTCATCCAGTCAACATCAAAAGAATAGTCTAGTCACAGTCTGGGGAAGAATGAGAATTACACAATAGAATCCAAGTCACCTTTGTCGTGGTTTAATACCAGCCAGGAACTAGGACCACACAGCTGCTCACTCTCTCCCCCAGTTGCAATGGAGGAGACAATCAGAGGAGTAAAAGCAAGAAAAAACTTGTGGGCTGAGATAAAAACAGTTTAATATATAGAGCAAAAGCTGCACACACAAGCAAAGCAAAATCAGGAATTCAGTCACTACCTCCCATCGACAGGCAGGTGTTCAGCCATCTCCAGGAAAGCTGGGGTCCATCACACGTAACAGTTACTTGGGAAGACAAAACACCATAACTCCAAACATCTCCCTCTTCCTTCTTCTTTCCCCAGCTTGATATGCTGAGCATAACATCATACGCATGGAATACTTCTTTGGTCAGTTGTCCTGGCTGTATTTCCTCCAAACTTCTTGTGTCCCCCTCCCCCCTATAGGGCGGTGTGAGGAGCAGAAAAGGCCTTGATTGCTTAGCAACAATCAAAAACACCAGTGCGCTATCACACTATTCCCATCCCAAATCCAAAACACTCGCTGCTAGCAAGAAAGTTAACTCCATCCTAGCTGAAACCATGACAACCTTACAGACTACAGGTAGAAGGAAGCTTTCTCCATTAATAATGCCATGGTCCTTGCATGCCTACTCACAGATTGCATATAGGGTCATTATTCTTGATCTGTTAATTTCCTCCAAAACCTCCTTGAAGTATTGTGAAGTAGAAGTTCTCAGTTGTGCTCATTCCTTTAGTATTTGGGAATGGTGTAGTAATTTGTAGGGGTTGAACATTAGATTCTTCCTGATTTTAGCTAATATGTCACTGAATAATTAAATCAGTTTAACAGCAATGATAACTATGCAGTAGTTGTATCCTTAGCTACAATATCCAAAAATATCTGAGCACTTTTAATTGAATAATAATTTAATACTTTTACAGGAAAACTGTTTCTGTTTTTCCTCAAAATTATTTCATTTCTTCAAAAGATAGCTGACAAGGTCTTGGAATTCAAGCAAGCTTTATTTTCAAGGCAATTGTTTCCTGGTCTTATGTGACATCCTTAGAAGAACAGATACCACTTTAGACATTGTGAATGTTGCTAGTGAAAATGTATAGTCTCTAAATCTCTTGTTTATATGGCCTGAGTGAGGATAAAGACAATATGATTTAAGACATGTGAGCACTAAATCCTTAATTTGTTTAGTAAAGATAAGTTTCAAACATATGATTACTATATTTCCTATTGTTCTCCCAAGTCTTTTTTACCCCTATGATTCCTGCTGGTTTTACTCACTTGTGGGTAGTAATTGACAATCTAATCAAACTGGTGTTCATAATCTTCACATATTAGTTAGAACTGGTTAATATTTGTACTTAAATATTAAAAAATTTCGAATGCTATGTAAGTACAGCTACTGGTTCTAATCATGCCATTCAGCCACTCACTAGCCTTTTGGAAAATAGAATAATCAATCTGTAATAATTAAATATATTAACATTATTTAAGACACTTAAAAACAGACAAACAAACAACAGCAACAACAAAAACAACAAATACAGTTGAAAGCATTTTTGGGGGAATTGGAAAATATAAGAGGCAGATTTGTTCACAGTGTAGACCAGAGAAAAAACACATAAATTAATTGAGTTTATCTGCTGGCTCTGATATGTATCAAAGTGCAGTAAGTAATATAAAATGTTGTCCTGGTTTCAGCTGGAATAGACTTAATAGACAAGAAGCTCAACATGAGCCAGCAATGTGCGATTGCAGCCCAGAAGGCCAACTGCATCCTGGGCTGCATCAAAAGAAGTGTGGCCAGCAGGTCAAAGGAGGTGATTCTGCCCCTCTACTCCACTCTCATGAGACCCCACCTGGAGTACTGCAACCACCTCTGGAGTCCCCAACATAAGAAGGACATGGACCGGCTGGACCATGTCCAGAGGAGAGCCACGAGGATGATCCGAGGGCTGGAGCACCTCTCCTATGAGGAGAGGCTGAGAGAGTTGGGGCTGTTCAGCCTGGAGAAGAGAAGGCTCCGGGGAGATCTTATTGTGGCCTTCCATTACCTAAAGGGGGCCTACAGGAGAGCTGGGGAGGGACTTTTTACTAGGGCATGTAGTGATAGGACGAGGGGGAATGGCTTTAAACTGGAAGAGGGCAGGTTTAGATTAAACATTAGGAAGAAGTTTTTCACTTTAAGGGTGGTAAGGCACTGGCACAGGTTGCCCAGAGAGGTTGTTGAGGCCCCATCCCTGGAGGTGTTTAAGGCCAGGCTGGATGGGGCCTTGGGCAACCTGGTCTAGTGGGAGGTGTCCCTGCTTATGGCAGGGGGGTTGGAACTCAATGATCTTCAAGGTCCTTTCCAACCTAAACCATTCTATGATGCTATGATGATTCTATGAATTTTCTTTCTAGTGGCTGCTGTGTTTCTGATTTGGTATGAAAGGAACGTCGATAATGCATATTGTTTTAGCTGTTGGCAGGTGATGTTTATATTAGTCAAGTGTTTTTTTTTTCAGCTTCCCATNCAAATTTTCTTTCTAGTGGCTGCTGTGTTTCTGATTTGGTATGAAAGGAACGTCGATAATGGATATTGTTTTGGTTGTTGGCAGGTGATGTTTATATTAGTCAAGTGCTTTTTTTTCAGCTTCCCATAGAAGCTGAGAGGGAGCATAGACAGAACAAGCTGGCCAACGTAATACCCCATACCATAGATGTCATGCGCTGTATATAAATGGTCATTGGCCAGGGGGCAGGGATCCATGATCACTGCTCGAGACAGGCTGGACAACCAGTCACTGGGTGGTGAGAGTGACTTGTGTTGTATTACTTTATTTTGTATATTCTTTTACCCTTGTTATTATTGTTATTGTCCTTTTCTGTTATTGTTCTATTAAACTGTCTTTATCTCAGCCGATGAGGTTTTTTTTCTTTTCCCCTCCTTTTCTCCCTCTTATCCCTACCCTACTGGGTGGAGGGGGAGAAGTGAGCAAGCTGCTGCATGGTCCTGCGTATTGGCTGGGGTTAAAACATGATACATGCATTAAAAAAGCTCCAAGCATCTCAGTTGAGATTAGCAAGAATGAATCTTTTCATTATATATTATTTGAAATATCATGGGGGGGAGGGGAGGGGAGAACCTACTTGGAAGAAGTAAGGCATTAAGTTGGATATAGAAACCCCTGAACAGTTTCTGGATCCCGTTACTGAAATGCTTTCATAAGTTAAATCTGACTGGGAACAGATCACAGCTTCTTATTTGATTTTGAATTAAGCTAAGCATCACATGCCATACACCCTGTAAGAAAATGGGAGGGATGGAGGTTTCCAACTACATCAATGGGGCTAATAAAACTAGAAAATATCATTTCCCCCAGCAAAATCACCATCACTTATCTTTAGAGCATCACAGGCACAAAAATACTTCTACAAAACATTGTTATCATTTAAGGATTTCTGCACTACCTGCAAAGAATGCTAGAAGTCTTTGATAGCCTTTTCAAAGTATTTGTACTAAATCCTGGCTGCACAGGGAAAAAAATCCACCTGATTCTATTTCACTTCTATCCATATTTTTATAATTACTTCTGTCATATTATATGATCTATGTCCAGTCTAACAAGGAGTCTGGTAAATCTACAACAAAAAATAACTCTAAAGAGAGTTCTGATCCAGACTCAAAGACCCGTGAGTTTTAATCTTTTACATGAAAGTTTAAACAGTGCACAGTCATTCACTGCATATAACCAGTTATTACACTAATTTTGGACTGACTTGCACCCACTGTTTCATTAACAGCTAATTTTGTGTCCCAGAATAAAAGGCAAAGAAGCCCTACCTAGATAATTTTGTGTGCCTAATGTTCTTGAGAGCTATAAGAGCCCTTTTCTGGGAAACACATCAGAAGTGCATAATCTAAGGCCTTGTACTGAAGTTTCTGGGGCAGTTAGAGTTCTGCTTGAGCACCAGATCCACCTCTTCACACATGGCTCCTGTGGCTGCACTTCAGAGGATCAGGAATGAAGCGGGCTCAGGCAACCAGGACAGTATGTCTTGGGTCTTTCCTACCTTAAAAATGCTTAGTAATTGGTCTGCAAATATCGAGAGGACTTTGCACTGCATAAAGTGAATCCATTCTCATTCTGCATGCTATTTCATCTCTTTAAAGGCACATGTAACACCCAGAGATTCCCCAACATTGCTATGCTGAGCATGTCCAGATGTCCCTCAGTGTTTATAGTTTTGCACCTGTCTCTTCTATAAATCCGGTTAAAATGAATAAAATAGTTGTTCATCAAGCAGAGTTGCTTGAAGCAATCTGGTGTGTTCTGAACAGATGTAGAAGATCAGGTTTTCAGTTAAAACAGACTGCAAGGATTTTTAGAGGTAATGAATGAGGGCTCAATTATTTTCTTTGCCTGAAATTACGCAGACTTCCCACTCTTCCCTGGTAACTCCCTTAACACTCCAGGATGATGTGCTGTACAGGAGGGTGTTGCTAGGAGCAGGGGCTACCAGTAAGAATTTCAGACTCTTTTCACAATGCATAAATAAAGACTAACAGAACCAAAAAGAGCATGTAAATTATCATGGCTCTCCATCCTACTGCTTAAGATGCTCACCCAGGCTGTTCTAGTACCTGAGCCAATTAATGTTTCAGCTTTTACAATAAATAGTAACTGTTCAGGAAAACAAAATAAAAATTGAAACAGAATTTAGCACGTTATTTTGTTTCGCTCATGTCACATGCCTTCTCTCTCTCATGCTTTCTTTCACTCTTAAAGACAAAACTACTGTAATTAACTACGCAAATAAAATAGCTTTAGCTGGAGTATGTGACTAACCAGGGACACTGAGGACCTGGTGGTAAAGATCCTAGCAAGATCTTTCATCCTGGTGGCTAAAAGATGAAAGTTTATATCAGTCAGAAAAAAAAAAATCAGTGGGAAAATTGCATGCTGTGTGAGTGCAGTATCCCCTGAACCGTGAGGTAAGAAGAAAGCCCATACTTCACTTCTCTGGCTGTCATTTGATACTTGAAGACGCAGATTACCTTTAGGGTGGTGATGGATACTGGAGCTATGAATTCCATGTGGAAGAAAATGCTTTAGTTTAAGAAAAGGCCAGGTCCTATCTGCGGCATTTCTTGCTGAATAGCCCTTGAAAGTGATTGTTTTAATTAATTAATCCTGTACTATGGAATCCATCCTTTCTCCTAATTGTTTAGAGGGCCTCTCTCAGGCAATACATGCTTTTTCAGTAGTCAAGCCTAAAATTTATCTTCCTTATTACTCCATGCTGTGGTAAAAAAAGAAAATATAGTTAAGTACCATTTATTTCTATTTCTGTCACATCTGTATATGTAGTATAATATTAAGCTACTTAATATTAGTATTAATATTAAGATAACTATTTTCTAGAACTACTAGAATTTCAAGATTGTTTTAATGACTCTTCATTCACTTTTTTATTAATTTGTTTTGATAACTTATTCTGCCTTGGGCAAAGGTGGGAGCTTCTGTACCAATGTTAGGGCATCAGAGTGGGCACAGTTTATCTTTAAAACTTATAAAAGGCAACTGTGCTGTAAAGATCCTGAACTGAAGATACGTATTGACTAGCACCATTATTGAAGCTTATGATTTTAGACAGAAAGTATCTGAAAAGAACTGTACACTCTTATTTCATGCATCATCGGGAGACTCTTGAAAAGTATAGTAATTATGCTTTTGAAGAGTTATTTCGGGTCCTGTTGCACAACGAACATTACAAAAGATAAAGGCATAAAAGTGTCCTGAAGATCACACAGTTCTTTGGTGCACTTCTTAATTATTCTGCCTGAAAAGAGGTATAATTGAGCTGTTGGTTTTGCATAGTACACAGAAGTCTACAAGAAAACAGAGTTTGAAATGAGAATCCTTGAAATATTTCATGGGCATGATGATTGGTAAAATTATTTGGTGATAATATTAATAAGAGGGTTCAAATGTCTAGAAAGGAATTTTTTGGATCCTTAACAATTCATGCTGGTTTCTGAAAGTTTAAATGCATAATTTAGAGTTCTCTATAATGTAAGTTAAAAAGTTTTAATTCTCTATTCGGTTATATATATATGAAAACTAAAAGAAAGACCTGATTGTGCACATGAATTTTTATGAATTCTACACCAACTACTTTAAGTAATGTCTTTAAAGATCTTTCAAGATTCATCTCTACATACCAAAAGTAAAGATCCGTAATTCTTCAGCACGTACAGCTTTCAGCACACACAGGAAGCATTCGGCATACAAAGGAATCAGACATCTTCTACAGGCCTGTCGGTCCCACCTCGTTGCCGGGGAAGGTTATGGAACAGATCATCCTGCGTGCTATCACACAGCACGTGCAGGACAGCCTGGTGATCAGGCCCAGTCAGCATGGGTTTATGAAAGGCAGATCCTGCTTGACTAACCTGATCTCCTTCTATGACAAGGTTTNATCTTCTACAGGCCTGTCGGTCCCACCTCGTTGCCGGGGAAGGTTATGGAACAGATCATCCTGCGTGCTATCACACAGCACGTGCAGGACAGCCTGGTGATCAGGCCCAGTCAGCATGGGTTTATGAAAGGCAGATCCTGCTTGACTAACCTGATCTCCTTCTATGACAAGGATTCACACTTAGTGAATGAGGGAAAGGCTGTGGATGTTGTTTACCTGGACTTTAATAAAGCCTTTGACACCATCTCTCACAGCATTCCCCTGGAGAAACTGGCTGCTCATGGCTTGAACAGGTGTACGTTTCACTGGGTAAAAAAATGGATGGCAGGACCCAAAGAGTGGTGGTGAATGGAGTTAAATCCAGTTGGCAGGTGGTCACAAGTGGTGTTCCCCAGGTCTCAGTGCTGGGACAAGTTCTGTTTAATATCTTTATCAATGACCTGGATGAGGGGATCGACTACACCCTCAGTAAGTTTGCAGATGACACCAAGTTGGGCAGGAGTGTTGATCTACTTGAGGGTAGGATGGCTCTACAGAGGGATCTGGATAGGCTGGATTGATGGGCTGAGGCCAACTGTATGAGATTTAACAAGGCCAATTGCTGGGTCCTGCGCTTGGATCACAACAACCCCATGCAGCGTTACAGGCTTGGGGAAGAGTGGCTGGAAAGCTTCCCAGTGGAAAAGGACCTGGGAGTGTTGATTGACAGCTGGCTGAACATGAGCCAGCAGTGTGCCCAGGTGGCCAAGAAGGCCAACAGCATCCTGGCCTGTATCAGAAATAGTGTGACCAGCAGGACTAAGGAAGTTGCTGTCCCCCTGTACTCAGCACTGGTGAGGCCACTTGTGAGGCCCCACCTGGAATGCAGTGTTTACTTTTGGGCACCTCACTACAAAAAAGACATTGAGGTTCTTGACCATGTCCAAAAAAGAGTAACAAAGCTGGTGAAGGGTCTAGAGCACAAGCCTTACGAGGAGCAACTGAGGGAACTGGGGTTGTTCAGCCTGGAGAAAAAGACGCTGAGGAGACACCGACACCTTCTCACCCTCTACCCCTACCTGAAAGGAGGTTGTAGTGAGGTGGGGGGTCAGCCTCTTCTCCCAAGTAACAGCCAATAGGATGAGAGGAAATGGCCTTTAGTGGCACTTAGGGACATGGTTTAGTGGTGGACTTGGCAATGTTAGGTTTAAGGTTGGACTCAATGATCTTAAGGGCCTTTTCTAATCTAAATGATTCTATGATTCTGTGATACTGAACTTTCTGCCCTTTGTTGGCTTAGACTACTTGAAATGTGAGTCTGCTGAAGAAAAGGAAACAACCAGAGTAGTTTAGACATTTCAGCATTGGACAGTGACACACACTGTCAACAGTTCCCACACAGAAACCATCATTTACCTCTGTTAGCCCACTGTATTCAAAAGTCTGCATCTTTTGAGTGTTTGCCTTAATTGGCAATATGTAGAAACAACTGTACATTGCCCCTCTGGTCTACATATATACAAAAATGTCAAACTTAGCCCTTGTATTGGAGGTAGTACAAGCGAAGACTGTATGACTTTTTGTGGGTGTGGTGTAAGATGTCCAGTGGCAAGTACTTAAAAATGTCATTACATTTGCTTCCACAAATACTGTGTTCTATATTTATATAAACTATGATTTCTCGCTTATGTTTCAGTTTCATGAATGTAGCTAACTTGGCGTGCATCCAAAGATTTCACTTTAATGAGGATTTTCATATATATAGCTTAAGATTTCTGTACCAGTAAGGAAGTGTCACAATCAGCTTTGATTTTTTTCTAATTATGACCTTTCAAAAGCCAACATACTTTCAAGGTCTGTAGTGTAAGACCATTCAAAGTCCTGTAGTATGTGATACGCTGCTGCCCGGTCCCGTGAGTGATGTTGCATATTGCTTCCTAGTGGGGCTTTTCTTTAACTGTTGGTGGAAAAGCTGAGGTAGACAAGGGGTCAAGATGGCACAAGCAAAAAAATCCACAGCTTTTCCCAGCCATGGGTTGTGTGATGCACCTGATGTTTTCTGCTCAGGAAGGACGTTATCTGAACTTTGTTTTCTGCCACCCCCCCACAGGCATACCAGTATCTCTTTCCAGGTAATACCCTGTGCATACAAATCGCCACAAAATTGAGAGACTGCTCTCTGAAAGCAGTTTCAACTGCTGCTGCTCTGTGAGGAGTGTTGACTGAAGAGTTTCCTCTTGGCAGCAGCTGGGAATGGAGCTGGTATTTGAGGGAAACATGATAACCTAGTGGAGCCTCCAAAAGGCTAAGTAACAGGCTGGGAAATATAGCTGTGAAAGTAGAAAAGTTTTGCTGCTGATTTCAGCAACATTTGTTAGGGAGTGGTTATTTCTTCCCATTAAGAGATTCCTGTTTGCTGGGGCTTGTATTGCATGAAGATCTTGCTGGACAGGAAGAAATATGAGTGTGCCAACACCTTACAGAAGACTGATTTTTGGCAATTATAAAGAAGGAGCAGAGGTGTAGACGGAAGCACCAAGGGGAGGAGAGGGGGAAGTTGTTTATTATACTATACTGACTTGCAACTTCCTTACAATGTTTTTCACATAGGAGGAAAAGAGAGGAGAGCAGACATCCACATGAAATGTTCAATAGCTGAAACTTCTCCGGTCAAGGGCTCAGACATCTATATCGTCTTCCAATTATATACAATAATTAGACTTTTGTTCTAGGGCAGATGAGTCATAAAATGCAGGAGCCTTACTTTGGTAGAGAGATGTAGCCTCTCTTTAGATATCTACTTTAGTCATCCTGTGATGACAATAACTGCTTGGTTTTCTCTATGAGGCCATTCAGCTAATGATGTGGCTGGTAAAACTCTGTAGCAGACAATTGTGTATAACATTTTTCACCTGATGGGCAAAAAAAAGAAGGTCACTAATGTTTAAGACTTGCCTTTTGTTCTGAGCACAACCATTTAAAACAATGTAAGTTGCAAGTAGTATACAGCTCCCGAATTCATGATCTGGTCTGAACAAAAGACCATCTGGAAATGGATAGTTAATATATAAAAATAGGTAAACACCTACAGTAAAACTGGGCTTTCATGGTGAAAAAAATAAATCATCAAGCTTCAGCCTCTTTGAAAAATATTCAATCATTCAAAAAAAAAAAAACCACACAGAAAAGTCAGCAAACAAAAACTGCCTTTAAAATCACTAGTGATCTGTAAATGCTTTCTAGAATAAGATCAAGCTCTTTCTAGTTTTTTATATGCTGTTCAGCACCTAATGATCTAAATTTCAGCAGCAGAGCTGTTGAAATGCAAAGAATCACACACACAAATATATAATAAAGTATATTTTGCTATACTGTTGTAGAAGATTATTTTATGAAAATAATGTTTGACTAAATTATTTTCCATAATTTAGATTTATTTCACTGAAGGTTGTAGTCTTCATCCAGATGTCACCCACTTTTCATCACACTCAGTTCTTCTTTTCTTTTTAAATAACTTCAGAAGAACATCTGCGATTAACAGGAAAAGATAGAAAAGCACATAATACTTCTCAGTGTGCTGATTTAGCTTGAGATTGGAGAGAAAGATTTGGTGCCAATTTTGGCACACAATTAAACAATGATAAAAATGTTGGGGCTAGAAAACAGCAATGTGATATTGAAAAGAGCTGAAAGAGTTGAATCTGTAGATCTATAGCACCTGAAAGTTTGTAACAACTTTTATAATTACTATAGCTGATGGATTTTTTTTTCTGTAGTTTTTGAGTACCAGCTAGAGCTTCTGTATGTCTTCCTGGAAAAAGTCACAGTGACATTTGTATGTGAGAGTTTATTTCTTGTGCTTGCAGTTTAGATGGATAGAGGAAATGATGTATAGGCCTAAACCCCCCTTTCTGGACCACTGCCACACTTTATGTGAGAATTTCTGTGTTTACAAAAACAGCCACTTGAATACGTGTAATGCCTGTAACAACTAATTACTTTATAGGTTAGTCATAATGTCATTTCTCGTATGTTCCAGGTGAAATGAGCAATCCAAAGAGAGTACTAAAAAAAAAAACAAAACAAAAGAGTCGTTTTTGCTCAGCTCAAGGTAAACTATTTATCAGACTCACTGAACTGCATACTACAGTACCACAGTTGCTGTGAAAACTGCCCAAGTCATCCCAATAATTTTGGTTCACAGATGCTACCCTGCCAACACCTCTTATGCCAAATTGGCTGTTGAAGTACTGTCCAAGCTGGTGTCTGCAATTTATGAGGCCGAAGGACTGTTCCATTTTAAACTCTATCGTGGGCAATAGAAATATTATCTACAACCCTTTGCTAATCAGCGGGAGCTGGAGACTGCCTTACCTACATCTTATGGCTAAAATGTTATCTGTACAGACAGAATTTATTTTTTTTTTTAAGTTCTGGAAGATTATAATCTATGGGCATCCACTGAAAACAGTCACATTATGTGATTTATTTTGTATCTATTACAATTGAACATGCTTACAAAAAGAATACTGTAATGAAACTCTTCTGAAATATCTATAACCTCTGTTACTAAAATAATATTAGTGTGTTCAAATAACTCATTTGGCAGATGAATGTACTAATTTTTTTCTGGACTGGGATATATCAATACCCTGAAGGACTTACAAATTAATTTAGATTAACAGAAGAACAAAAGTAAGTCTAATTACAAGCAGTAAAAATGGCATTATACAGGAGTTCAAGGCTTGCATTCATTTAATTGACTTTAAATTATTTCTATAACCTTCTTGCTATAGGGATTTATGTCTCTGATTTTAAATTAAAAAGTAATTAAAACATTTATCTAATATCTGCACATTAATTTGGTTTTAGAGAATACAAAATACAAAAGATAAAGTTGAAACTATGAAACTTAGAAAGGGGCTCATGCTTTAGCACTAAGGGTAGGCAAGCACTGAGACAGACACAATGTCCTCAAGAACTCTGTTATTAAAGTAGTTGTCGCTTTCTCCCAGAGCTCTATGTAACTGCATTTATTGTTGGGAACCTTGAAGCTTCTCTCGTTTCAGACACTTTTTGTTTAATTGATGCTACATGTTCTATCACTATACAAATATCAGTTTTACTAACATGCTATTGCTGAATGAGTAACTCCCCATCACTAATTTAAATTCATGAAAGCTCGTTCAGGCTTATAACTTCTAGGAAGACCTTCCAAAAGAACAATTTTTCTTGTAATTTTTCCAGTCTTACAAGAGACCCATCTCTTTCAGTCTTATAGACCAATACTGTAAAGGCATTGCCAGTAACCACATGAAGTTCTCCAGCAGAGACACAGTTTAAAGTGTCAAAATTAGAAATAAAATTTAAAAAAAAAAATCTGTCCCCACATGACAACTCCTTTTTTCCATATAAATTAGCTCTATATGAGATAATTATCTTATATAGATAATTACAGCTTTTTCTTACATAGGAATTACAGATTTTTTCCTACACTCCCAACATTCACGCAGATGTCTAGAAAGCTTTGCAGTGTAGACACGGCTTATGAAACTTAAAGCTATGTAATACAACACATGCATTTTACCCTTTCTCACCATTCTAACTCTAGGTCCCTTGCTAGCACATAAATAGAAAATAACAGCTTCCAATTTAGACAAGGATATCAAAACTGACTCTAAGAAGTCCTTCAAAAATAGCAGTAGTTTCAGAAAAAGCATTTTATTTTCCTACCTAGCCTCTAAAGTTCTGAGAAGGAGACAAATAGATAGCCCAGAGACATTGTTTTAGAAAGCCAGGATACTTTTATGTACCCGAATCTTGTTTCTCTGCTGAACACCTTCATGCATCTCTAATTGGAATTCACTGAAATGAAAGTTATCTAATCACCCTTAAACAAGTCTGTGGTGAGACAGCAGAAGAAATCTGGATTTTCCTAAGTACATTATCCTTTGCAATATAGAAAATAATTTTTTCTAATATAGTCTTATCATTCCTTTATCGCAAAAAAATTACATAAAAGATTGTTTTCTGAGTCTATTACTAATGAGAACCAAATCATTTAAAAAACAATTCATTTTTCACGCTCATGCCACTCTTAAAGAAAACAAGGCCTTCTATATAAACTTTCATGATGCTGGTAATATCAGCAGAATGCACAAGGAAGGGCTGATTGTAAACAAAAAACTTTATATCCATCTCAAATTAACACACTGAATGGAGAATTAGACACTTTCTGTCATTTTCTTCTGCAGTTTGATCCTTCTGAGAGTCTGGAAATTCTTGTGCTGTATTTTTTTTTTAATATTTTGTTGGTGATATTAAATGTGAAGGAAAAGTTCTGAAGAGATATTTTCTCCTCCCTACCTTTTGAACTGTAAAGTGATATTGCTCACATCAATAAAAGGATGATAGCAACTTGGATACACCCTGAAGGCAGAACTGCTTAAAATACTTCTTAAGGATTCTTTCTATATAAAGTGGAATTTATGTACTGATGTTGATGTTGCAATAGGGTAGCAAGTATATTAAAGAAGAAGTACCAGTAAAGCTTCTTCACTGAGAAGGAAGACAAAGAAAGTCAGATCCTCTTTAATTCTTGTGATGTTTTACAGTGTCTTTTCTGCCTTATGGAAATACTATCTTTAGAATGAAAGATGAGCTCTATTTTCCACTCTGCTGGTTACGGAACATATTGTTTAATAGACAGAGCTGTGGTGAGAGGTGTTGTTCAGGACATTCTTGTACATGCTTTTGCAGATGCAGACTCTTTAAAGGAGAAAGCAAATAAAGGAAATTTGTTATTTGTTCTCTAATACACCATTCAAATGGCAGTAAAGAAATACTCTTCCGAAAATTCCGTAAATTCACACACAGAAACAATAATGTATTTATCTTAATATGTAAAGAGTTTACACAAGCACACGTAAGACTGAATTTTCATCTCTATCTCCTGGCTACAGAAAATATTGTAGCACTTTCCTGGTTTTCCCTTTATCTCTCTCCCTTCCCGTCCACTCCCCCCCTCTTTTTCTTTTTCCATTTTGGTTATTAGTAGTAATCTGCATCTGTGGCTGCAACTGCAAAAAAGGTGATTTTGCCCCCTACCACTGCTTTGGAAGACTTAGTATAGAGCATTTACCCTCATAAGTTATCAGAGCTGAACCTGCATCTTCATTCAGAGCTCTGAAATCAGCATTTGCGGAAAATATATTGCATTTACCCCACCAGGCCTTCAGCCTGCTACATAATTCAATTAAATAATAGGAATGGAAAGTCCTATTTATAGGAATTTTCCTACTCAAGATCAATGCATATATCAGTATAAAATTTCTCACTTTTCAACAGACTTGAAGTATGTTTTTATTCAAATCCAACTGCCTGCTTATTTACATGAAGATCTGATACTGTCTTTTTTATAAATGGTTTACATCTATTTTAAAGCATAGCAGGGAAAAATGGATTTCAAAAGTGAATGAACAGTCAAATGTGTGATACAGTATGAAAATCTAGATTTCTAATTATCCATGTACATGGGTTAAATCCCTCTTTAAAAAAGTAAAATAATTCCATAGCACACAGCCAAAAATTGCAAAATGAACTATGCTAAAGCATCGTCGGGAAAAATGTACTGAGAATGAAACATAGTGTAGTGAAATGAAAGTCTTTGGGAATAAAGGCTTAGCTAATGGAATTCCGGTAATCACTGCAGCACCTGACGAGGTATATGTACTTGATCCTACACAAACTGGAATTGCTCCAATAAGCAAAAATAAGACTTGTGGTTACAGTCTCTGCTACAGGGCGCCCACCACCCACAGAAGAATTCATCAGAGTATGATAATATGTAGACAAAAGAACGTGCAACTCACCACCTGCTGTTGCGTTATTGCTGCTATTTACAAAATATATGCATTCAGGCTTAACATTCAGACTATTTGGTGCAAAAATTGTCTATGAAATATGGAAAACACTTCCCAGCTCTCCCTCCTGGTAACTCCTTAAAAACATTCACCTCTTATAAAACAATCCTCGTTATTGTTGGTTAGTAAGGAAATAAAAGCAACTTACATTTTGTTATGAGTTTTGAGTAAATGCTTTTATTCTGAGCTAATTAAGGTAATATGTTGAAAACCCAAATACTGTATCTAAACTGAAAAGAAAGAAAAAAAAAGGATAGGAAGAGATACTACTATTTGCAATATAAAGTGAAGTGTGGCATAGAATCTGCAGGACTTAGCACTCCTTAGTGAATTTGTGACGGGGTAAAAAAGAATCCAAATACTCCATAGAGAGTGATTAATTTTCTTAATTATAACTCTTTTCTTTTTTTTTTAGTCTTTCACTGTTTTATCATAGCTTGCTCCCATTGGCTCCACATGTTTAAGACACCTGACTAGCATAGGAGTACGAAAATAGTTCTCAGCATTGTCCCACAATAATTTTTGTAGCATGGGCAGAGTCAATAGAGGTAAATGAATCTTCCAGATCCTCTATACATAAGGAGAGAATGCTTTCTTTAGGTGTTTTCGTGAACTTGGCTAGAAGAAATGAACAACAGTTTGTGTGGAAGGTTTGTACAGGACATGGAACATTAAACAGTTAACCAATAAAATCATAAGAAAGACATTAACTATGTAGGATCTAGTTTGCCAACAAAGGATAAGACAGCACAGTGAGGATTGTCAGTGGACCCAAACATGAGACTACAAGTCTTCTTTGTCAGTTGGTGCTTATTATCAGAAAACAAAGTCTTCCATTCCTAATGAGGCAACTAACACCCCACAGACTAATCAGTGACTAAGGGAAGATTTTCAAAAGCATCCAAAGGGACGCAGGAACCTCAAATGTCTACTGTTTTAAAAACCAGGCTTTTTGGAACTGAAGTCTAACTGAAAAATATGTGGTTGGGCTTTTGTTTCTTCTACAATTTATAGTTCATATATTTGATCCCTTCTGCAAACTTTAAAAAGAGACGAAAATTTATTTTCCCTTCCAAATTTATTTTTCCCTTCCAAGAAGGGAAATCATAAATTTATTTACTGATTATTTTTACCTCCCATTAGAAAACTATTGTTTATCCTGGACAGTATTTGGGTTTTTTAAGAAAGTTGTAATGAGATACCCCACTGCCAAAACCAATAGATCAGAGCTTTGCACTGAGAGACCTAACCGTATCTTTTCTTCTCATCTTCTTGTTATGCTGTATTATAAATTGTAATAGTTTCAAACTCTTCTGCTCTCCTCCATCCAGCTTCAGGTAATATATTTGAATCTGATTTTTTTTCCCCCGAGAATATTTTGTGGCACAACTGACAGAAAATATGATTTGGCTTACATTCTTTGAAATGCTCTACATTACCCAGGTGAAGTTCCATGTGACTGTTTTGTATGACAGAGAAAATTTTCTGAGCTGGGAGCTTGTGTTTAATATAGGAGCTCAGAGTTCAGGCTGTAATTAGGCCAATGTTTTATCAGAGTCTAACAAAAATACATATTCATCTGAAATAATTGTTCTGAAAGGGAATCTAAAATTTCTTGTCTGCTTGCTGTTGAATAACATTTAAAATCCAGAAAAGAAATTTTTGACCAGATGGTCATCAATTCTATGCTTGTGAGTTCGCTGTAACAATATTTTTCCAGTCTAAACTCTAAGGTTGAGAACTTACAGTATTCAAACTGAGGCTCTGATTATTTTTTTTTATTCTTTCAAACAAAGTATTATTATACTGCTACTTGGAAATGAAAAATTCAGAAAATTTTAATGAGAGAACAGTAGAAGATTTCATTCTCAGTATTCCCAGAGTTCAAGCACAAGAATGTTATGTCCTAAACCTTGATTATTCAGTACGTACTTTCAGACATGAAAATCTAGGACACTAAAACATAAATTCAGGCAGCTCCAAAATCTGCCTAAACAAATTTAAGGCCAGAACTGGAAGCTAAATGAGACAGATCCATGCTTGAATCCTTCATTCCTGAACAATGTCCTCAATAAAAAAAGTTGTTATCAACTGTCTAATTAGCATTTTCTTGGCAATGACAAAGCTGGATGAGTAGAAATAGTGAATTTTGCTTTGTACAACACAGCATAAGCTATAAAACATTTGCTTAGCATGATCTTAGCATAGTAATAGGAAAAGATTAATTTTATATCAGGAAGATTTTTTTCCTCAAAAAGAATGCTTCGCTATCCTTCTAAAATGTTTAGATGTGGGAACAATTACTTTATTTCTGAAGTAACTCAACCCTTTTCTTTTTTCTGGTATTGAAAGAGGCAGGTAGAGTTTCTGTTCAGAGTCTAGAAACCACAATACAAAACACAGACGTGAGGAAAATTATTTTTTTCATGTGTGTTAAATTACAGTATTTACTAAAAGTCTTAAATATTAATTTCCTTTATAATTTTTCACAAATTCTTTAAGATCTTACAATTATCAATTTAAGATGTTCTGCTGCAGCAAAAAATTTCAGTCAGACACATGGGTTGGGGCAACCCCAAGCACAAATACAGGCTGGGCAGAGAATGGATTGAGAGCAGCCCTGAGGAGAAGGACTGGGGGGTGTTGGTTGATGAGAAGCTCAACATGAGCTGGCAATGCGCGCTCACAGCCCATAAAGACAACTACATCCTGGGCTGCATCAAAGGAAGTGTGGCCAGCAGGTCAAAGGAGCTGATTCTGCCCCTCTACTCTGCCCTCCTGAGACCCCACCTGGAGTACTGCTTCCAGCTCTGGAGCCCTGAGCACAGGAAAGACATGGACCTGTTGGAGCAATTCCAGAGGAACGCCACTAAGATGATCAGAGGGCTTGAGCACCTCTCCTATGAAGACAGGCTACAAGGGTTGGGGTTTTTCAGCCTGGAGAAGAGAAGGCTCCAGGGAGACCTTATAGCATCCTTCAAGTATCTAAAAGGGGCCCACAGGAAAGGTGGAAAGGGACTTTTTATCAGGGAGTGTAGTGATAGGACAAAGGGTAATGGTTTTAAAATGAAAGAAAGTAGATTTAGAATAGATATTAGGAAGAAATTCTTTAGTGTGAGGCTGGTGAGACACTGGAACAAGGTGTGCAGGGAAGTTGTGGATGCCCCATCCCTGGAAGTGTTCAAGGCCAGGCTGGATGGGGCTTTGAGAAACTTGGTCTAGTGGGAGGTGTCCCTGGGCATGGCAGGGGGTCAGAATTAGATGACTTTTAAGGTACCTTGCAACTCTAACCATTTTATGATTCTATGATTCTATACACTTATGTCATGTTAAGGGCATTACACAGATGTCTCTGCTCAGGTACCGTTCATTACAGAACAAGCAACATCATTTAATCTTTTAGCTTTTTGAAAGTAAAGGCAACAGTTTCTACTCAGTTTCCGTACAAGGCAACAAATGCTGAAGGATTTCTCCCAAGTGAACGTGATGGAACCAGGCAAACAGTACAATAAGCAGCACGTTTTAAAATATCGCAACTATTATGAAAGTTTCAAAATTGTTAAATATTCCTCTATGATCTAATAAAAACAAATGTGCATAAATTGATATTATGGTTGTGGTGTTTCTGATAATGGCTACTATAGCCCTTAGGCAGCAGCTTTTCACATTATAGTATTGGTCCTCTCAAGAAATACTGACATAAGGGACAAGAAAAATAATGATACAAGCAACTTCTGAAAGGTGTAACAGCATAACAGCAAAACATACTTTTGGAACTGCAAGCCTATATATTTGGTTAAATAGCTGTGGTAGAACCATCTAATATGGAGATGTTCAGTAATATTATCGTGAAGTGTAGGAAAAGCCAAAAAGATGGTAATGTGAAGCATATTTAGCTCAATATAGTCTCTAAGAATTCCAAATATTGCAATATCTTTCAGATCTTTTCCATATTCTGTAATGAGATCCCCAATATGATATTTTCTCAAAAGTTTCTTCTGCTAATAAACACGGTGAAGTCATCCATGTTCTGACATTAAAACAAATAAAATAAAATAAAATACAAAAAAATTAATTTAGATCCTTATAGGCTCCATAATATCATCTGGCTTTTGAACTCACCAGGAACAAATACAGAAATTTTCATTCTGTATGATTTTCTGTGTAAACTTTGTTAAAGGGCAATGGAAACACAGTGTTCTTATTCTTCTGTACATTTAAACTGAATGAGTTAAATCTAATTGAAGATAATGTAAAACCATCTGATCAAGAAGCAATATTTCAAAATTATTTTGTCCAATTCATATTAAAAATTTTTGTCATTTCGTTGCTTGTTGGGTAATATTAATGTAATTTCAGTATGAATTCTGAACAAGTTCAGTTATTTTCCTGTGTTTCCTGCTATGTCATCTTTCACAATACAAAAACCATTTTTTTTCCAAGAAAGTTCAAGTTCTGATTCATCTCCTGACAAAAACAGATGTAAACTCTTTACTTCATGTGTAAAACTGGATGTGGTTTAAATGGCATTTCATTAAAACATGCTTGATGGTGTTATGTTCTCAAAATTATAGTATGAAAAAATGCACTAAAAAGTTACAGCAGGGTACAAAACAAAAATGAATCTTATTTTAAAGGCTTGAAAGCACACATCTTTTCTATAGCCTTCCTTTGCCTTAGATTTTTTTTTTTTAATTTAGTGCATTTCTAAAGTAAAGTTTCAGACAAAATAGCTGACAATAGAGCAGTCTGCTCACCTAATTAAAGTACACCATAACACAGCACAAATCCTTGCCAAAAATCTGCACAGATCTATTGCTCTATTACTCTCCTCAAAGTAATCAAAAAATGATAAATACCAATTTTGACCATAATAAATGGCTAACATCGGTCAGTAGAGACCACACTAGACTTTAAATGTGAAAGTACTGTAGATATCCGTTACACTAGCTTACTAAACAATAAACAGTGAGGAGTAAAATGGGTTGTTTCTGTTTTGAAGAAGACACATAATCTTGCATTTGAAATACAAGACATACGTTATACTTTACAAACATTAAACCTATTAGATAAAGAGCCATATCATAATTATTTCATTCAAAAATGTTGACTTTTTAAAAGGTTTAAGAGTAAAGTTCAGGCAACAAAATTTGAAAGATGTAATTACTTGACAGTAATAAATACAAAAGCAAAAAAGAAAGAGAAAACAGGTGTTTTCTTTTATATTTGATGTTTTTTACATTTCTGACATAATTAAAAAAAAAAAAGCAGGGAAAAATAGCAAAAGTAATAGAAACAGGACCCATTAAGAAAAAAAAAGTATGTAAAATATTAGGGGAAATTTGGCTTTCCTTTAAAGAAAGATCATAATGACAACCAAGTGAAAAACATGGTAACATAATTATCTGTCACTATTGTTGTTTTCAAAGAAACAACCTAGATCTAGCCTTCTCAAAGACTGAATGCCACCTACACTTGTCCCTCATCCTGAAGGTCGTTTAGCTGATTTACAGTTTATGCTATTTACTGTCAGCTTCATGGTAGCACTTAAACATCACAACATCACAGGTTTGCCAACCTGATGTCAAATTCCTTCGCAGGCAGATATGCTTCATAGTACTCTGATCTACTATTCTAACAATATGAAAACATAAAAACAATTAATGGAACAGAAATAATGGTGGTGAAGTAGGTTATTCTGCACCAACAATCTCCTTGCTGATCTCGTCTTGCTGATCATTATGGTCAAGCCAGTGAATGTAACATGTCTGTTGCTCATATACCTTCTTCAACACTCACATTTTACAGTTCTATAACATGATTTTAGAACATTTTAATAGGCCACTGAAAAGCAAGAAATATAGTCATTGCATTTGCTAAGTGAGCATCAATGATTTTTGCAGATCTTCCTATGCTGTTTGTGGTGTTACATTGGAAGCCCTTGACAGTGGCTGATGAATATTTTTTTTCCTGGTCAATATTGCCTTTAGATTCATTAAAACTGAATTCATTACCATTTGAAAATGAAACCTACTTGAAGTTTCTTTCCAGGGTCTTGGAAACACGTTTTTGACAGAGGCAAACACATAAAAGGCTAAAGAACATAAGAAAGTCTGCGCTGGGTTAGATCAAACCTTCCTTGTATAAACCTTTTTTATGCAAGTGACCAAAATGACACTGGGAAATTTAGCACTGAAACAGACAAAAGTAAGCCTTCAGCTCCAAGAAAGAAATTCACAGTATCAATATTTTACCATTGAGCAGAAGTTACACGCTGTACTCAAGGGTCACAAAACTCAGCTGTCTGAGCACTGAGATACCCAACTAAGCCACCAGTAAGAAATAATGAATTGAGATATATGACTGAAGTACTTTTTCTTGCTTGGGTTTAGGCACAGGTATACATGGATGCATAGTTTCTGCCTAAGTCACACACGGCTTGGAGATACATCCCTAGCAATCAGCCTTACAAGTACGTTAGTATATTTTCAGTCATTTAAGAATTTTGATATGTAATTTTCAGGTTTGTAAGCGCTTTCTTAGGTATGACCTTTAATGATGTTCTCATTGATAGTAGCATCGAAGTTTACCACTTCTTGTAATATATTCTGTGAATAAACAGAGAGTTACTTTGCTCTTTCTCCACGTGTAAATATGTGTTTGCAGAGGTGCAGTCACTTGGGTCTTGGTATCTGGTATGAGGGAGATAACGTTCTTACTGAACTGCATAAAGAAGGCTGTGACACACTGCTAAACGCAAGATTGATGTCCCTATGTGCCTTGCCAAAGAGAATATCGGGAGAGAAATACCACTGAACAGAAGAATCAGGCTCATTATTTTAGCTTCAAATCCAAGTAAAAAAAACTTTACAATTTTGTTCAAGAACATGAACTGAATTTTAAATACTTTTCACTATTTGCTCTCCTCAAAATATTTTTATTCAGGTTGAAACAGAGAAAATATATAAAATAACAGAGGCACACTACACAGCATTAGGACTCCCATAATGTTATCAGAAGTTTGGCAATATTTTTGCTTCTTCTCACCACTACATCTTAAAATCACCTTATACAAAAGAGCCTGAAACTCTGACTCTTTAGCATCAGAAACACGGAACAGTTCCTTAACCCTAACTTAACCTTAACTTAGCATAAAATCAAACAAAACCTATCACCATTACCAGGAAAAAAAATACTCAACAAGAAAAATAAATTAATTAATTTAAAAAAAAAATCAAAGAAACCTCAAAAAACAAGCTCCCTCTTTTTGTGTTGTAAATTACTTTTGAATGTCAATGTGCCTTGTAGATCAGGCAAGTTTTCTAGAAAGTTGAACTGAACAGCTACCATCTCACTTTTAAGATGGACATGGAAAATGACACAACTTTATAAATACGTGCTTTTTGTCCAAGAAACTATGGTATCTCCTCTACAATCAGCAGTTAACTGTCTTTCAAAGGCTCTATTTAAGGCTGAAGTTAAGGCTGAAGTACTATCTACAACCTGAATTGCTTTTCCTCTTGCCACCTATCTAAAACAGGAAGAGGATATTAAAAAAATAACAACATACAACAGTTTGGTATGAAAGGTGCTCATACTTCTGATACTTCCAGTACTTGTAGGATTACAAGCTTTTAGTTCTGTGTTTAGTGACCTGATACATCCAGAGTATTCTTGCTTTAAAAACCTGGTTGCAAGTCCTTCCAAAATATTTGTTGTTTAGTCAGTCACTAATATCTGAACAAGTTTCACGTTCCATATTCCATGGACTGAATGATATTTTGTTTCATCTAGAACTATTTGAATTACAGGCATCAACATATCAGAGAATAGTTTTTTCTTCACAAAATCTGTAACACCAGCTTTCATAAACACTGCATCAAGAACCTCTTACAGCTGAGGAATACACTGGCTTCACAGAGAATTTATTTCAGCCCAATTCACCCACTCTAATTTCTGTACCAGGATGACAAAACAGGGGTAAGTAGGAGGTAAAACACTATCTTGAATCCATATCCCAAGGGTACTTTCAGAACTACATGCATTATACAGTTCCCTTTGGATGACTTGAATCAAGACAGTCTGGCAGTTTCAGAGAAAGGGTTAAGGTTTTGTTTGTTTGTTTTTTTTCACCTTGCATTGTCATAAATAATAGCGAACAGTTCTGAACAGTTATAAATAATCAGGTTTAGCATACACTCAGAATTCTTCAGAGTCTTTGCTCTGAAGAACAAGTAACAGTGTTTCGTGAAGTTGGAGATACGGAAATGATACGTAAAGAGGTCAAAATAATCAAACACCACTGTTATCATATGGCGATGCAATAGGTGATAGAAATAGAAAGCACCAGAAGGGTAAAAATCACAATGCCAGAGAATCGATGTAATGGCTTAGAGCACAAAACGTCTGTACACGTCCTATTTAAATAAATTAACTTGTTCATTTATTATTCAAACCATTTTGCCCTCACTGGCCCTCACTTTATAAAGGATACAAAGCTTTTATCCCTGAGTTGTTCTGAAAGGTGCTGATTTAAAACCATACTTGCATTTCTTTATAAATCGTGAAACCTTTGGGAAGTCAACAACAGAATTCACACCAACTTCAACAACAGGCTGTTACCCAGAAGTGTCATCCCATGGGGTGGTGCATACTCAGAATTTCAAACAAAGAAGAAATCCAAGGCTGTTCTTGGAATGGTGCTATTTGAAGGCCTGAATATTTTCAAGCTGCTGATACTTCCCATCAGGTCTTCCTATACATAATACTGAGACGCTGCTAGAAAAGAGTCTGCAGATGACTTGTATTCCCAAGAACTCCACTATTGCCAAAAAAGGCTGACTGAATGTATGCTGTGATATGTAATAAGGAAATACTTTGTGCTAAGAGACAAAAGATATCAATGCTTTTGCTGCAGTAAAACATATAGGCAGAAATGACTTGGAGGGTCAAAGAGACTCAGCAGGTCTTGAGCCAGGGTATACGCACTTTTGCAGAAGATCATCAGATGACTCTGCATTGTTGGTAAATTACTTGAAGTTTTCTTTTGGATATTTGTTTTCAGAGAAAGCAAAACAGTTGTCTGGGTACAGGTCTATCCCAAATTGTAGTTGGTAACACTGTGTCTTGATGTGGTCCCTATACACAGCAGATAATAGGAAATATTCAGAAAAAATAATTGCCCTCTCTTTTCTTTTTTTTTTCCCCTCTGTGGTCAAAGTACAAAAATACATTCCAAAACCAAAGGAATGTACAATATTAGCATATACCTGTATGTACTAGCATTCAGATTAAAAATGTTTCCAAAATTACTTCTAAATTCATGCAGAATTCTTTATGGTCAGCAATAAAGTTTCTCAATACCCTGTAGTTAGCCTGATTGTCTGCTTTAAGCTTTCTGCTGTCTCCATGAAACTCCACCTTATACCTTCAAGCATGGCAAATGCTCTCCATTTTTACCAGCTTGGTAGTAGGTCAAAAAGTTAAATACAATTGTGTGCAATTTACCATAACACACACATAGATGGGTCTTTTATTTTTTTTTAAGTTGTAACCCCTACAATGGTCCACGAAGTGATTTAATAATTTAATAATAACATATAACACTATTGGAAAAAGTTCTTGTCCCCTTGAATTTGAGAATATCTCTCAAAGGTTATGTCAGAAAACTCCACAGCCCTCAGTCTTTCAAATCTGCCTTACTCAAGGACAACATCTACCTTTTAATTACTCTTATGTGCAACCTGTGCGTTCTTAGCCTTTCACTAATTTGTCCTGAAATTTTAAATATACCACTCTCAATAATTAGCTGATTCCACTTTGAATATAACTGTCTACCTCTTACTAGGTACAAGCATTGCTTCAGCTACAGTATCTTCAAGTAATAATACACCACAGGAACACACCTAACTTACATTGGCTGAGATTTTGCTGGCTGGAGTCAGTAGAAAGGTGATGACAGACTTTTGAAAAATGAAGTAATGGATGAAAACAGCTAACAATAAATTTACTTTGCTTATTTATTTCTTTATTATTTATTAATTTGATATGTACATATAAATAGATTTCATAAATAAAAATCCCAGCTTTTTAAACCATGTGTTCAGTAACAACAGCAATCACTGATAAATATAGCAACCTTCTATTTGGAATTAAACTATCAAAGGTGAAATGAACTCAATAAATTAATGCAGTTCTAATCCATTGCCACTTTTTGTTCAGAGCATTATGTCTGAGCAGTTCTGGTCATGTTCTGCTGCAGAGAGTGAGGACTGCAGTGTACACCGAGAAGACAAATTTTCATTCTTACCTCATTTAGAACATACTTGACAGCAATTTAAGAAAAGCAGCAGGGCTTTGAAAATTATAATGAGAAAGGAAGATCATTTTTGTAATTTCTATTTCGAGCACTACCACTGGGCACTCACCATTGATTTCATTTCAGCGCTTTGCAATCAGTTGCCGCCACCACTGCTCTTCGAGCTGTAATTAAGGTAAAGTTACTGCGACAATCTTGTCATTTCAGATTTTTGGATTTTCGTTTTTGAGGTTTATATTTTGATGAAATTCCTTCTTATCAGCCCACAGCTTACAGCTAATAGACTGTAACAAATCTAAATGTCATATATAATGAAAATTCAGCAAATGGAAAGCTGGCACAAAGCACAGCTAGATCTAACTTTACAAGTACTGAAAGTTAATCAGCCATCCCTGGATGTAGAGAACACATTATTCTATTCCCCTTTCCACAAGTTCTCTCTCAGGACCAAGTAGCCCCACGTTTCCAATAAAACACCAAAGCAGTATATCTAGGCCAATTTGAAGAAATTCACCGGTAGTGGTATGTATTAGTCATCTCTGCATTTCCACTAAACAAACTGCTTCAGGAGTCAGACCGTTAATGATTGCAAAGCTATCAAAATTAAAGTGACTGTGACAAATATTCCTCAAAATGTTACAATCAAAACACTCATCTTCTGGGCAAAATGGCTGCAGAATTACATATCTGAATTAGAGGAGAGATAAAAATGGTAAGATCTGACTCAACTTATAACTTTATCATAACGAAGGACTGAATATGTTAGCCCTCCTCAGTCCCCAGCTCCCATTAATAATACCCAGATACCGAATTCAAGCCAAATAGTAAACATTGGTAACCAATGTTACCAATAAAGGAAAATTCAGAAGCTTGTGTTTTGGCTATGATCTGTTCATCAATGCCTTTCGACTCTGATCGCTATGCAGGATATATCACATGTCATATATTTGATTTAGGGTATACCAGAAAATGATGCACTGAGGACACAACTAATCCATTGTAAATAAATTTGACTTTCATTGTTAATTCTATATGTTTTTCTTCAGTGTATTATTGCAGAATGTTTGTAGGTAAAATCCATTGACCTGATCATCTTGATTCAGAAATTATTTATATCAATTGCAGCAGATACGTCTGTGAGAAAATGCCTGGAATTACTACCTTGTTTCCAAAACTTGACAGACCATGCTTTAGCAGTTTAATTGTTGACACATCACAGAAGTGTAGTGAGTAGAGGAAAGGGGCTTGGACAGTACAATACTGTTCTAATTCACTTGAAAGTATGATTGCATCAAAAGTTGCAAAACCCAACATAATAAAAATAAAACTACTAAAAGAGCTCACACAATGACCTGCAGCTATTTTGGGCTAAGTTAAACCTGGTTTAATCTCCTATGCAGAAAAGAAAAAAAAAGTTTTAAGGGGCTGTCATTGAGCTCTTCACGTCATAAATAGGCCGGTTTTATCCTTAAATTGTCAAAGATGCACAGTTTGCGTTCAAGTTTGTTCTAAATTTTGATTCTTGTAGAACCTTTCTTGTTACTTTTAAAAAAATAGTTTTCTTTTCCTGTTTTGCTTAAATTATTCAACTAACACTATTCTTCTAACACCATTCTAACAGCAGTCTACTTTGGATAAATTTGTCTTGTCTTTATATCATAAAAATAATAAATTCTCTATTAAAAGTCATACATTCTTACCATTTTGTATACAGACTCAATAGCAGAAAAAACAATCAAACAAAACCAAATCACAAAACAAACAAACCAACCAGACAAAAAAAGAAAACTATTCCAGAACACATTCTGTGCAAAACCAGTTTGTAGTAATTTCTGTATTCCCATGAATCACATGTTTGAGAGCTACAGACCTAGTCTATCCTCATTAAAGTTAATAACAAAAATTATATTTTTTTCACAGGCAAAAGATAAGGCCTAAAGAAAATTTAGCTCCTGTTATTCATCAGCTAAAATGGACAGCCACATTATTCTTTCTCCAGCAAGTCTGATCAACTTAAAGTTTACAAAACTACACTGTGCGCTATAATGTTACTAGAAGATGGAAGATTTTTTCTTAAGAAAATGTATTTATACTCCAAAGTACATTACTTGATCTATCTGCAGCAATATCGCAGCACGTAGGTATGTCAGTAGTTTGGAAACAATCAATACCTAGAAATGGTAAGCGAAAGAGGTGTAATTTTTTCTGTATTTATTTAGATTATGCCAATGAAAATTAAAATGTACACTGCTCCAAAATAGCCCAGCAACTAGAAATTTGAATGCATAGTATTAATGCTTACATTTCACACAAATAGTGATGTTTTCTCGATGCCTATGCTCTTCACTAGATAAATTGGTCTCTTAAAATGTAAACTTGCTTGTTTCAGCCGTACCTTTTGAAAGAGTAACACAGAGAAATCATAAGACTGCAGTGCCTGCCCGGATGTGAAAGTCTTAGCAAATGTCCTTGGCAATTTTATTCCAACAACCATTCTGAAGACAGGCTAACTAACATAAAAAGGATTCAAATGGGTTCTCTGCTATTATATGAAAAGTCACTATGCTAGTTTAGATTGTTTAAAGGTATATATTAATTATATGTGCTGGCAGTATTTTTAGTAAATTATAATGATCTTTTTCTATTATCATTCTGTGACAGATGCCCATTTGGCTGCTTTCTTTTATTGTCTCTGCATAACTTTCACTTTGGTCCCAGAAATTGCGCCTGCGACCAATCATTCGTACAGGTGTGTGGAAACCCATCATCCTTTATTCTACCGTCTTAAAAGATTTTAGAGACTATTTGGCAATACTGTTGTAAGTCTGTGAGGAGTTTCAACAACTAGAAAGTGAATAATACACTGTGACAAGGAAATCTAGAATGCTTATAAAAATGCTGTATGAAATGCCAAGATCTGAGATTGACTGATCTTTTCACTAAAAAAAAGTGTATGGGAATTGAAGAATTTCTGGCTCTGCCACAGCTGTTCTTAGTGACTTCAGAGCAAACAGACCAACTAAAATTTTGTCTCAGTGAAATCAAAGGGAATTTGTTATTAACATCAAGGAACTCAGAATATTACCCTTTATGCTTATGTTCTGGTTTTCTATCAATACGATGAGGGTAATAAAACTGTATTTCTGATTCCATTTGTCTGTTTGGATTGTTGGCTGTTCTGCATAAGAGTGGTTTCTCACTACACACATCAGAGGGCAGTGATCTTGACTAAAGCTGCTAGTGCTACACTAATGGATACAGTTCATAGAATAAAAAGACATAGTCAAGTGCAATACATTTTAGTCAACTTCAAAAAGACTGTTCTTTGAATTTCTTTAGTGGTACACATTCACAATAACAACATATATATCTTTGCCTGGATAAAAAAAAATCAAATATTATTTATTGAATACTTCCTATGCCTTTGCTCTGATCCAAAGCCCTTTCAATGTTAATAGGTATATGACAGGCCTTTGTATTTCCAGAGATTCCTGAAAAAAAATGAAATCCTATTTATTTCATGAACATTCAAGAACGCTTATGAATCTACTCTTTAAAAATAAAATAGCAGACTTGACTTGGTGAAATTAATTTATTTTATTGCCAATTAAACAGGGCAGGATAATGAGAAATAAGAACACATTGAAAAAACACCTTCCCTCCACCCCTCACTTCCTCCAAAGCTCAAGTTCACTCCCAACTTCTCTACCTCCTCCCAGACGGGGAAGGGGAATGGCAGTTGTGGTCAGTTCATAATGCTTTGTCTCTGCTGCTCTTCCTCCTCACTTTCTTACCCTGCTCCAACGCGGGTCCTTTCCAGAAGTGACAGTATTTCACAAATTTCTCCAATGTGGGTCATTCCCATGTACTGCAGTTCTTCATGAACTGCTCCAGCATGAGTCCTTTCCATTGTGTGCAGTCCTTCAGGAATAGACTGCTACAGTATGAGACCCCCAGGCTCACACATCTTGCCAGAAAACCTGCTCCTGCATGAGCTCCTCTCCATGGGTCACAGTTCCTGCCAGGAGCCTGCTCCTTTGTGGACTCACCATGGAGTTGCAGCTTTCTTCAGGGCTCATCCACCTGCTGGGTATAGGGTCATCCACAGGCTGCAGGGTGGATATTGGCTCCATTGTAGTCCTCCATGGGCTGCAGGGGGACAACCTGCTTCACCACGGTCTTCCCTACAGGCTGCTGGGGAATCTCTGCTCCAGCACCTGGACACCTCATCCCCCACCTTCTTCACTGAGCTTGGTGTCTGCAAAGTTGTTTCTCTCACATACTCTCACTCCTCTCTCTCAGATGTTGTTGTGGAGGGATTTTTACCCCTTCTTAAATATGTTAAACACAGAGGTGCTACCATTGTCACTGATGGGCTCAGCCTTGGCCAGTGGTGGGTCCATCTTGGAGCTGGCTGGAACTGGCTCTATCAGACATGGGTGGAGCTCCTGGCATATTCTTACAGAAGTCACACTTGCAACCCCCTCGGCTACCAAAGCCTTGCCACATAAACACAAGACACTAGACTTAAACAATTATGTCATTAGCATTTGGAAGGCCAAGATAATATACTTGAAGAAACAACTGATTATTTCCCTACTGTAAATAGGCAGCAAAATTTTATTTTATTGGGTTTGTTCTTTTGGAGTACTTCCTTTCTCCTTCTACATGTGAATATAGATGACTAATAGTAATACTTTATGGGCGTTCATTGGCTAATATCAAAGCAACTGCAGACCATTTCACAGTGGTATCAGGAACAGAATTTTTGACCAGCAATGGCTCATATACGCATTGCTTCATCTAAGGTAGACAGACATTCTCTGTTATCATTCTGCATTCGGTATCTGTCTTTCTCTTATCATACATCGCTGTTACTGACTGACTGATGATGTTTGTCAAACTGTAAATATTGTATTCTGTCTCTGTGTCTCATTTTGTTTTTTATTGGCAGATCTTTCCAGGAATTATGTGTTATTGCTATATAGATGCCTCTGAAAGAAAGGATTAGATTAAATGATCTGTAAAGTCCCTTCCAGTCCAGTGCATTGTAGTTTTAGTTTTAGGAAAAAAATCGATCGTGGTAACAGCTATATCAGGTTTCTGCCTGTGATATCTGCTCTGCATCAAGCAATCTGGCAGTCTTCAGGCTTATAGAATATTAGGAGAGTGGAGATAAGTGCAATTAGACTTGTGCTATACATAAATAGGTGCTAAACATGCTTTACAGACACAGTATGAGATTTCTGGTCATATGATAGCCAGACAGCCAGAAATCCTGGGAAAAATGTAGAAAAGGAAGCATATCTAGAAGATGAGAAATAACATCACGCTAATAAAAGATTGTCACTTCAGTTAGTTATTTTACATCTTCCATAGCCAGTGAAAAGAAATAGCCACTTGTATACTGTGAATTTCCTGACCCTAAAGTAGATCTGTGAAAAAGAGTCAAATCCTTTAGAGATGCAGACTTTAGACAATTAATTGATATCTAGGTGTCCAGACTAAAACCACCAAGAATTAGATAGAATGAATCCCATGATGGATAAATGTCAAAGTCTGTGACTTCAAGACCCAAAATTTAGCATACAGTCCATATCAGTTGAAGCATGTGAAATTCAATGGTTAGTACAAAAAACTAGTGTTGAATTAGACAGTGTCATTTGGCCAAACTGTGACATGATTATCCGTTTTCTTTATATATTATGTACTGCAACTATATATGTAACAAAAGCAACTGTAACTAAGCTTATGCTATGTCTGTAATTCATTAATCATTGCAGTCCTGACTAAACAGTTAAGGTAAAAAGGAAAGATCTTTGTAAACGTCTAAATTGCAGAGAGTTTTATCAATTTCTCAGCATTTCAGGAAAAAACAAACCAACCCATAGGTGCTCTCGATAGTCTTCTGCTCTGGAACTAATTAAACTAGACCTGCATACTAGTCTCATACAGCAGTCTGTAACGGCATTATTTCAGTTTCCAAATGTACCCCATACACTTACAGAAGCACAAATTAAAGTGACCTTCTCTGAATTAGCCAGGTGAGCAGTTGCTGCTCTGTTTCAAAACAGAAAGACAAATTCTGGCAGATTTCAGCACCTTTGAAAATGAGGCTATTCCAAGAGTGATATGGATTTATAAGCTCAATTTTAAATATCTGGGTTTGAGGATCTGGCCTATGTACAGATTAATAAGATATTCATACATTGGCTTAAAATATTTGCCAGATATCTCTTGAAATGTAATAAATACTGTGAAATACAGTGAGACAGGATGAGAACAAAACTGAAAATATTCCTTGCGGTGAAATAACCTTCCTTTCATACAGATGCTTTCCTATTAGCTACTACCTCTGACCCTTATCCTTAAAAAATGACCTCCTCTGGTGAACAATGTATATAAGTGTCATGCTGAAATAACCTCAGAATGTGTCCAAGCATGCCAGGAAATAAATATTTTACTGACTGTAGCCACCAGCCACAATATTTATATTTAATAAGCAAATAATAAACATGACATTAAATTGCCAGAATTACAAAGACTAGAAGCCATCCATGAAATTGTCAATTATCTGACTCTCCCTGCAGTGCTGAAAGGATAAAGCAAAGATTCAAACTGCACTTTTCTCTGTATCAATCTCCACCTTATACATTCCCTCTAGCTCAGCCTCTTTAACCTCTCAGAACCAGTTCTCCCCATGCTCATTTTCTTTGAAAAATAACATTTGACCAATATACTCAACCCAAATGTGAGGTCACCTCAAATATGCATTTTAGACCAGGTTCCCAACATCCAATATTCTCTTTAAGAAATGTTTTCTGATATGATAGGAAATGGTAGAAAAATAAGAGCATTTTTGGTAGAGCTGTTACACAAAGATCAAGGCTACTGAAAACACGAGTATTACCATTTACTTTCTCAGACTGAATCTTTCGTTCCTATCTGAGTTTATAAGTACTGAAAATCATTAATATCTACAGTAAAGATATGAGCATCAAGATAGTTTACAACTTTCTTCCCTTCCCTTGGGCAATAATTACCTACATACCAATATTACATATCTGCTGCAGCCTAAACAAAAAACTTTGACTCTAATTAAATAGCTGGAATTTGTTAGACATTCTTAGATCTGGTGTTGGAACTGTTCTATATTTCAGCATTCGAGAAGTTTTTTTTTTTTTTAAGAGGGGGTAGTGGTAGTCAGAAAATGCTAATTCATCAAGACTAAACTTCACTGTAAAAATACATTAGTTATAAAAGTTGACATACTGAAAAAGAGTCTCTGAATCCAAGCTGAAATTTCTCGTTGAAACAGAAGAAATAAAAAAAGTGAGATGACATGCTTGAATTCTTTTCTGACATAAAATATCAAGGTCCTTGATTTACAGTTATCCCACAATTCAAGTGAATGTCCCAATTATTGGACATGTGACTATACTGAGGTAGGGTTTTTTCCCATTATCTGCTCTTGGTGCCAGCCCATTTGTGTAAATTCTACCTCGAACAAGGTTCAGTTTGAATCTTATCTCTTTAAAATTGCTGATCCACATCCTTTCTTGTAGTTCAATGAACGACCATCACCAATAGGAGGTGAAAGAGGTGGTACAGACATTAAGTTTTGAGTCACTTACCTGAATTTTTTCTTATCATTTTTTTCATAATGTTTTTTCTGAAAAGTTCTGGTTTTGCCCTTCCAAAGAAAAGGAGCATTTCTTAAATTTCAAAGTTTAATGGGTGGAAACAATGCTGCCTGCTCAAAATTAATAATATTTTGGAGGGAGAAAAACTGTACAGGTTTCAAATGCAGGACAGTTTAAGGTATTTGAATTTTGGCATTTGAAATACCTAATCAGTTCTGCCTTCAGTTTTCAAAAGCAGCTTCAATGAGTTTGGTTTCACTTATTTAATTTGACTAAGTGATGTTGCACTTAGTTCATTTGCTCAAATACAGGATAATATTTTTTGGTTTTTCTGTTAGGTAGAACAGGATCAAATAAGTACAAACAGTGGTGGCCCTAATGCTTTATAATTCTTCGTGATCACAAGAGAATCTTTTCCAGTGGGCATCTGTGCATGTTTGCTACAACGCAAGTTTAAGAGAACAAATATCCTACAAACCAATAACGGAGGTTGTTCATTATCAAGAAAATACAAGATGAGACTGCTTAACTGGTATACATTGGAAACCAGTAAAAAATGGTCATTACCTTGTGACAGGCCTTGTAACTTTCTCCTATGTCTTGCTTTCCATGGTCAGCCCGAATTTCCACATACTTGTCTCTGCAGGTTTCAGGATAACCACAGAAATCCCTGCTGAGGGTTAGCGCACAGACACGTCACACCTCCTCTGCCACTGCGTGCTGCTTCTTTTGATATATATGTCCAATTCTGCTGTGTTAGAGTGCCGGGCTTCATGCTAACATGTGCATCATCTGCGTTTTGCAAATGAGAGATGTAAGACTCAGGAAGATTTTAGTGAGAATCACAAAGCTGTGCTGGGGGTGGACCTCATGGTCACCAAGTAAGAGTCAGCCCTGACTGCAAGTAAGTGCATGAATAAACATTTATAACCTTTCTTTTTGCTATACAAAGTCACAGAAAACTGAAACATATAGAATATAATGAACCACTTAGAGAAAACAGGCATTCGTTTGGTTTTGATATTGTGAAGTTTGTGTATAGTATGATAATTTTTCTGTCACTTCCTCATGATAAAAAAGTAACAAGTATATAGTAGAGATTATATCAATGCCATTACTTGATGTAGCTAAACGACGTATGGATTCTAGAAGTAGAATACTTTTTTCCCCTACAGCTTTTTCAGCCTCACGTCAGTGTGAATAGGAATATATATTCCTTCACAAATAAAGTGTATTAAGTCAGGATACTTTGATGCTTCACTGTGCTTCGACATTTAATTATTTCTGACATGATTCCAAAATATGTTTACTTAATGAGGTATACATACAAATCAGATTTTTGGACTAATGTTTCATTTAAACAGAAATATTGTTTCTTCGTTTCAATAAATTCCTTTATGCTCAGATAATATAAATAAATCATCAATAAATTCCATGCTCAGAAATGTACATTTGCACACAGGTTTAGTCACAGCTCTTATCTGACATACATTTCTGAGCCTTTCTTTCCAGTTTCCCTCTGTTTATGTTTTGCTCACAAATGGTAGCTTTTTTACCACATTTTCTCCCTTCTACTTCACATCTTGATAAATGACCAACTCCTGAAGCAAATTTCACAGGTCCATCATATTAGCAGCTTTCCCTGAACTTCTGCAAGCATTTCCTACTTCCATTTGAAGAGCCCTCACAGCAAGAGAATGTTAAAACATGTAAATCACTCCTTTAAAATGCCACAGTGCTGTTAATTACTGTCTTGCTGGTATCACGTGTTTACTATACCAGAGTTAATCACAATTTTATTGTTTATAAAGGGTTCATTACAAAAGTCTTTTAGAGAATATCTGCTAGTCTTTAAAACTGCATAGTGTAATCATCTCTCAGAGGAATGTGTCTACCTAAGGTTAGCTGGAAAATGCAAAAGACTAATTATCATCCCGAATCACAATTCAGCCATCTGTTATAAGAAGGCAATGCCCAAATCTGAATCACCCAAAAAATAAGAACATTGTGAGAGAAGTCCAAATATGTTTTGCTACAGTACTTACAGAGGTAATAGCAGTAATATTGCAAACAAATTTCATTTTCAAGTATTGATGATATTTCTTCTCTAAATGTTGTTATATTATGAGGAATTATGCATAGAGACTGCTATATATAAGATGCATTAAATGATGACACTGGTGTTCCATATTTGTTTCCCCTTGCATAGGAAGACTGGTGGAAATGAAAGCCTGTGTTGAACACAAAAAGGTTCACAAGAGGTTTGAAACAGTTTTTACAGTTTTGATATGAATGATTTGGTAGCTTATGAGTTTTGCATTAAATTGAAAGCATATATACACGTTATGTGTGCTTTCAATTTATATATAGAGAGGGTTGTATATACAGTTTGAAATTTTAATATCTGTGTCTATAAATATACATAATATACACAAGCATGCCAGCTGTTGACAATTGACTCAAAATATCAAACTCATCGAAAACCCTTAAGTGAGGCCAGGACTTTTAAGTCACTTAATATAACATTTCCAATAATTCAAGCAAGCAAACAATAAAGTTCACATTTTGATTTCCAACAAATACTTCACTTGTGACAGATAATATCTCTTCTTTTTCTTTGTTAATTATTTACTGTATGTTATTTTGAGCACATTATGTATTACATCAAAAGGCTGAGGTTGGGTAAGTTGACTCCTCCTGACTGCTGAAGGTTTGTGAAGCTGGTGAGAGGAGGTGATGGCCGGTTCCCCAACAGTAATTAAGCATGATCAGCCGGGATAAGCTCCTGAACTGAGGGCTCAGAAAGACAGAAAACAGTAAGAAAGAAGCCTGCAGTGCAAGAGAAGTGACAAACTCAGTTTCTCAGGACTCCTGAAACTCTCACTTCTGAGAAACTCCTGTTTCTCAGGACAAACACCTCAGGCTGTGCCTCCAGTAGCAGCTAGCATGGCCCAATAACAGCAGTCCTGTGGAGCAAACTGGTGCTAAGGACCTGGTGTTGGCAGTATATATACTTCATCAGGACCTACTTCAGCTTAAATTTAGTCTGATTCATGGACTGAAAGTACATTAGCAGTAGGAGCATGTGTTTCTGAAATGTATCTTCCAATTTAATGTCATCTAAAAAAAAATCTAGTTTGTATACTTTCTGAGAGCACCCTGTGAATAAACCAAAGCACAATAAATAGTGGCAATGGGGAGAGCTGCTCTAAAAATATAGTACTGATCCAAACTAAAATGTTAATGTAGAAAAAATCTTTGGAGCTGAATGAAAAAAATTTGTTCTTAGAAAAGAATATGTGCAGTCGGCAAAAGCTGAAATGACATTGAAAATTGCTTGAGGGAGGGATCCACTCTGCAATAACAAATTTGCAGAACATAAAGAAGTTCTCAGACTTCTTTATTTCTTTTTGTCTTATACAAAAGATCTCAGTTTTCTCTGTAGGTAGTGTCACTTCATTCTTGTTCAAAATATAATAAAACAAAGCATTAGATAGTGAAAGTTTTTTGGCATTTCTTTGGGTTCACTTAGAAGAAGAGAGGAACTCGGAGGCAAGACAGATACTTAGCAGGGAAGAAATAAAAGCTTTTTTTTTTGTGGAAAGGAAAGATTAATTTTGGAGCTAGGGACTTTCTTTAGGAAACAATAAACATAGTATCATAGAGTGTACTTTTTCCCTCTACAAGCCAAGCAGCATTGTTGACCAAAGAACATATTCTTTGGTTTTGTTATTCAGCAAAACTAAACCTCACAGTCTTCCACCAAAGTTCTGTAGTCTAGTTCTATGAATAAAAGACTGTAGCAGAGCAAGTTTGATACCATACCAGTGATGTTATCATAACTAGTAGAGCCTTGCAGCAAGAAGATACCAGAGCTCTGTGTCTAATAGTGCATTTCTGTTGAATGTGGTATTCAAAGACCCCAGAACAAGGACATATGCGCGACTAGCCTAATTAAATATAAAATATTTGTTGTCTTATCAGAAAAAAATCCAAACCAAACAAGCATAAAAACTTGCAGGCTGTTAAATATTAAAGAGAAACAGCAGATTCTAACAAGGTTCCCAAAGGTACAAGCACAGGATGTTCACAGAGTTCTTCAAAATAAAAGCACAGGACAATACAAAGGCCACAAGGCTATAAGCATGATCACAAATGGTTATATATTCATCATTTAAAGATTGTAAATTTTTGAGCTGAGCAAAACTGGTCTTATAGATCACAAAGAGAACAAAAAATCAGATATCCAGTGCAAGTAAAATGTCACGTTTATAGTAAAACTTGAACACAACACAGAAATGTGAATTAATGAAGAAAGAACAAAAGAACTGTGTTTAAAAAAGCTTCTAAAAAGGAAAAAAACCCAAACCCAAGCAGATGCACAAATGAGAAGAAAAACCCCTTCCACCAGCATCATACTCCTCCTGATGACTGCATAGTAAGATTTTAATGAATAAATATTTGAAATTATGATGTGGCCTCTACATTTTTGGTCCACTTCTTGTTCAGGTTCACCTGTAGTTGAAGTTATCCAGTTCAGCCACAGTTTAAGCCACACCAAACTTGAAAATAATGACCTATACTTGATTCCATGTTGAGAAAAAAATGTAAAAAATTCATAACACATTTTTTTTTGGGTTCAGTACAAACACGTTCAACCAAAATCTGCAATCCAACTATGGTTACTGATAGCCAGGTCATCCAGACACAACGTTTACCATCTGAAACCTGCAGTAGGTCCTATTACAACATACAGACACAAGGCTCTGATCAAAACAAATCCAGCAATCTAACATAGCTCCTCTCTGCTCCTCAATTGCTTCAACTTATCCTAGGAATAAAAATTAAAAAACCAAGCCATTTCTAGGAGTCTTTGCACCTGGCTTAAAGAGGAGCTGAGAACATGCTGATAAGATTGCCCTTTCAGGAGAAAGAGAGAGAACGTCTTCCTGTTTTTTCTCGGTTCAGTACAGCATAGCAAGGAACTTAAAGTGAGGAAAAGATGTTCTGAGTAAAACCTTGATTTTTGGCGATGTGTGAATCTGAGAGAACACACAGTCTTTTTCTTAGATGATTACGCTTTAGGATCTGTGCTAAGGAGATGCTGTGAAAAGATAGATAAGAGTGATCACTGGAGTGGACTGTTGCCCTAGTTTACCTTCTCCTTCTTGCCAAATTTTATGTCATCTATATGACTGAATATAGTGGAAAAAGAATGTTTCAAAAAGGTCAAATGAAAGATGACCATGGCTTTTTTGTTTGTTTGTTTGTTTTGCCTTGTTTTATTTGCTTACCATGTTATACTGTATTTCTTTAAAGAAAGGGGTGGTTGTGCAGCAAACTGCGAAAGTTGCTTATTGTCTTTCCTGGCTGCTGTAATTTCAGTCAGATAGAAACTTGTGGAAAGATGAAATTTTGCTTTTCCTGCAAATGTCTAAACTTTTCAGGGTGGGTTTTCTAAAGTCCATGTAGAAAACAAGAGTGAGGGACAGCCAAAAGATATCATGGGCAAGTGGAGGCTGGGAAATGCTGAAGAGAAAAGGGCAGATGTGACCAGCCAAGGGCCTAAGGTAACAGGGGGAACTAGTGCACCAGGTGAAGTCTGATGACACCCAACTGTTGTCTTGTAACGCTGTAAAGGACAAAAAGAAAGGAGCAAAGTTTCATCCTGTAAAGACAGAGTGCAAAAAGCAGAGATTGCACCCAAATCTTCATAATTTTAGTCTGTCTTAGCCAGCAGACATGAGTTTTTATATTTAAAAAATTACCTGGTTTAGTTTATATTTTCAGAAAAGCTAGCATTACCAGTTCCGTGTTCTCCTGGTGTTTTGCATATGCTCACTGAACACAAAACATTCCGGAAGATCTACCTCAAAACCTAGCCAATTTGGGATGTATTTTACCAACAGTAACAAAAGAAAAGTATGAGGAGGAAAGAATGGGGAAAAATTGAATAAAAATTGGAAAAGAAATTAGAAACAAAAATATGATGAAAAAGGGAGATGGAGCATATGGCAAGAGTAATACTAAAGTATTCTGGATTGTCTCCTTCACATCCTCTCTAAAAACTAAGACACTTAATTTGCCCTGAAAGGCTGCATTATGCCCTTACACTCCTGGCATACTCATTGATATAGAAATTGGTAAGGAATGATGTTTAACCATGTAATTCTAGAAACTCACTGTGCCACATCATGCCACCATACTCATCCCACATTCACAGTTAGCCCAGTTATCTGGGAGGATGAGTGAGTATGATAAACATTACCTTCATCTCATGTTTTGGAGGGTCTGTGCATTAAGACCATGGTGTCAAACTGGGCAAATGGAAAATTTTTTTTAGTGGGCCAACTTTTAAAATTAAAAAGAAGTATCTTTATTATTTAAGTTTTATGACCAGGGACTAATTCACAGCCTGAACAATAAAACTTCTCTGTAAGTCTTCAGCAGACACACCAAATCCTAATTCCCTTTCCCTTTCTCAGTCATAGTCTTTTTTTTTCCTTACCCTTCAAAATAAACTCAAATAGCTAAAATAGCCCAAAGACTTTATAGCTCAGTCAAGCTACTTGGTTGTATTTGTTTGATGATCTATCATTATTTATAGCAATAGGCTACAGGTACTTGAAGCAGCAATGCCATTATACAGAAAGCTAGTCGCAAAAACACTGATAATACTTCTTAGTATGAGTTCTAACAAAGACATAAACTCTTACTTGTTATTGTCTGTGGTTTGCAATTGCCTCAATACAGTGGTAATATTTCATAGGGTCCCCTTCACAACCCTTTTCTTCCTGTTTATAATAAAGCATAGCTAAGGATGATTTTGGAATATTAAAAACTTCAAAGGTAACTAAGCTGCATTAACTGAGCTATAAGAAGAATGGAAGAATTCAGAATCATCACTTTTTTTATTGTTTTAATCTTTTCTTACCCTATTGACACAATAAAGAGGGCTTCATAACAACTGCTATCTGAACTGCCGTGGTGCTCCAAGCCATACATTAATCTTCAAAGCCGAAACATTTTGAGTTGTATTTCCAAGAATGATAGTGTGGTGTTAGTAAATCAGTGCTTCCAGTTCTGTAAACATTCTTATATAATATTTTTTTATTTTTCTCCTTGAAAATGACCAAGGAACATGGAAAGATTTTTGTTAGTAATTTGCATCCCATACTTCAAACTTCACCATCATCTGCAAATTGACATTAGAAAAGATAAAAAGTGTCAGGTATTTACAGCCTTTTTAAAGTTTTAAAACTGGCAATAGCTATAGTTTTATAAATAAAAATTCATGTCATGGTTCATTACATTTTAATAACTGTTATTTATAATAAGTGCAATATAGTGTTAGATTATTACTAATGTAGATTCATGCTTTCCTGAGGGGAATATATTAAAAACAACAACAACAACAACAAAAAAACCAAAACACTGCAGGCTGAAGGAATAATTTATTGTAAAATTTTTTAAGCAATAAATGTTTCCGATTAGTATTCAAAGTTCATTAGTCATTAAATATATTATGATTAAATATGGAGAAGAAAGAAAAAAAATTGAAGGCCCTGGCAGCAGAGGAAAGATGATGATAAAGAAAGGAGCTAATCATCAGAATCCGGGAAAAGAAAGGGTTGCTATATCAATGTTGAGCAAGAAAATAATGCAGAAAAAAACAGGTGGTAGAAAATTAGACAATCACAACAATAACTATAGAAAAAAGATAGGAAAGAGGACTCTGAAATTGCTCCATTTGTAGAGCACATAGCCCTGTAAATAAGACATTGCCGTCTCTAGAAACAGGCCCAGAAACTTTGAATTAGCTCAACAGTGCAAGGCATCAGGACTTGTTAGACTTCATCAGGATTTCCAGACCGCCGTGGATTTTTAACAACCAAGTGACAGCTATCTAACTTGTATTAGCTTTTGCTTCCCTTTGTGCAATTACATGGCTGAACATCTGTTGTTATAATAATGGATACATATTTTTGCAACTGGTAGGTAATAACTACAGATAGTTGTTCTGCACAGAACAAGTTATCTAACATCCTAGGAAAAAAAAGGGATATACAAAAGTACAGAGTGGTAACAGTGTCCTTGAAAGTACAAACACCACATTCTACCAGAGACCCTGGGGCTATAAACGGAAATTAGCGGTCACTGCAGAAAAGCAGCCTTGTGAGCTGGGTAAAACTTGTTATTGGGATAACAAAGAAAAAAAATACAATTATCTCATAAATGTAAAATACCATGCATAACAAAAATCAGCATTGTGAGTAAATAAGAAAAGAACAACAAAGCAGACCGTATCAACACACTTATAAAATTAACTTCAATTAAACCCACAAGTGAGGGGGAAGAACCTCTCCCATTGACGTCATACTTCTTCCAACAATAAATTCATAACACTGACAACTCACTGTAACAACATGATGGAAAGAAAGCGATCACTGGGCTAGAGAAAGGGGTAGAAGGTCAGTGTATAAGTTCTACCTGTTTGTTTATTTATAGTAAGCTACAATTGGATAACTGAACCTTAAGGGCTCATATCACTGTAAATGAACTGATAGTATCTCCTTGGGGGTGGTGGTGGTGATTGGTTGGGTTTTTTAAAAATTTTTTTCATTGTCTAACAATAAAGATTTGTTGTCTCTGCACATCAGCTGTGTTTCTTTATCCCACAAAATTGTCCTGGGTATAGTGCAAGAAGCAGAAAGGAGTTCTGTCTTTCCAGAGGGAACATAAAAGATGGATCTGATACATTTGGTATTATTCTCCTTGAGTCATCTGGCTGGAAAAGACTTTCAAGAATTTTAGGCACAAGTGATGTTTTTTCTGTCCTACATGAATGCATCGAATGGTGCAGCAAAACAGTAAAGCTCAGGAGGTGGCCTGAGAATAGGGGTTGTGATGAAATTCTGAAGATGTTTGACTACTGGTAGCATCTATAGAAAGAAAATTTTTCTTGTTAGATAGATTTCAACTATTTTTGGAGTATGGTCTTTTGGGATCAAGCGTGGCAAGACTTATAAGAGATTTAAAATGAGAAACAAGAGAGAACACTGACAAAGGCAACTATAACTTCCATGCCTAGCTATAACAGGGGATACAGAAAATCAGGTAAATGAGGATATAGCAAAGGGTACAGGAGTATTTCCAGATACGGCTATGCAAATCAGTAAAGAGTAAGGTTTGATATTTATGTGTTTAACAGTCAGACAACACACAGCAGAGTTAATTCGGCAGGAACATTAGCTGAGATCTGAAATAAACAACTGATATAAGGTGATGGAATAACAAAATGGAGAAGTTAGTTAATTCATTGCAATGCATGAGAAAAAATGTTATAAGAATAGAAGAAACTTCATAACTGGAATGTTATGTTAGGGCATAAACCATTCCAAAAAAAACTAAAATAAGCTAAAGTACTTGGAAAAACACTTGCGCTAAGGAAAAAAATATAAGATGATATAAAGACAGAAAACCTGATGTAGCATAGTTAGACTTAACTAGAATTATTCAGAGAAAAGACTGTAAAAGAGATTTTATTTCTAAGGTAAGGACTTGCTGTAGGTGTCCATGGGAGGATACAGATGAAGTTAGATTTTAATATTACTAAAGACATGGCATGAATGTCTTCCTGTTGAGTTATTCTGGTTCGCATATAAAATTTCAAGATACTCTTCACAGGGAGAGGACAGGATAGTGGTTGTGGTTATGCCTACATTGACAAGTCCTTTTCTTCCTGTTTTATGGCTATCTGTCCCTATTATCATCTATACTGCACATTTGTTAATTCCCAGGCTTTCTTGGAAAGTGAAAACTAACAGTTCCTGCTGAGACAAAAAGTATCTTGGTATCCTCTTCAGTTCACACTAGGATTTCTCTGTGCAGGTAATATCAATAAGGTGACACCAGGTTTCATTCTTTCTAACTTGCACAGACCTATAATGATATCCCAGCACACCAACATCCCTTATAAAAAACTTCATGACATGTAACAAATATCCTTAGTGTGAGGCTGTGAAACGACCATTCTGACCACCTATGCCGCAGTCCTCTCATTATTTCAGGCACTTTGAACTTTAAATGAAAAGCCACAAAAAAACAACACCCCTCCCACACACAAATTAGTCATGCTTCAGAGGAAACAGGTCAAGTTCTATGCATTGTCTACAGAGACAACTTATTCCGGGGAAAAAGATGGGTCTCCAAACCAGAGACAGTGCCTATAATTTTAGCTATGCACTAAGTTGAAATGGGTGAAGTTGCTTGAAATAGTCATCAGATAAGCTCTAAAGACCATCCTTAAAGCAGGGTCTGGAAACCAAGTTTCATGCACGATTCCTCTGGACATGATTCTGCTTCACAAGTGAAGGGTAACAGATCTTCCCCTTCAACCAAGGTTTGATGGAAAGGAGAAGCTGCTGCTTGTTTTGCACAGTCACTAAGACTGCTTACTGCATTGAGCTCTTTAGGCAAGAAAGATGGAAGTGTATGAATTTGGGGAGGTTGATGTAGTCTACTTAATATAGGCAAGACTATGGTGTTTCCAAATGTTATTGGTTCATAACCAGTGACTCAGTGACAGGAAGTCATGGCTATATAAAAATTTTGAGAATTTGTGTTTAAGACTTGCAGGGCTACACACCACTTACACCTCACGTTGGGATCCTCACTGTACTTGCCACTCTGAACAATTTACAAAAATGTGCTGATTTAGACTTAAAAAAGGAAAAAAGAAAGGAAATTAATAGGGAAGGATTCTATAACGACACAAATAAAAGAGAAACAAAGAAACATACAACAGTTTTGCAGTAAGAATAGGGTTACATTTAAAATAATCCAGACACAACTGAATATTAATTGAATGCTTTGTCTCAGACTTTATCTGAAGCATAGTGGAATACATGTGGAACTGTCTGAAAGTTAATGAGAATGCATATATGGAAATAGGTCAGAGAATTTAGTGAACTTGAATTGGGAGGTCAGATAGTCCTCATTTTTAAACAATAAAGAAGCTGGAAATGAAACCTACAATAAAGGCTTAAAACATTTAGGTTTTTTAGCCAACCAAAATTAAGACTGACAGAACATATGATTGCTCTCAACAAATACTCAAGAACTTGAATGTCAGAGAGAAAGAATTGCTATTCAAGTTCAAGGACAAAGTTGTCACAATAACAAATGGATTTAAGTTGACTGAATAATGTTGACCAGAAGTGAGAAGAAGATTTATAATTCTAAAAGAGAAGAGGCTATAGAGCAACTCTTCACTCAACTGCAGAAGAAAAACCATAGCTAAACTGAATTTTGTTACCCTATGAAACAGAATTACAATTGTATGACATAATTGACTGTAGGCACTAAGCTCTGTTCCAGATGTTTCCTTTCAATCCTTTGTACTATATTCCTAAAAAAAAGATATTTGCGAATATATTTATATATACACATCGATTTCAAATGTGTCACAGTTATGAAATATCTAGAGCGTTTCTTTTTTTCCTGTCAATCACTTTTTGACCCTACTTCAGACAGCAACTAACTGATCCCATGGATTTCAAGGTTTATTACTTATCTTAGCAAGAATGCTTTCCTGTAATTGAGCTGTTGTGTTTGTCACTTAAAAAGCAGCTACAACATGAGCGAGAAGCAAAAGTTCTCATTAGATATGTGCCAGTGAAGCAAATGTACTTGCTATACTGATCTGATCATCTGTAAATTTATAAAAATATTTGTGATCCTAGTTTGCACCAGCACTCATAAAAGTAAATCTGCCAAAAGACATGTCAACAGTCAGGAAACAGTGTCAACAGGAATTTCCCTCAATATTTGTGCAGATATTTAAAAAGCTCTCTGCAGTCAGAGGACATCATTTTTTTTTTCTTCCACAAAATTAAGATACCGGTTTTCTTGGATAGACACGTATAAATTTTCTTCTTTGAGATGTGTTATCTGTGTGACAGTCACAATGTTAGCATGCACCAGTTAGTAATACTACAAAACATCTATATTAGCAGTAACTATTGGTTTGTCCTCCCTCACGCTCTCCTCCTTGAATGGTAGCTATAAAGACAGGGCATAGCTTGTCCCTTCCTTACAGTTGCTATTAAAGAATACAGCAAATTAGGTAAGTGAGAGAGAGATAGGAGGGAGTACTGTAAATGTCTTTGAAGTAATTGTCTATATGTTCACTCACACTGTGGGTGACTGAAGAGAGTAGCAAACTAACAATTACCTGTAGGAGGACCCTTAGAGTTCTTAATTAAACAAAGATTGAAGGATAACTCCCAAAGGCAGCATGATCATTGGATGCTTCAGCAAGTGCATAATGCTTAGTAAAAGTATGAACGGAGCTCCAGGTGGCCTCTCTGCAAATGTCAAGTGCAAAATGTTCCACAGAGAAGCCACTGTCACTGCTTAATGAGCCCTTGTAAGGAAGGTAGTTTCTCTGCCAGCAGTTTGATAGCATTCTTTTACATGTTGTGATAACCAGGATGGTATTCTTTGTGAGGACACTGAAACCCCCTGAGATCTTTCAGCCTTAACACAAGGACATGGAGAGACCTCCTGAAGGCTCTTCTGTCAGTGTAAAAGGACAATGAGTATTTACACTCCAATGTGTAGAAAGTTGCATTTACTGAGGGATCATGTGGCTTAGGAGAGACATGGCAGTCAGAAAACTCATCCAGTAAAACCTTGGAAAGCCTGCTATGGGTTGTTTTTTCCTTATGGAGATGACACTAGAGGAATCAGCCATAAGATCCTGTATCTCAGCTAAGCCCTCCTGAGGGAATGATAGCCACTGAAAAGGCTTTAGCTAGATAAATGAGGAAGACACCACATCATTTAAGTTTGTAGAGCCTGCACTTTTGAACTGAAAGAGCCTATCGATATTGTACAGGAAAGCAGGTCTTTAACTGTAGATAAAGGCTATTAGACCCTTCAAAAATTTCTACTGGGGAGTGAGAATGCTGATTAATCTTCTACCTGAGGACATAAAGTGACAATGGCTGCTAAACTGGCTGTGACAGAAGAAAATTACAGGCTACACATCTTTAGTTTTGAGACATAGCTAAGAACTGGAAAAATCGCTGAGGCTGGGAAATGTGACTTATGAGACTACCAATATACAAATGCAGCTATTTAATTTAGTAGGTAGATCTACTAGAATTTCTTCTACTGTTTATAGGACTGCTCTTCCCTGGAGAATAGATATGCTCTAACTCAAACCCATCCAGCAGTTTACTCTGAGACAAACTAAATTTCCTTTTTCTCATGAGAAAAACCTCTTGAGAAGGACAAGGCCAGGGTGACTGAGAGCTGATATCTTAAAAAAAAAAAGGATAGTAGAATCCTTGGCTATGATATCCAAAACTCACTAGCCAGAAATTATAAGCTGGGATGTTTAATGTAAATTTGACACTCAGTCCCAGAAAAGAGGCTGAGATGAGGAATTTGATAGTGACTCTGAGGGAACAATAATGCATAGCTCTTCAGCATACCTTCAAAATATTGTCATTATTCCATCAGCCTTGTCTCCAAGATGATTTATGCAAAGACAGGCCTGTAGGTAGCTCAGGGCATGGCTGTGCCACTATGTTTTCAGCGTCTACCTGGGAGAGATTTAGTGTGTAAAAGAAATAGGGTCTGTGTGGACATGTATATGGGCTTTTTGAATTAAGACTGGAGCAAGATCAAAGATCTCAAGATACCCATCAAATATTTCTGGAATGTAGTTCATATAAATATATACATTAAACAGGACTCTTGCCCTTGGAACTGCAATTCCTTAGAGATATTTTTGGCCACAGCCATAAATGCTTTTTCAGGACACCTCTCACCATTATGGACCTAACTGTGATATCCAAAGCAGAATTATCCTACAGACAAATTTTCAACTAGGACAGGATCAAAAGTGTTCTTCATTTCCTGGGATTAAACCTGAAAAGAACCTGTAATAATAACATACACTATTTATCAGTAGCAATAATAATTGCTGATGCAGAATCAGGAGTGATGAAAGACATTTTCATTCAGAAAAACAGTCAATATATTTGTAGTATACTTTGATGACACTGAAGGTCTAGAATGTTGCATGACAGCAACTAAGGAGAAAAGGTATGGTATATTAAATTTTAAACCCTTTATTCCCCTTTCCCTTTTTCATAACACTTCTTTCTTCAGTTTTTGACACATTAATCAAACATATATTTACAGTCTTAGTCTTTTTCTCTTTTCTTTTTTATTTTTTAACACTATTCTAAAATATAATGTGATTGTGTTTATGCTAGTATGAAAAACTCTGTTCTTCCCAGCCTTTTCCAGAAGACTGTTAGGATGGTGCTCTGCATCTCTTAAGATTTGTTCCCAGTTGTAATAAATATAATAATACGATGATCTGTGTAATAAAAGTTAGAAAAATCCTCTTTAAAAAGCCACAGTGTCCAAAAATATATCTCCCTATTATTCCTAAAATAGTATATAATCTTACATTTTTGGACAAGGAATTCACCAAAAGAGATTTCTCAAAATTCCTTGAGTTGATTTTGGTTTACTATTTATATCTTCTATGTATTCTGCATGGGAATAAATTCATAGATTAAGTTCACACACATTTTCAGCTAGTAGCCTTCCAGATCGCAACACATGATCATAGTTTCTGAATATTCATTTGTGCTTTTTTTCCTCACTGTGAATTGAAACAAGCTTAAGGCCTAACGAGTGTTATTTCCCTTTTGTATGGTGTGCCTCTCTCTCTTAATAACTACAATCAGAAGAAGTAGATATCATGTCATCTTTCTCTCACTGTATGACAGAACAGGAAACAGAGTAGTACATTCATTTTTCTTTCTTTCTCCAGACTAGGATGGTCTCAATGCCTGCACTTTGAGTGAGTCTACATTTCAGACGAGGAGCATGCTTTCAATAAAAATTTCTGAATTTTTTCCACTTAACATAATGTACTTCTTATTGGAAATGATCTTAGACAGCCCAAGCTCGATTCCTTCAAAATGAAAATACACTAAGAAATACACCACTGAAATAAACCTCAGTGTGCTACAACCACTACACGACTGAATGCTAACCCCTTGACACGCACATAGTGTAGAATACTACATTTTCTGTGCCAGCTGCTTCACTTTAGAACCCTTTCCATTGCATGGTACTTCCTGCTAATGTAAAAGCCTTTCTTTATCTTTTCTGTTCATCAGAGAAAAAAAAATCAGTAGTGTTTTTTCCTCTTCCTATAATGAAAAAACAGATTTGACAGCATTAGCAGCCTATATGAATTCCTTGAAGCAGAGAAAATGTTAGTACAAACTCTTAGCTTTAATACAGTCCTGTTGAATTAGAAGCTGTTTAATTATTTAATTTCTTAAATGGACATCATGAATTATAAGCATGGTCCAACAAACATTATAAGCACTCAGTTTACAAATAGAGCACTACATTCTATAAGTCTTCTCATGCTTAAAGTTAAACAAGTACTTCACTAATACATTAGATCAGAGTCTACATTTTGAGAATTAGGATAGATGTGATGATAGTTTCTAGGACTGGGGAATGAGAGATGCCTTGTAGCAATACCAAATGAAAAAAACCATATTCTTANAAAAAAAAAAAAAAAAAAAAAACCCAGAAAAATAGTAGCTTAATATGGGTTCACTACAAAATACTTCTAAAATAAAGGGGGTATGAATAATGAATATTTTAAAAAATATTATTAATATACTTCGTCAAGGCTGAAGACATTTGTTTACTGATAGTGTACATATATAGATGAAAGTAAGGAAATACAACTATATTAACTCACTAGTGCAAGTAACAATATTAAAACTATTGTTTCAATAGCTGTTACGCTGCAATGCATCATGAATGTGACAGCAGCTAATCCTGATTCTGAATGAATGTTCATTAAAAATACATATTCAAGCTTCCATTTTCTCCTGATCTGTGTAATTGAGTGGAAAGGAAGTGATACATCCCCCAGCAGCTGATATGTACTTCTAACTTCCCCGGAAACTGTCCAAGCCATCACCTTCTCCAAGCATTCGCAATCACTTTTGTCCTTGCCTTATAACCTCAAGAGAAAAAATGCTTCCAGAAGAGGAATGCAACAAGTTTTAAAAAATATCAACTCTACAGCTGGACAACAGAGATGGCATGCTGGACCTAGGACAGAAATACAACAATAACCTGTTATTGCCACAAAGTACATGGTAGTTTTAGGTCACACTGCTGGCATTGAGCATTGTGGTTAACCTAGACTGAATAAATACTCTTAACTATTGGCAATTGTTATTGACATGAACTAACTAAAAATAATTTTATTGTTCTTCTAATTTGAATACTATTTACATCATCCACAATCTCATCTTGTAAAACTCTCACAGAATTTAGAAAGTTACTAGCAATACAATTAACAAACAGACATGAAATCTTTCCACTTCTTCAGATTTTTATGCATCAGTAGATGTAAGAAGCTTTCTTGTCTCCTTTTACACAATTTCCTTGCAACACTTCACAACATAATGGCATACTGTGGAGACCAAAGTGAGTAGCCTAGTGCGAGCAGAAAATGCCATCGAGGGAACCTTCTACTAAATAACTAAAGCCACTTTATCTGGCTAGGGAAGTGCAGAGGCTCTTTTATGAGGTAAGACGTGCCCCACATGTTCAGAAGAGCCAAAAGCAGAAACTTGTGGTACAAAACTTTTTATTTTTGTGTTAATTTGCTGGTTTTGTTTTAGGGAAACTATGATGAAGACTGAAAATGTAACCCTTCAAGCTCTATGACAAATAAAAATATTATGGAAAAAAATGTTTTTTACAGATAAGGAAGTTTCAGAGTGCTGTTGAGTCAGAATTCACTTGCTTCAATAAACATGCCAAATGAATGCAATGTGAAACAAAATATTGCATTTGCTAAAAGAAATACACATTAAAATGAATATAGCCATAGATAGCTGCAGTGCTTAGAGAAATAAATACAGCTCAAACTAAAATAAATGGACGACATTGAAAAAGCATGCAACTTTTACAGAACATGACAAAATGAACACTGCACCATTTAAAACTGATTGACAGGTAATGAACTATAAAATCTGTATTGAAATGGAAATGACAGAGAAAGAATAGCACAAGGCACCAATGCTATAGTCACAGGGCTGAAAGATGGGAAAATTTCTGAGACAAGAGCACCAAAATTAAGCAAATTAGAGACTGATGAAAAATCTATGTGTTCTGATTGAATTAACCAGTTGTTGAGAGGCAGAACAGCACTGCGATTTAACATGACTGTTAAACGGATGTTCCTGCTTATATCAAATTTCCCCTACAGTTGAAAATTAGACACCAGTAAACCAAAATGCATTCCTTCACATCTGGCCTTTCCTTGGTTGTAACAACATACAGTAACCATTTTATCAGTTTACTATCCAAGTTTCAATGTGGTAAGTGCTTAATGAAGCACACATCAGTTTATTCTGAACTTTCATTTCAGGACTAATTTGCTTTGCATCTGTTTTGAATTCCTTTCTAAGCAAATCTTCTCCCAATCTATTTGATAAGCAGAATTCAGATAGTAATATTTACTTGCAACATTTTCTGGGACTTGCATTTACTTAATAGGATTATTTTATTTTTTTTTCCCTAAGGGTTTCTCTGGTTCCTTTCCTGCACAGAACAACAGCTTTCAGTATTTCTGGTTTTCATTCAATGGACTGCATTCCATAACTTGAAGCCTCTAGCTAATCTGCAGAATACAGTCACTTTCAAAATGCTTTCAAATAAACATTGTGATAAGAACTTATGATCCTCAGGATAAACTTTGATACTTAAAAGTATACAGTTAAAAGTTCGAAGATTACTGCTCCAAACCATTCATTCAAGACATTGAGATTCTGGAGAAAGTTCAGAGAAGGGCAATGAAGCTGGTGAGACGTCTAAAGAACAAGCTTTATGAGGAGTGGCTGAGGTTGTTTAGTTTGGAGAAAAGGAGGCTGAGGGGAGACCTTATTGGTCTCTACAACTACCGGAAAGGAGGTTGTAGAGAAGTGGCGGTCGGTCTCTTCTCCCAAGTAACAAGTGACAGGATAAGAGGAAACAGCCTCAACTTGCACCAGGGGACATTTCAATTGGATATTAGGAAAAATTTCTTCACCAAAAGGGTTGCCAAACATTGGAACAGGCTGCCCAGGAAAGTGGTAGAATCGCCATCCCTGGAGGTATTTAAAAGATGGGTAGATGTAGTGCTTAGAGGCATGGTTTAATGGTGGGTTTTGACAGTGTTAGGTTGATGGTTGGACTCGATGATCTTAAAGGTCCCTTCCAATCTAGACTATTCTATGATTCTTTCATTCTATGATTCCATTCTATTACAACTATCTGCATTAGGTCAAACAATGACCTACATTTTATTTTTTTATTATTTTTTTTTTTAAGCAGGAACAATATCACATTGGGAAAAAGCCTGTCTTCAGGAAAAGCAAAGAATATATTTACAAATCAATTGGTTCTTTAGGGGTGTTCTCACAACATCCTATCTGCACACAAATTGATTTTATATGTAGTATCCTACTTCTCAATATACTGTCTCTACAGACAGCCAATAAGCAAACAGTGTTTTCCCTGAAGTGTTAGCAACAAAGGAAAGAATATGAAATGTAATAGTCTAGCTACTGAAATAGAGGGGGGTGATTTCAAGATTTTGGTAACTTCACTCACTATTAGCCAGAAAGTGTTATTAGGTTGCATGATCTTAATCTTTGTACAAGTAGGTCATTAAATTTTGCCTTGCATTGTGTTTGTTTAGACATGTTTTGAAAAACTAATTTATTCTTACTTTGAAGTCATCAATAGATATCCACTGTATTTTCATGGAGGTACTATGCATTTATCTCCATTCACAAGCACACTCAAAGGGTAATCTCTTAAGTTTATCATAAATTAAAGCAACAACATGGGTGCTCTACATCTTCTTAGTGTAGTCTAAAAAGCTCATGTAAATAGTTTCCCTAACAACTTCAACCTATTAATCCTCAAGGTACCTTTAAGTACATCCTCAGTAAATTTTCGCCTCTTTTACCTTGCTACCTGTGTTAGATGATTTTAACGTTGTATTCTTCAACTTCATGAAGAAGTAATGTTTAAATACCAAAGACCATGATATTCCTTTTGCAGGTACTCCAAAAAATTTCAGAGGATAACTGTTTTCTGATTTTCCTGGCCCTTTTTCAGCAGCGTGGTACATGAATGGAATGAGAAGGAAATAACTACCCTCATCATTAAGCTCCTTTCCCGTACTTTCAAAATCCTGTAATTGTGAAATCACCTGGCTAAAATTCATCTCTGAATCAAATCTCATTTTATTATCTTTTTTCCTATATGATTTAATTTTATATTTATTTGTTGTCATGATTCATTCAACATTATTACATTTTACCTCATGCTCGGAGCATCTCTCCATTACCATTCATCCCGCACACATATAATGTTTTTAATGTTAAGCTTGTGATAATTTTTTTCTACAACTTTAAAATTCACATCAGTTTCCACTATGTTTAAGTTATTTCAGATGAGTAGCTATTTTCAATAATAAATACTCACATAAGAAATAAATTCTAAATCTCTTTTTGGTAATGGGTGTTTCTGTGCTAGCCGTCCTAATTTTTCTCTCAGGAATGTTAACATATTTCAATTCAGATTATCAAAAGGGAAGTACATTTTCTTGGCGAATGAAAGGACATGACTGCAAGAATGCTGAGAATGAGTAAAATCCATCTTCCTGTCACTATGCAATGGATTATTTTTAAATACCTATAGTTTTTTCTAGTCAGTAATAGCCTGCAAATATACACATCAAATAAATCACTGAATAAGGAGGAATGAAATGGAACAGATCTATTAAAAAAGGTATAGTGAAGTGTGTTCACTGCTCCAGTGCACTGAAATGAATTTGGATTAGTTTTGCTATACTGTTGTATTGGAATCTTAAACACAGGACTGTAGGCAATTTACAAAAATAACTGAATAATACACTGAGAATATTTGCAGATCTATATTGACAGATCTCCATCTTCAAAACACTCCTCAGAATAATAAATAACAGTATATTCAGTTACTAAAATATCCAGATGGAGACATTCTATCAATTACTGAAGAAATATGATGGTATCAGCCTATGAAATGTAAATCCCTGAAGTTTCTGTGTAACAAAAACTTCACAGTTAGATACAGTTCTAAGAATACTGTCAAGAAATGTCAAACTTTGGAATAGCAAAAATGTTGCTTCAGTGATACAATATATTAAAACTGTCTGTACAATTGCTTTGTCCAGGAGTAGTTTACTTTGTCATGGACAAAATTCAGAATGCATCTGTTTAGTATGAGAAATTTATAACACCTAAGGGAATCTGAAAAATTGAAAATATTTCTAATGGAAAAAGAAAAAGATTAAAGAATACAAGTAACCACACAGCTAAACCACATTTTGATTTAGTACTCTTCAATATGTAAGCTGAAATTCATCCTGAAGGAATCACTATAAGAACAGTACAGTATGTAAGCATCAAAGTACAAAAATTTCAGAAAAAAAATAAAGTCAAATCGGTACATAAGTGATACCACCGCTATCCAAGCAAGAGCTTCTGCACAGGATGAATTTGAGCTAGAGTTTTGTGGTGTGGAACTGAACTAAGATATGCTACACGGAAACTGAGTATCTTTTCTTTTTTTAAACAAGCTTTTAAAATAGAGAAGGAAGAAACAAGTCTTGCCTATTCACCCATCTTAACTTTAACAAAGAAACTAGAGATACAACGTTAAGATGGCACCTAAAATGCCAGTTATTTGGGCTTTTCAATCAGTAACTGACAAAGATTTTGTTAAAGGAATAAAGGGGGAAGGATGATGAACTTCAAAGTTTATTATAAGGGTAATGGAATGTTAAAAATGAAGTCATGATTTCCTATTGTTACAGTATCAGTCATTAACTGCTAGAAAATTACTTAAACAGCATCACATAGAGAGCAAGAGATGCAGTAGATGTAGGAAAATGGTAATTCATATATTCTTAATTTTGCATGGTTTATAAATAATGGCCTCTGGGATTAATATTTTCTCACAGTTAATGACTGCCTCGCTTTAGGGCCAAACTCCTCTGGATAGTCATTAACTGTCAAGAAATGCTGACCCCACAGGTCATTCTTACTGAAGTGCTGTATAATGCATATAACAGTTATGTAGATGCTGAGTATCACTGCAATAAATATTTAAATAAGGTGCTTAAGTAAAGCTTATGGGTTATTCTTGAGCAAATGCTTTGGCTGGGTGCGGAAGGTGGGCACAAGGATGAACACTTTCACACAAGGGCAACTGAGCCTAATTGTTTTTATTCTCTGATCAAAAGGACCTGGGATTAAGTCTCAGTATTAGCAAAGATGAGAGATACTGAGACCACAGAAGAGACCCTAGTTTGGAGCACTGCCCTTTCTGGTATTTGTCTGCACTGCAAAATAAATAGAATCCACTGCCAAATGTTCTCATTGTGTCACAGAGGTTCATGTCCAGAAAAAAAGCATCTGTTTTGCTCACCCTCCTTAGATTTGGATGGGTAGTTCAGGCACCTCCCTTAGGATCACAACCATTATTGTCTCCAGTGAAAGCTATATGTCTCCAAAGAGTGTCCCTGCATTTTAAGCACTGAGCCTCCTTGAGTCCGCCAGTCAGACATATTGATGAAGGAGGAAGTTTTCCCACCTGAATTTAGACACCTGACAAAGGTTGTTATAAAGCTTGTCTAGTCTGAATTCAGAGTACTGCTAGATATATAACTGGGCAGCAATCACTCTTTTTAAAATGCTGATGGCCACAGCATCCACATTTGAATGACAATAGCCTCTAAGATAGAGAACACATCTATGAAGTGAGTATTCAGGGATCATTTCCTTCCTAAATCTGAGAGGAATTCAGTTTGCCTTACCCACTTCCCAAGTAAGTGTCTTATCCTCTAAAATATAACATAGCCAGAGCTAGAAGCACCATACGCAACTCTTGTGGAAGTAGGGCTGCTGCATAGGCAAGAAAACAAGAATCAAGTACCCAGAAGTCAAATGTACAGCCAACTCTTCAACCTTTTAGGTGAAGCATTAAGCATGGAGAAGAAAGGTTTGGTTTTCTGGCCCCCACCCTGAGTTCTGCTATGGTTTTTACGTTAGATCAAACACTGAATAAAAAGCAAATGCTCGGAAAGATCTCCCTGTACCAAATACTGCACTATCTATACACTACTTCTGTGAACAAAAACACTATGTCTCTAAGATGTTAGGTGTCTCCTCACCATATACCTGAAATGCAATGAAGTTTGAGAAAAAGTTATGCTACTAACTCCTCACAATGATGTATTTTTATACAACATTGTACATGACTAAACACCATAGTCTGGTCACTGCATGTGATGTGTGGTTCTAACTGGAGATCAGCTGAATATGCATCCCTCCAAAATTAGGGTGGAAATTTCCATAGCACTAAATCACTTGGATATAGACACCACAAAAGCATTTTATGCATCAAAATGAGTGGTCTGCATCCATCATACAATCCCTTCCTCTGCCTCCAGACGACTGTTTAGGGTGTGCTGAATATACTGCACTAATTGTGACTTTGTTTATAAAAACCATAGTCTTACTGCTGTAGCCAAAACAGAAGCCTGTGATGGTAATAAATTATAAATATACTACTAAGTATGTAATAAATATTAGCTTGCCTAGAACCTGAATATAAGCCTACTAAAATATTACAGTTAATAATGTTCTGTATCTGTTTTGCAAAGTCATGATAGCATAGCATAGCCAGACAAAATTTCATACAGATACGTGAACAATGTATTCACCAAAGGGGTAGACAGAGGTGACCGTAGTTGCAAGTAGGATCCAAGAAACAAAGAGCTTCCAGAAGACAAGATAAACACAAGGGGCTGCAAATATGCAGGACATTTTCCCAAATGCACAGCTTTTGCAGGGGAGGAGGGGGCAGGGGAAGGAAATGCTATTAGGCATAAATGAGGAAAATCAGAGAAGAAATAAAGATAAGCCCATTTCCATTATGACTTTTCTTGTTAAATTGCTAAAAGCCAACAGGACCAGTAGACATCATTGCTAACTATACAGTTTCAGGTTCGTGGTATGGTATACTCACAGCTAAATTAGAATATAAATGCTAAAGGCTATGTATATATAGTAATGATGATGCATTTAACTAACAATAAGAACTGACTGAATTTATAAAAAGGATTGACCTTTACAAGCAGTGTGTCGGTAGTGAATTAACTTAGTTTTATTGTTTAAAACTGGTCTGGTTTGTCAGTCTTCTAAACCGTCCCATCACAGTGATCTCTGATTTCCTGATATATATCTCTGCTCTTACACTACAAATACTTATATAAGAAATGCTTAATATCAAAGCAGAATAGAAAGAAGTTTTAGAGATTTACTATGGGGTAGCCATCACAAAGAATGGTGCATTTACAGAAGATGGTCATTGCCAGAAAGAAACTCAGAGATGACAAGTATAATTAAAATCTTTGTTTTGAAATGCCTCTAAGAATGTATCTGCTATGACAAGTGAATCCTACTAGGCATCATACCTTCAAAATGAAAGACAGAGAAAAATGAGTGATTGTTAATTGCCAGGAAGACAGATTTTTGTTGTTGTTGTTGTATTATTTATCTTCTAAAGAGATTTAATTTTGTGTCATTTTTCAGACAAAAATCCAAACTGATTGATGTGTAGTCCACCCTTTGAGCTATGACAAGAAGCAGAAACATAGTCCAAGACTAATGTCTAAGATAAACTTGAATGTTTTGGACTAGAGTATACAGACTACAGACCAAAGTCTCTGGAAATAAAAATGAATAAGAGCTAATGAACAAGCACATTGTATTCAATATATAGCCCAGATGTAGATTCTCACAGTGAGTATATCTATACCCTGGCATTCAAGACGACACTCTTTACACCATAAAACCTCCTTTCTTGTGTTTGATAGAGCTATGTAGGGCAGAACACACACATGCCCTCTCAGATCTGGCTCAGCCAGAGAACTGCTGTGCTATCACATATTTAAGGGTTCTGTGAAAACCAAAAAAAGGGCAGAATTTTTTCTGTGTGAATGTATAGACCTTAAAGACCTATGGATACTGAAAAAATCTTTCTGTGTTCAAGTGATATACAAATTAAACAGTAAGCTAGCCCAAGTAATAACCCCATAGCATTTCTAATCTTCTGAATGTAGATCTCAAAGACCTTGACTAAACAAAGAAAGAAAAAAACAGGGGATGTTTACTGAAATATGTATTATCTCTGAATGCCTTTGTGCGGTGTAGTCAAACTTTCTGGTACTTTTGTTCCCTGTAACCATGGTTAGAATTTCAAGGGACTGTTAACCAGATGAGAGGCCACTGAAGTAGCATAACAAGTTGTTTCATACCCCATACTCTGAGATGGGGAAGTTCTACTGTCTCATCAAAAGTGTTAATACAGCTCAGTATCCAGTTCAAGAGTCTTTGCATGGAGAAATTTATGCTTTGTTTATTAATTATCAAATCATGGGTTTGGGATTTTTCAGGACCACTCCTAAAACAAAAGGGGCTCCTTACATTGGGGTTGCAGAGTGCAGGCACATAAATGCACCTTAGGGACTAGATTATACTTTTGGGGGAGAAAAATGCTTTCTTGTTTTAGATAGAATTTGGAAACCTTCATAAGTATCCAACCTCAATTCTTTCCAGAAATTACTTAAGGCAAGAACAGCCCTTTCTTAGGTGGATACAAATGTATGTAGATTGGTAGAGGCTCAAAGCAAGGCTTAACAACCATACTGAGTGTCATAATCAAGGGATCCAGGAGATGAGTTCCTTTACAGATGGTTCTGAAGGTTAGTGTACAAGTTCTATGTGTCTGCCATCTGACAGATAGGACATATACAATCTCTAATGGTTATATGTAATCACATAGTGTACCTGAAGGTGCTGGCAGTCAGGTCTTGCTGTAATGACACAGTACTTAACATAAGGCATAGAATAATGATGGGAAGTCCGAGCCTTTCTAAGGACCAATAATTTTCATCCATCTGGCCCTCTGTGTGGGTATCCTACTGAAAAAATGAATTAGTCTGAGCATAGGAGATCACTAGAAGAAAAAGACAGAAAGGCTGATAAGAAATGCAACACTCAAAGGGAATTCAGATTTTTAAACCGAAATAATGTCTTCACAGAGAAAACACCATCTGAAGCCGCGACTGAAAATTTCAGAGCCTGACCTCAGACAGCATGAAGTTGTACGCTACCGAATGTCCTATCAGGGCTCAGAAGGGTTTTACTGAAGCGGTAGGATGAGTCTCCAGACGTGGAATCAAGAAGGTGTCATGCATATGCATGCGTACCCCCCACCCCAGTACGGGATGTCACATTAGATATACAGACATTCTGTATACAAAGAATGATGGCATCACTCCACACAATGGATTTTTAGGCTTCCAATAACTTATTCTTGCACAACTTGAACAGTAGTTTAAAGTTCTTAATAAACTTGTTTGCTTCACAACATTAATTTGCTTTTATACGTTTAGGGAATGGTGTGTTCTAGCAGGTATTTGTTAAAGTAATGATTGTCACGTATGTGGTTGTTTGTCTCTGTTATGCTTTTTTATTTATGCTGCTTGTGTACATTATGAATTATTTTCAGCTTAATTATATGAGATTGCATGAAACATACTCTTAGAGGATTGACATAAAATCATTTGCAAAGGTGATTCTAGTCTGATAGTGTTTTTTTAAATTAAGACTAAAATCCAAAAAGAGAGTTGGTTAATAGTGTTCTTTTCTGTACATGAAAGCAGGGGTTTCTGAAAAGAAACATAAAAGGCAGAATTCAGAAAAGAAGGTATTTCTATTACAAAGAAATTATGTATGCTGTGCACATGCTCACTTCTGCCCAAAGCTATAGGATGAGATGCTGAGTTAAAACTGACCTATTTAGCTATAGCCCAAAAAACCCGCAAGAATATCTCTTTCTCCAAAGCAAAACTCCTTGAGGAAAAGATGATATGGGTTCCTCCATATGAAACCTTCAGTTGCTCTTTAATATTCTTAGCTCCCTGTAGAAGTTATCATCACTTTTTCAATATTTTACCTAATCTACTTTCTTTTCATTTTCCTAGGGAAAATATGTTTGAATTATGTAAATCATTATGCATCTGCCAATATGAAAACAGTCATCAAGAGCACTTAGAAATAATGTAAATCCACAAAAAATATACAAAAAGCGGTACTGTAGAACTGCACATCTAAGCAAAACCTATTTTATCCCCTAGTCCTGTTTACAGGATAATAAACTTCAGTCAGGAGAAGTAGAAGGATTGATTCCATTGTTCTTTGTGCCCCCAAGAACATCATAAGACGAGATGGCATTTTATGGGGGAAGGCTTGAAATTTCGTATTAAAGGATATTGCTCTTTAAGAAAAGATGAAAAATTTGGGAGAAAAAAAACATTATTATTCTCAGAAACAGTAGCAACATTAGTGAACACAAGATATAAACTAGATGACTAGCTGTCCAATGATCTTTTATGCGGTCTCTGAAAAAACAATCTCAGGTTTGATATGGATTGTTAAAGCTTTTAAAGAAATACTCTGTTACAAAACCTTCTAAACAGAGTAACGGTATTTAGGAGACAGCAATAACATTGTTCCAATGTCAACAATATTCTCAAACACATTTTAAATATGAAAAATAATGATACGATGTGATGAGGCAGTTTTTATAGTATGCAGAAATTTTTTATAAATGAATCATCATAAATCCACCCTCATGATCGAGTAACTGAGATGCCTAATTTTAAGCATGAACAATATCAATGATGAAATTAAACAGTGCTCTGTATGTTTCTCCCAGACATTTATCACAGCACTAAATCCTTGTAACATATAAAGCAAGTTAAATATCAATGCGAAAATCTTCATTTTTTGTATATTAGGAACAAGTGTTGTGCTCACAGCTTTCCTTTTCTGGAGAGTCTAGCTATAACTCACCGACTTGGTTTGGCTTTCAATTGCGTGTATTCGTGTTTTATTTATCAAATTGTACAAATCAGGTAAACACTACAGTGTCTGCAATAACCTTATCTGAGCTTATATCTTAATTCTTACATAAGCAGAAAACCAAACAAAAGTGAGAACTGAATCTTCCACCAAGTTGTTTCCAGATTACTGAAGATAATACCTGTTCTCTTACAATTTTTGAATTGGAATATTATAGAAATTTTAGCATAAATCTAATAAAAAATTGATTTTTTTTTAACAAGTACTGTTTCAAAAAAAACATGACATCTTCATTGACTGATGAACTACAGAAGATATTTAACATGCATGCACATACATTTGTATATACACAGTTCTTAATTTATGCTTTGTCTTTTAAAGCTGTTGATCAAAAACTAATTACCTAGTTTTCAGGTAATTTTGAGGGATAAAAGATTCAGAGGGAAGGGTTTTTCTGTTGATTCAAAAGCCTAGCCAGTCTATCTAAAACTACTGCATGACTTGGCTACCTGGGTAAATGCTACAACCTGATACGTACTGTACAGTGCAAACTTCCCTTGTTCCCATTAGAACATCCTATTTTTCTAACTGTAGGACTATCATACACCTGAATCATAGAATCATAGAATGGTTTAGGTTGGAAGGGACCTTGAAGATCATTGGGTTCCAATTCCCCTGCCATAGGCAGGGACACCTCCCACTAGACCAGGTTGCTCAAAGCCCCATCCAACCTGGCCTTGAACACCTCCAGGGATGGGGCCTCAACAACTTCCCTGGGCAACCTGTTCCAGTGCCTTACCACCCTCAAAGTGGTAATTTCTTCCTTAGTCTTTCCAAAGTCTAAGTCTTTCGTCTTTTAGTTTAAAGCCATTCCCCCTCATCCTATCACCATATGCCCTAGTAAAAAGTCCCTCCCCAGCTCTCCTGTAGGCCCCCTTTAGGTACTGGAAGGCCACAATAGGCCTCCCTCCCCGGAGCCTTCTCTTCTCCAGGCTGAACAACCCCAACTCTCTCAGCCATTCAAATCTAGCCATCTTTCTCATAAAGTCAATAGCATTATTTACTTTAATTTCAACCATACAGAATTGGCCAGAGTGCATCTGCTCATTTTCTTTCTTGTACTATCAGTCATTACCCAGTCGAGCTACAATCTGTGCTTAGTGTTAGTGCCATTACATCTGACAGCAATGTATAACACATTCTGTTACGTGAACAGTTAGAAATGCACTGAACTGAGATCTGTAAATGAGTCTCACTGCAAGAATTTTTATAACACATTTGAATTCAATGGGCGCATACTGAATCTAAAATTCTGCATTAATTTACATTTCATGAAATGATTTACAGAAATGTAAATCAATCCACTTCTGTTAAGTGATTACTGCACTTTCTCCTTCTCCTTTACAAAAAAAAAAATTCTTTCCTATTCACTATCCACTCAAGTCTAAATCATCCAGTGATGCTTAACAGTAAAGATAGAAAGAACCAGGAGGCTTCACAATGTCTTCTAAAGGTCAACAAACAGTCTTTGGAGAGATCAGAAGAAAGAAATATCTAGAACTAAAGGTCTTTCATTTAAAAATATCATGTAAGTAGAAAAGCCCTTCTGCTTGAAACAGGCTTTTTCAAACATTTATTCCTGCAGCTATCATACAGTCACACTTGTTTTCCTATCACCTTATCGCCCCCCCTTCCGTTATAAACATGAAACCAAATTATGTGTGCACTCATCTTTTTTCTCCAGTGCAAAAACATTGGTCTTGTAATTTTCTTGATATTATAATACAATTTCAAGTTTGCAGCAGTTAAGGATCTCTCTGAACTTTCATTACAATACCTTGATATATAATAAACCATTATAGCTATGCCTTAACATATTAACTGAGGAGAAGACAGTTAAATAAGTTTAAAGTGATTCAGATCCTTTCATAGGTTTATGCTTAATTATTGTCTAGCTGTGGTGTGCAAGTTTGACAGTGTGCTGCTTCCCTCCCCCCAACCTGACTTTCATCTCCCATAACGCTGCCCAATCGATAACCAGCCATGGCGGTCATAATGGGTGCATATGGTCATGGCTCAAAGTGGATTCGGGGGAGACACCACAATAGCCAAGGGGTAAATTAATCAATATGCCCACCTAACCACAATACTGTCGTTGATATGCAAATAGGACTATAAGTCAATAATCTTACCCCCATAAATAGTGAACAGCCCAGGACCCCTTTGAGCTCTCCTGCATGACAATGAGCTGCATTCCAGGATCTCCCCTTGAGTAAGGACACCTCTCAAGGTTACTCCTCGAGGCTGAGAGATTCCTTGCCACAACAGATCCTCAGCAAGTGACTAATGCTAAACTTTGAAGCTTCACTAAGATTATATCTTAGAGTGATTGGGCACATGTAATCCTTTAGACATAAACTGTTGACCAAGTCTAGGACCAGGATTGGATCCAGCCATGCCTACACTCACAGAATGCAAGGGTGTCCTCTTTGAACCTTGAATCAATGGGAGGGTCTCCCTGACAGTTTTTTCTGACCCTGCCCTCTATGCAGTAAATAACCAAGTGTACCTTGCCATCGAGTCTTGTTAAACCACTGTCATATTTACTATCAAACTTCATTAAATCACTGTTTTTTATCAATAAATATATTGCTGCTTATCTCTTACGAGTGAAGTGCATCACTCCACCTGTGATGCCAAGTTATATACTGGAAAGGTATCTTCTGGAATTTTTAAAATAAAGTGTATAGTAAAGGAAATCATACCAATTAAAGTGGCTACAGTACATATCATGTAGCAATATATTTGCATATGTTACATTCTTTTCCTCTGTAAATCTGAAAACCTTCATCATTGGAGGCACAGTGATTTATTAAAGTTTAATTAGCAGACCTTTAATCTACCAAACATGTGAATGATGTAAAGTTGTTAACTGACATTAAAAACTGAGAATGCAAGTCACATCCTTGCAACAGACATCATAAATACACAGATTTATCTCTCTCTCAAGACTAATGCATTCAGATTCTTGCAGCCAAAATCTTGGGTTTACACTGTCTTCTTAGACTGGATATACTTCATTAGACAGGGAAGACAGCAGTGTGACTTTGTGGCTAGGGGATGGATTGCTCTACAGAGCCTTACATGTAAAGAAGCACAGGTAGAAGACAAGGGCCCTAACTGCTACGTGAGATTGAATTATCTTCTACCCCATGATCTTCCTAGTCTCCTCCCCAGTCAGACAACCCAGCAGACATGATTTGATAAGTTTATAAACAATTTTTTTCTTATTTTAAATTTAGATCATAAGCTCTCCAAGAAAACATCAATTTTTATGTATTTGAATGGTATATAGCACCTTTAGCACAAATTCTGCATCTCTAAGCACACACTTACAAAAAATAATACCAGTAATGCCAAGATTTTTTGTTGCTTCAGTGCTCCCAGATTTGGTTTGGATACAAACCAAGAAGTACAAATATAATATTAATATTTCTTTGTGTCTCCAAAATCCAAAAGAGTTTCAGTTTTGGAAGAAAATTTAGGCTAGAACTTGATATACATTGATTTGCTAATGTACTGTTTATGCTAACTAAAAGAATTAATTCCCTATTACAGAAGCAGTAACAACATTTTCTGATCTGTCTTTTCAGTGAATTGAAACTTTTCTTACTCAGGTTTGTGTAATTGTGTCACAGTCTCTGTTAAGTCAGAATCAGAAACAAAAAAATCACCTGAAGATGGACCACTACTTTTGAGAAGAGAGATAATCAAGGAGAAAAGGAAAAATGAATCATTTAATAAAAAAAAACAAACACCAAAACCCACAAGTAATTCAAGGAGAAAAGTACAGATTCTGCTTTCTTTTTTTCTTTTTTTGCTCTTTCTTTCTTCTTCTTCCTTCTTCCTTCCTTCTTTCTTCCTTCTTCTTTCTTCTTTAACTTATTTTTCCATGAAACAAAAAAGGCCCTGGCACAAATAGGAATATACAATCATACAGCAGCAAAGCGCTAATAGGATAATAATAAATATGGATGTCACAGATTTTAAAATCTATCCACACTATACACCAAGGGATTGGCCTTTAATACTAGGTTTATTTTCATTGCAAAAGTGAAATATTCCCAATTTTAATTAAGTGCCTTTCTATATCTTGTTTTAGTCTCACAAAATAAAATAGAAAAATAAATATATTTTTATTTAAACATTTTTGAACTAAAATATGATTATAGATTTAATATAATAACGTATTTAACCCCTTTTAACAATGCCAAAAGTAATAAACATACTGTATTCATTATTTCATAATTATTAGGTACTTTGTTCTAATAGCTTAACAGCATGAGTTATGTGAAAACATGCAACACATCAGAGGGAATAGCTCACTACAAAATATCCTAGTAGTATATTGTTTGAAAGACAAGGCTGTCTGCAAGAGCATAGCCCAGTTGATTTACCTCTGGAACTGTAAATGATGTTTCACAGAACAAGAGTCACTCCATGCAAAAAGCAATAACAGCATTCCTCCCTTTCATTCTGACAAATAATTCTCTGCAGTGTCATAATTTTAAATGGATCACTAAAACTGATGCCTTACTGTCCTTTAAAACTCACCTCTCTCAAGAAAAATATTTTGAGAAAATAAGACTAGTGTTCTGTTTATCTAGACAATATTTTAATTTTTGTGAAGATAGATTACCAAATGTACAAGTGAGTAAAATATTTCATCTAGAGAAAAAGCCCTGAATTACCAGCAAACAACAGTGCGCCCTCTTGAAAACACTTCATTCATTCAATTTAGAAGATTGGGTCAGATCAAGTGGAAAGCAGTAAGGCAAGGAACATGCACAATTTTTGAGAGTAAGGCTTGACTAGAAGTCAGTGATGTCAGACATTAACGAGGCTAGCGCACTTACAGGATTATGGAGTGTGTAAGTTTCTGAAAAGGTAATGGAGTCGAGTTATTTCTTAGCTGGGGGAGGGCACAAAGGAGGGAAAATCATTGTTCCTTACATTCCTGCTAATCCTGGAGAGGACTTAAAACTTCAAGCTCGTTGGGACAGAATGTTCTGTATTCATAGAACACATCAGCTTTGGACTTACAAGTCAGTGCCTTATAAATTAATAATTATAATATAAAGTCTTATCTTTCATGCAAAAGTCATCCATTTCTGTTTCTTGACATAAAACAATATTATTTTTTTTTATCTGCTGGATTAGAGATCTTCCAGCTGAATTTTGAATTCCATTCTGAATCAGTTTACTAAAGGATAAAGAAGCACCAGTACTAGCACAAAAGGGGGAAAAGGCACTTGCAGCCGGAGTTGGAATTGCACTGGGGAGGAAAAGTAGGAAGCAGCTCAGACTGATTCAGCTTGTGTTGGAAGTAATTCTATCTAAGCTAGTTAAAATACTGCAAAATTTAAGAGCAAGTTCCTGCTTCCTGTGTTAGTGAGTTTTGTTGGAGTTAATTTCATAGTTTATATTACTGATTTGAAGGGAAAGGCATTGTGCATTGTATAAACCTCCAGTTAAACATATAAACTTGGACATTTCAAATACAACCATTAAAATGTGTATCACATCTGTATCACTTAAAAGTGTTTATTTTTTTTCATAAGAAGAAGCACCAAATCAGAATCACGATATAGAATCACACAATCATTGAGGTTGGAAGGGATGTCTGGGGATCATCTAGTCCAATGCCCCTGGTCAAAGCAGGGTCATGAAGAGCAGCTTGCCCAGGGGTCTGTCTAGTTGGTTCTCTGTTTTCTTAGATGGAGGCTCCACAACTTTTCTTAGCAACCTGGTTTGGGATTTGATCACCCACACTATGAAAAGGTGTTTTGTTATGTTCAGATGGAATTTCCTGTGTTTCAGTTTATGTCCATTGCCTCTTGTCTTGTCACTGGGCACCACTGAAAAGAGTGTGACTCTGTCTTCTTCACTGCTCCCATCAGGTATTTATACACATCAATAAGATGGCGTCTGAGACTTCTCTTCTCTAGGCTAAACAGCCCCACTTCTCTTAGCTTCCCCTTATGCAAGAGATGCTCTAGTCCCTTCCACCATCTTCATGGCCCTTCAGAGAACTCACTCCGATATGTCCATGACTCTCTTTTGCTGGGGAGTCCAGAGCCAGACCCAGCACCCTAGATGCAGCCTCATCAGGGCTGCATAGAGAGGAAGGATCACCTCCCTTGACCTGCTGGCAGTGCCCTGACTAGTGCAGCCCCAGAGACTGCTGAGCTTCTTTGCCACAAACATGTGTTGCTGGCTCATTGTCAATTTGGTGCCCACCAGCACCAGCAAGGTCTTCTTTGCAAAGCTGCTTCATAGCCTGTGAACATTCTGTGGTACATTATTCCTCCCCAAGTGCTGGACTTCCCTTTGTTGAGCTGCATTAGGTTCCTGTCAACCCTCTTCTCCAGCCTGTCATGGTCCCTCTAAATGGCAACACAGCCCTCTGTTGTGTCAGTTACTGCTCCCAGTTTTGAATCATAAGCAAACTTGCTGAAAGTTCACTCTGTCTGATCATCCAGACCAGCAATGATGATGTTAAACAGTGTAAGGCTCAGTATCAGCCCCTGGGGTACACTACTTGGAACTGTCCTCCAGCTGGATAAGCTGTTACTAATCACAACCCTCTGGGCCTAGATGTTCAGGTAGTTTTCAATCCACTTCCTTGTCCACCTCCCAGTTCATGCTTAATCAGCTTGTCTATGAGAATGCTATGGGAGACTGTCAAGATAAGCACCATCCACTGCCCTCCTCTCATCCACCAAGCCTGTCATCTCACTGTAGAAGATCATGACTGCTTGAGCATGATTTGCCTTTTGTAAATCCTTGTCAACTACACCCAAACAAGTTCTTGTCCTTTGTGTTTCTAGGTTTCATTGCTCCATCACCTTTCAGGGATCAAAGTGAGGCTGACCTGCATGTAGTCAGACCCTCTTATTATTCCTAGGTGTGACATTTGCTTTCTCCCACTTCTAAGGAACCTCACACAATTGCCTGTTGCCTTTCAAAGACAATCAAGAGTGACATCAGTCAGCTCCCTCAGCACTCATGGTCATCTCATCACGTCCTGTGCACTTGTGGGTAACGGGTTTGTTTATATGTTTTCTAACCTGATACTTTTCCACCAAAGGGAAGTCTTCCTTGCTGCAAACTCCCCTCCGGTCTCAGCAGACAGGGATTGCTTAAGGCTGGCCTGATTCGTAAAGACTGAGGCAAAGAAGGCGGTGAGTACTTCAGCCTTTCCTGTATCTGTTACTGTGTCCCCTTCCCCATTCAGCAACAGGCCCACGTTTTCCCTTCTTTTTGCTGTTTATATACTTGTGTGATCCTTTCTTGCTGCACTTCATGTTTCTGGACAGATTTAACTCCATGTGGCCCTTGGCTTTCCTAATCCCATTCCTGCACAACTGGATAGTATCTCTGCATTACTCCTGAGTCACCTGCCTGTGCTTCTACCTCTTGTACACTTCCTTTTTATGTTTACCTGGGAGACCCTTGTTCATCCATGCGGGTCTCCTGCTGCCTTTGGTTTCCTGCTCATCTGGAGGCTCAAATTGTTGAGCTTGGAGGACGCAATCCTTGAATATTATCAAGGTGTCTTGGACCTCTCTTCTCTCCAGAACAGTCTCCCCTGAAGTTTGTTCAAGCAGATCACTGAAGAGACTAAAGGCTGCTCTTCTGAAGTCCATGGCTATGATCCTGACTTTAGTCCTGCTCCTTCTGTTCAGGATCCTGAACTCCTGTCATGGTTGCTGCAGCCAAGGCTGCCCTGGCCTTCAAAAGCCAAACAATCCCTTCTTGTTTGTAAGTATGAGATCCAGAAAAGTCTGCCTCCCTTTTGGCTCCTCAGTCTCCTGTGTTATGAACTTGCTATCAGTGCACTCCTAAAACCTCCTGAATTGCTCATGCCCCGGTGTGTTGTCCCTCTGGCTGCATACAGCACTGACAGACACCTTTGGATGAAATGAGAATTTTAACATTGACTTGTGATATGGTTTTAGACCTCAGTCAGTACCTTTCAGTGGATGAAAAGAGGGGCAGATACTTTGGCTAGATGATTTTGGTGAAATCTTGATGATGAAGACATGCAAGTATGGTGGAACAAGACTGCCATTTTACAGAATGTATCAGACATTCCTATAACTTTTTTTACAGGGTGATATCATCAATATATAGGGTATGTACAATAATTCTTTATTTTTTTCAAATTCAGTTTTCTGCCAGAAGTGCTGAAAACAGTAATAAATATTTTACTGCATGACTCACACTGCTTGGAACAAATTTTAATGAATTACATCTTAATGCTGCAATCCAAGCATTAAACTGTCAAAATTATGATTAATAGAATTGCATTCTAACAAAGGGGAAAAAGCTCTATAAGAGAAGAGAATTCTGTTCATTATTACTATGACAGTGGTATGATAAGGGTACTGCATCATGAAATGTTTTGTAATAACAGAAATATATAGAAAATACATTTTATGGAAATATTGCTGAATCACATACTTTTGAAAAGCCATAGTATAGGAGTGATGACCTTCTTAATATTGCTACTGCAACAAAAAGGGGGAGGAACAAATATCTGCATTAGGGTCATAGAAGGACTACTTGTTAACTAAGATACCAAGTTTTAGGGTCTATCTGAAATTTACAGTAGTTATTTCAAGAAAATAAAAATTTTTAACACATTTAAAACTTTTAGGTTTTGTTTCAGCATGAAAACAAGAAACATTTAACTTCAGGTTGACCTGATAGTTTCCACAATTGTTTCATTCAGCCAACGAACCAAAAAATCAATTAGTTGCACAGCTTTTTTTTGATGGTTCTTTTCGTACTTGACTGGTCTCCGGGAGAGTAAACAGCGTAATGGTCCCAAGAGTAATCTACTATCAAGCCCAAATAAAAGTTCTCAAACTAAATACATTAACACATAGAGAGAACCCTTACTTCAGACTGATACCTTATGAAGGTAGTTATTTCTGTGTATGTGACAGAATACCGTGGATCGTCCCTAGTTTATTTTTCTTTTCATCACTAGTAGATACTTCAAAAAGGTCAAACACTAATCATACCGTATTCCATCTCCAGGCTAGAGGAATAACATGGATTATGTTTCCAGAACTTTAATCAAGTATCCACACAATTTATTTGTTGTACTGAAGAAGAATGGTGGCATAGAGGTGAGATTTGAAGTATTTTATCGTTTAGATCTAAAAGATTTCGCTCAGGTTGGAAATGTGACTTCAAATTTGTGCAAGATATACTCGAGGATTAGTTAGCTGTCACCCAAGGAGAAGAAGCGCATCTCTGATGCATCCTAATTTACTCCTTACTTTGTGCTTTGATATCAATCATCTCGCTGTGAGGGACTTTGGAGCAGAGTACACACACAGACACGCGCACACACAGACACACTCTTTAAATTCTACTTTACTTAACCCATAAATAATTTAACCTTAATTTACTTAATAGTAAAAGATAACACTTTTCATTTTACTAATGAGCCTGCAGTAATAAAATGTGGTGAACTGCAAATTAGAAAGAAGTTTTTTTTCTCTACAGAAGGCAAGGGACATCCTGCTACAAATAAATAGTAGCATTGCTTTTACAGTAATTAGTAAAAGTTAAGGAGTAAAGGAGAAAAAAAAAAGTTAGATTTGTGATAAAGCAGTTCATTTGAAATATGTCACTTTGTCAGGAAAACTGAGGTCTGAACTAGGCTTATTAAGCTAGAGCTTACCAACCATGAGGCAGATACTGGTAACCTGTTATAATTAGTAAGCACATGACATATTCATAGAATAAATTCTATATTTTAAATAATCGTAAAGAAGACTTCTTGCTAAGTTTAACAACAAACTTTGTTGCCATTTTTCTCAATAACAAAGAAAGGAGTAACTGCTTCAACCTTTGCAGAAGGTAGCAAATAATAATAATTTAAGATAATTTTTACTTCCTCCCAGAGCACACTGCTAAATCAAACCAGTATATTTTTCTCCATATTAATGATCAGAGAGCTCAGAATCACTGTAAAAAGATGCTGAACATGGAATGCACATAAAACAGCTACTCCACTAGTGAAGTAGGTCAAAGGCAGAACTGCTAATGTCTGTAGCTAAACTCTTCGAACACAGTGCCCACTTGTCATCAGCATATCACTTTCTGATATCTCAGGGTCCTGACTCCATTTCTGTGCAATTGACCTCTCCATAAGAGCTCTCTGATGAAAGTCATACAGCAAGATTTTTTCATAGGTATTTAGCTCTAATTTGACCCATCAAAAGCATTTGACAGTATTACAGCAACACATGCATCAACCACCGTATTCATAGCTGAGGGAGACCGATAAATAGGGATCTTTTCTGCTTTACTCTAAAAAAGAAAAACAGCAACAACCCCCACAAACATAAACTTAGATTTACTAATGAACCTCTGATTTCCTGACAAAGACATAAGCATTTGAAATCACTCATATACATATGCATGTATATATATGGGTTTTTTTTCACCAGTACAACACGACTATTAAGTTCTCCAAAGGTGTACCTATTGGTACTTTTGGAAAAAAAAAATATATGTCTGCTCTACTGCAATGTCCTGCTTATGTCATACCCCATACACATATTAATTTCTATTGAAAAAGCATTATTATTTTTTGCAAATGTCTACATCCAATTTCACTAGGTCAGAGGACCATGTCTTCTGCTTGATCTCCAGCCTAATGTAGAAATCTTGACAAAACAACACTTTGGGGGGTTTTTTGGTAGGATGACTAAAATTTTAATACCATGGTCATTGCTTTGTTTCTATAGACCCTGGAGAACTTTGAGTGGATACCATCATCAAAAATCAGAGAGCATTTGCTGACTTATTCTTTAAAATTATGAGTACTTAAATAAAGTGAAGTGAATAAAAGCAACATAGTTTTTAAATATTTTTCTCTTGAAGAATGTACACGGTGGCTGCTGTCCTCATATCATAATTTCTTTTCATAATACACAGCTTCTAAGTACTTTGATTATTTAATAAAATGTGTCAAAAGAGGACTGTTGCCATCCAGCATTTTCAATTATTCCAAAAGATTTTCATCATAGACTTCAGGACACAGAGAGTTTGTTGTCAAAAATAGGTTCAGGTTTATGAAGTACTTCTAAACCCATGATTTTAGCTTCAACACAGAACATTTATCAAATTATCATGCCACACTTGATTTTTCCCAGTGGAAATCTTTAACACAATTAACATTAAAAACAAGCCAATAAAGGAAAACAATTATGACCAAATGCATAATTAAGATACACTGTTTAGTTAAAAACTACGTTTTTCTCCCAGCTGATATCTTTGCCTTTCTATCTACATTTTACAAACACAGGTTCGTTAAACTTGCCAAGTAATGGATGAATTACTCAACATCTTTTCTGCACATATGGCCAATGAGATGAAAAATAAAGAAGCAAAAGCATTTGATTTTAAAATACGAGTATTTACAACAATCAGTGTTTGAATGTAATGAGTTGTAATACAGAGAGTCCTATATTTAGCACAATGTCTTATCCTTCACATGAGCTGAAGGCACTTTTTTTTTTACAAATGATTTTTTAAACCAACCAAAGAAGTATAGAAAAAGCAAAATTGAACATTATCACCCACATTTTATTTCTTTCCTTATTTATTCTTTAAATTTGGTAAAGATTATTGTTAAAATGTAAAATATGAATGAATTTATATCCGTTTATTTATATCAATTAAGTTGTTAAAAAAATACTATGATGTATATAATAAAAAGTTACTGTTTAAGATAAAATTGTTGGCTGATAATAACGTTGTTGCTATAACAGAAGTATTTTCTATGTTACATTACAATAGTCAACAAAGAAAATTGCCAGTCTTCCCAAATTAATACCTGCATTTATTTTGTCTTTTTGCAAATAGAACAGATACTAAGTCAACCAAAGGATTTACAATGGTTGAGGATTTTCCAAGCAGATATGGCAAATGAAGTTAAGAAAAGTTATAAAGTTTCTTTCTATCCCCTCCTTTGGAGTTACTAGCCAGACTAAATCACTATCACCTTATATTCAAAAAGAACTTCAGAACAAAGAAGCTTATATTTGTCAATGATCAATGAAAAGCAAAGAGTCAGAACAAGGTTTCCAAGTTTGTTGGCTTTTGTAGTGCTGAAGTTCCAGGTGCGCCAGCAGGAGCTGTAAGTATTGGTTTGCAAGTGTGTCATCAAGAATGGCAAAGACAGTTGGGCAGTTCCCTGCGTTGTGCCCAGTTATCCACATGCATGCTGGAGGTGATACTTGTTCCTCTTCTCCTCTCATTCTTGCCTCAGCCTCCCATCCCCTCAAAGGTGCAGTTTTAGTTTCATTACTCCCTTGTTCTCCTGCTATTGTCCAACCTGCTTTCCTCACCATCGCAGATTAGGACCCAATCTCACACCTCAGCCATTTTGACCCACCGCAGTACCCATTACACCCCTGTCTTGGCCTTGATCTTGTTTATGGGACAAGAACAGCATGTCTCAATGTTAGCTGAGGTTCCACAGCCACATTTGCAAACCAATTAATCTGAAGTCATTTTTGTGTACAGTGGTTAGTTACTACCGAACGCATAATTAGTAACTGGCTGTGTTAAGATGACAAATTTAGGTCAGTAATTGCAGTATTATTATTTACATATTAAAAGCAACTGATCACATGAAGACAGCTAACATTTCACTCAGGTGACAGACTTAATACAGCAAAGGGAGGGTGCTACCATACTGAAATGGTTTGCGTTTCAGCACTGTCACTAGGACAATATTTTAGAACCCCTGATATATAGAATATGAGATTTGATAAAAGATTCATAGCATTGTATGAGTTCATGGTGTAGAAAGAAGAAAATTGAAAGAATTATTTTTGGTAAATATTTTCTTTGTGGTAAATATTGAAAGGATAGAAATATAAAGGGAAATTAAAGGTAAATATAAAGGTAAATTAAAAGGATAGAAAACTAAGGTGATCTTTGCAAGGCAGCTTTCTTTTTTTGAAAAAAAATTATTTTACCACAGAGCTATAAAGGACTGGGACCTCTCCAAGATTTATTTGAACAGTCCAGCAGAGGTTACAAGTCCCTAGACAAAGACTGTCAGCTGTCCTTCATTTTATTCAAAAGTTACTGTGGTGGATTAACCTTGGCTGGCTGCCCGCCAAGCTGCTTTCACATGCCTGCTTAGCAGGAGAGAAGGAGAAAATAAGATGGAAGAAAAAGCAAAACCAATGGAGGTTTATTCTCTACGTTCCATCAACAGGTAATGTCCAGCCAGTTCCTGGGAAGCAGGACCTGAGTATGCGTAGTGGTTACTTTGGAAGACAAATATCTTAATAATGAATGTTCCCCCTCCTCCTCCTTTCTTTTAGTTTTTATTGCTGAGCATGACACCATATAGTATGGAATATCCCTTTGGTCAGTTTGGGTTAGCTGTCCCAGGTACATCCCTTCTCAACCTCTTGCCCACCCCCAGCCTACAAGGCTTTGAGGGGGGAGGAAGGGGCTCGAGAGAGAGCCTTGACGCTGTGCAAGCACTGTTCAGTAACAGGCAAAACATTGGTGCATTATCAACACCATTCCAGCCACAAGTGCAAGGTACAGAACTATATGGGCTGCTATGAAGAACTCCATTCCAGCCAAACCTAGTACAATCTCCACCTCTGGTTCCATACCATTTGCACCATGTTCAGGTCCCACATAATTTGATACATCTACATATCTTCTGACATCCCATTGTATTGATGTCTCATTCCTGAAATCCCCTTTTACCAACACTTATACTAAAACCATCTTTATATCCAACACACAGATTTATACATTCCCATTAATCATCATCCCCTGTCCCTTAACCAACAGACACTATTTCCCCATTCCATAGGCCTCTGCCACTCCCCAAAGTGTCCATAAGGACAGGCAATGCCTTGGGCCCCATCTGTCAAGGTGGTCACTCAGGAAAGGATGAGCAGCATGTTGGATAGTTGGGTGCCAATATCAGATGGGTTTGATTATTGATGCACTCACCCAGTTCCTTGCAAAGCTCTCTCTTTTTCTGTTCAGTTAGTTCCTTCTGCATTATTTCATACAACTTACATCATGGATTGTTTTCCCCCAAGGTTAAATCTTGCTGAGGTACACACCAGATCTCCCCACCCTTGCACATTATCCACCAAGTGCACCTGGATTCTTTAGAGAAGATAATCATACAAAAGACTCTGCCTTTTCTCAAGGGAGGAGCAACCCACACTGCCTTCCCTAGCCACTTCCCTGTGTACACTACAGGGATCTTATTGCCTCCCACAGTACATAGGGGCTTTGTTTGAGCAGAACCAGGATGGTTAGCAAATCCTATGGTGTTAATCAACCAAGTGCTGCTAAATTTATATCCCAGTGCTTCCAGTGCCCAACACTCTCAGTATAGTCTTTCACAGTCTGTTATATCACCCAATACTTCCACAGTCTTGTGGGTGATAGGGGATGTGATACACCAAGTCAGTGTCACATTTCTTGGCCCAGGAGTCTATGGGGTTATTTTGGAAATGAGTCACATTGTCTGACTCAGTTCTTTCTGGGGTACTGTGTTGCTGTAGAACTTACCTTTCAAGGCTCAAGATGGTGTTTCAGGCAGTAGCATGGTCTACAGGTATGTTTCTAACCACCCAGTACTCACTTATACCATGGTGTTTACATATCTCTTGCAGATTCTTGGCAGTAGCCCAATATAGTCAATTTGTCAAGCCTCACCATATTGACATCCCAGCCACCGCCCTCTGTTCTAGTGACACTTCAGTTGTGTGGCTCACTTGATTGCAGCACGTTTCATATTCATGGATGACCTGTGTGATGACCTTAATGGTCAGGTCCAGCCCTCAATCACAAGCCCATCTGTATGTTGCACCTCTCCCTAGATGTGCCAATGTTTCATGGGTCCATCAAGCTACAAATAGCTCACCCTTACTCTCCCAGTCCAGGTTCATCTGAGCCACTTAAATTTTGACAGCCTGGTCTACCTGTTTATTGTTTCAATATCTACTGTAGCATGTTTTTTGTGCATGGTGAGTGTCTATATGACACCTTTACAGCAATGTTTTCTACCCAGGCAGCAATCTCTTGCCACAATGTGGACACCCAGATGGGTTTATCTCTGTGCTGCTGTATGATCTGTCTCCACTGCTATAGGCACCCCCACAGGGTGTTTGCCACTACCCACGAGCCAGTATAGAGGTAGAGTACTGGCCACTTTTCTTGTTCAGCAATCTCTAGGGCCAGCTAGATAGATAGCTTTCACTTCTGCAAACTGACTTGACTCGCCTTCTCTGTACTGATGGGTCCAAGGGCTACCGCTCAAACTATCTTCTGTTTGATCTGCTCAAAGGCTTGCTGTTGCTCAGGGACATACTCAAAGTAGTTCTTCTCTCCAGTCAGTCAATAAAAAGGGCTCACAAGCTGCCATTTGACTCCCAAGAACTGGATCTCTTAGATAGGTCCTTTGACCTTACATTTAGAATGCCCTGTCATGGTTGCAATCAGCACCTGCTGTTCTTCGACCCACAGCAACAGCACAACGCCGAATTCCACTTGCTCCAGGAGTCTTTGACTGAGACAAATACATTTTTGTTGTGTGAAACTCATTCAAGTGTTTAAAATTCTTTAACATCGTATTCAAACTGTCCACAGAAAAAGATGACTTCCTGCCAAAGGACACCTGAAATTCAGTTTGTTTCTTCCAAATTAGCTATTTCATCATGCTAATTAAATAACTTAGATTTCATCTGTACCTACACTATTTTCCAGCTAAAGAAAACTGAGATATTGAAGTGTAATATTTACAAATTTTAATTTCTGTTTTATGAAACACTTGATAAAACTCACCTTTAACAATTATTAGTATCAATTATGAAGGCACTGACAATTATATATGGCTGTTTTGGAAAAGTGTCTTTGTACTGTTTTCAACATTACACACAGATATGCATGTATCATAAAGTAGAAAATTAAGTCTATTGGATTTCTGAGAAGTGAATCAATAAACTCATAATGGTACTTCAGGGCAACCTTTAATGCAATATATCTTTCTGATTTCATAATTATGAAAGTTTATAGAAAGCAGTTGTACATTTCTTGAATATTGCTAAGTTCTTTCATATGTCTTTACCCCCAGGCCCTATTCCTGGAAAAGTCCACATATAGTCTTCCCTTCATAACAGAAGCCTTTCAAAAAATACACAAATGAACAAACATTAACTAATTAAAAAAAAAAAAAAATCAGCATGTTTCACAGAAGACCTCTGTATCAGAATGTCTTCTCAAACTGCAATACAGGAGTAGAATCTACCCTGTGTCTGTAGCGTTCGTTTGTCTTACATTTGCATTGCTCAAGAAAAAGAAAAGAGGTGGTTTTGGGGCTTCTATTTTGGTTTCGTTTCCTTAGAGGAGATAAATTATCTATATCAATTAAACACAACTTTGTTGTCTCCATTCTTTACTATCCTGTACAAGTAAAGGATGTACCCAAAATAGTAGGACTTCCATGTTTCCAACAGCAGCAAAAGCTTTGTTCCAACCTACTTTCTCACCCTTCGTCCTTCTTCTGCCAGGTGTAGCATCATGTCCAGAGGGTATAGCTCCTCAAGAAAAAAGTTAGGATAGGATTCAGGTTCAGCTTTGCACTCTTACATGTAGGTGGCTACATGTGTGCTAAATACCTTACCTTCTGTGGAGACCCATCAATGTCATCAGTGAACCTTGGAGAGCTGTTCTTTTGTATAACTGTGCCTTTAGGGCCCTGTGGTATCTGATGCATCCACATGGGATTGATAGATATGACAGAAGATTTACGAAATATCTGTTCCTTTCTTTTTTGGCAAGACAAGATCTCCTGGGACATCTCTGGCATCTGAATAACACCTTGTGAGTTGCACTTCAAGGTGAGCTGAATCACTCTCTGTCTCCCCAGTTGCAATGATTAGACTTTCACTGATTACAGCTGAAGTTTAGGCAACACATAGAAATACTTATATGAAAACACTTAAATTATCAAACCCTTGATATCAGCTCGATTAAATAATACATGTTAATACTAGTTAAGGAGTCTGAATAATTTTATGTTTTCAGACCAGATTCTATATGACTTGCTTTGCAATGGGGGGGAACTTCATAAAGAAAGTCAGCCAAAGAAAGCTAGGATGCTTTTTACATTGATGAACATTACTAAAAATTGTCACACACACATTTTACTATACTGGACTGGTAAGATAAACTGCCACTGAACTCTTATGCAGGAAGTTTCAAACAAAATCAAAATACTTGGCTCAGAAACCAGTGATAAATCCTCACCAGCTAATATCTCCAGAAAAAGAAGAATTATATTGTGAAGAATAAACATAAACAATAATAGGAAAACAAGTACAGCCACACGGAATCAGGCAGGAGGGTTTCTCCAGTTCAGTAGTCAAAGTATAACAAATTTTGGGGGGTAGGGAGGCAAGCCATGGAGGAAAATGGGGGGAAAAAAATCTTCACTGCTAATCTCCAGTAAAACAAGCTTAGTTTAAAACTTGAAATATGGTAGTCAATAATTTTCACATTCTTGTGCCAGCAGCTCAAATATTGCAATTATGAGCTGCCTGACAAAGTATTTACTTCTATCACTTTTGAATTTATCACCCTCTATCTTAATTGAACACCCTTTTGTGTTATATTTTAAGAGAAACAGGTTATCTAAGTTCATCTTTTTTGCAATTCATTATTTTGTGCAGTAATATCCTGTTTTCATTCTTCATTTTTCTCGGTTAAATCTTTTGTCTTCTTCCTGCGAGAGTTTTTAAATACCATCAGCCATTTTTGTTACAATTCCCTGAATTCTATGTGATGATAAAGTATTGTAAACGTAAACTTACAGTGCAAATTGGTACAGCATATATTATTTCCTATGAAACTATACTGTTGATTTGTCTTCTTAATATTGTTCACATTGTTCTCTTTGTTTCTATGCAGACTAATACTCTGTTTTCTTTTCATCATCAGAAGAGACATTATCCAAGCTCTCCCCACTGGCATCTAGATCACAACCTTGTATTAGTATAGCCACTGTACACCCATGCAAAAGGTAGGGATAGTTTATATTTTTCCTTACAACAGATGCTATTTTGCATGCCAGATGATAACTTTATTTCCGTTCTCTTGCTCGATGAAAGTTTTCATACTTTCCATTTCTTACCAAATCTAGTAACTGATCTTTTTTACAAGTGAAAATGTATACTATATATTAATTTATACATATATAAATCTTAAAATATAAATAAGCATGTGTTGAACACTACATAGCCTAGAGATACTTTCATACTAAACAAAAGAGGAATTTTAAAGATTTTGAAACTATTTCCTTCCTAGAAAAATGGCTCACATTCAGGATAAGAGATAAAAGAAAGCCAAAGATGTAAAAGAAGCCATAAAATACTTGCCTACCTCACAGTCGGCTAATGTGACAATAATGTAACTACCACTTTCTAAGGGTGAAAGCAATTATCATAAAACAGGTTTTATAGCCACAAAGAAAAGAAAGTGGATAAATCAGAATAAGAAATAGGAATCATGAAGTTCCAGAAGGTATAGATATGTTCAAAAAAGTAGTAAGAAATGTCTGCTTTAAAAGAAAGTTTATTTTTCCAAAGTCCCAGTACATATAAACTGACAGAGGATGCTTTTTTTTCCCCATCAATAAGCCCACAGCTTTCAGGAAAGCATCTGAACACACAAAACTGAAAGCTCTTCTTCAGATTAACAATTTTAAAGTAATTGCCTTAATTTTTCTTGTAAAAACAACATACATACATTTAAAAATTGCAGAAAGTAGAGTAAGATTGACATTTGTAAGTGACAATCGTGTCTCTCTAAATAACAATTCTTAATTTAGTAAGCATAACTCCTAACCGTATTTGTATCTTCTGGAATATGCTTTCTAAAATCCAGGAACTTGTAGTAATTATGAGAACTAAGAACACTGTGTTGTATTCATTCTCATCCCTTAATAACATCTGTGAAATGTCACTTTGGTAGTAGTATGTGAAAACTCCCAATTCTCAATCATTTTATTCATTATACTCTCAAGTAATTAAATTTGCTTTAATCAAATGGTAAATATAATTTCCAAAGTCAGACAGAGACTATTTCAATATTTTATCTCCATTAATCTGAAGGAATTTGACAAGTTATCTAACTAGAATTAATTTTGCTACTAAAATAAAATCAAACCATTTATTCTATTAAAAACCAAAATCTTCATTCCAAGAGAAAGTATGAACTCATTGTTAAAATTAAATTTAAATTTACATTTAAAGCAATTTAAAAAAATAGCCCAATCATCCAGATGTAATTCCACCACTGATTTCCTAAGTAATTGGTAAAACTGGACGACAGACTACCTGATAAAACAAAATACATATAGCTGGAATTGAAATAAGAAAGTCAGAAGCTGTAACAGTCTCTCTCTTGTATTTGCTTAATAAGTCATTCAAATATTGATGTACAGCATCTTGCAAATTTATTGTAAAGGGAAATTAATATCTGTAAACTATGTTGACATACTAGAAAAAGTCTGTATCATTGAGAATTATTGATAGTACATGAAATACAAGATTCTTCCTGGAACTAATACAAAGACAAATGCTACTGAATATCATATTATTGTCTAAATTTATTTGAGGAGCTAACACCACCTTGCCAGCACAAGAGAGATGATAGAATTTGCCNNNNAAAAAGGAATTGAAATAAAGCACAAGCACTGAATATATATCAAACTATTCAAATTGTTTTTCTACCGCAATGCACTTTGATGCTTGGATGAAAAACAGCAGAGGATAGCAACTATATTTCGTCACATCTAGCATCATTGTTCACTCTCTCTGCAAGAAAAGGAAAACACTTGTCATTAGCAAGTAGCAGCAAAAAATGGTAGACATTGTCATATTTTTGAAAACATATAAATTGAGTATGCAAAGATATCCCAGTTCAGTAAAAAGTTGATAATGAAGTACTTGGTAGCATTTAGAAAGCACAATAGGTGATACCAGCAAGGCAAAAATAAATGCTTAATACATTAGTCCTTTTTTTCAAGGTCAACTGAACACTTCAGAGTTTATGCTTGGTCACAAAGAAATCAGAAATAACAAAAGTAGAATTCTTATTTCCTTCTCATCTCAAGAAAAAAAAAGGTCTAAAATTGACATTGTGTTCATACAAAGGCATTTATTTTAATAGACTTTAATCTGATACATGGATCAGATGCTTTTGAATCAAAAATACAACTGAATGGAGCAGACTAAATCTTTAAGAAAAGTTTTTACTATAATGGGAANTGCTTCTGCCTTCTTTGAAAAAAAAAAAAAAAGTAAGATCAGATTGTGTCAAACTTTCTCTTCATTAACTCACTTTAGTGAATTAGTCCTTTTGTGATCCACTGTGGAACATGGGTTTTGAAGTCGGGGCACCTTCTGCTGGTTTTCGTGCCTCACATTGACACACAAAGTAACAAGTGCCAGACTGGCGTGTCTGTCCTACATTTTTTAGGATTTATCAGAGAAGTTGAGAGTCATAAAATGCCGTAAAAAGTGTCATGGTTATCCTAAATGGCTTTTGGGGAGACAATCAGCACTGATACCAGCTTGATAGCTTAGACCAGCATGCAGTAGCTGGTCAAAGTAGCTGGACAAAGGAAGTCAAGGGTCTATTATTAAAGTGCATCACGGAACGGTGAGTAAAGAGTTCTGGGGTTTTATTGCAGAGATGTAAACCTTCCTTCAGTGATCAGAATTTTGCTAGCTCACGCCTTCAGCAAAAGAATAATTGTATTACGAGGAATAAACATGAATCGATAGAAAAAACTGCTATAGGCCATACTAGCACTGCAGAACTTAAGCCTTCCAAGAAAGCAGACAGCACAGTGACTAGCCTTGCTGAGAACAGTGGTAAACTTAAAAGTGAAATTAACCTTTTGGAACTGACCTTCTTAATCTAGAAGAGCACCTCTGGGGCATGGCCCTAGGAAACACAAGTGCAGCAAAAATCCCCAGCTGTGGCAGAAGCCAGTTGCTCACCTATGGAATGAAAAGGCTGATGGTAGAGAGGCGGAAAAGCACTATTTTAGGAACATTTGTTACTTGAAATCTGTATGTATTTCAAAAAAACTGAGCAAGCCAAATCTTATTTGGCTTGCTTGTATCGTACATGGATAGACCAGGAGTCAGCTGGGCTGACTGGAAGAAGGAAGTATGTTATGACATCTATGACACATATACATATACACATATGCTGTATGTTGTACATTTATGTACACGCTAACTAATGGTTCAGTTCAGAGCATTTTGTATCTGTTCAGACATCAAAATTAGACTGTTATATGTTATAGACTTATTTTCCACCTTTTTTTTTTTCCTTGGGGAAATACTCACTACATATAATTTATTATTATTTATTGAAAACAATGGAATTGTTTAAAATAGAAAACAAAATATTGTTGTTTTACACTGGTTGACTGTTTTGAAAAATTATTGCTTACATATTCAAAGTGTCTACAAAATAAATACTAATAACACCAATACATGGCTGACACATGTTTATAAACAATAGTTACTGTTAACATAATAATCATTAGCACTATTGCATATGGTATCATGGAATAAAGAGAAGAATGGCAATTTTTCAGTTTCTTTCTGGAAGAGTAGTATTTTTTTACACCTACAAAGGACCTTTGAAGCTATGCAATTCAATTGAAAATCAAAGGGCATGATTTATTTTTATTTCTTAAGCAAGACATTTCCAGCTCATTAACAATATAGCTCTGAATTATTCTTAGATCATTCTTTCTGTTTACTGAAAGAGATGTAAAGGTTATATCTAACAAATTCCTGCCTGCAATGAGGACAGCAATTTAGTGTTGCATAGGGATAGATGTAAAAAAGACAAATAATTAGAGCTAGTGATATTGAAACCTAACTGTATGAGGCCTGTTTGCTTCAAAGAAATTGTGTGTCACCACAGTAAGGGGGAGGAAAGGAGATGGCAGACTGCCAAGGCGAGTTTCTGTTCAGTGACAGTATTCCAATCGAGAAAAATGCTTCTTTTATTTAAGCAAATTCGACAATGGGCAAATCAGGCTACAAAGCTATCCCTCAGCAAGAGATACATGTGCCATCATAGGGCCATAGCCACTCTCACATTATTAAAAGAAGTTTTCCTGGTTTGTAAGTTCAAAGACCGCTATAAAATATTAATATATTTTGGAAAGCACGTTGAGCTATGTTTCTTTTGTAAGTATTTTGAAATGGAAATGTTGTGATTCAATTTTTTTTTAAGTTTTTTTTTTTTCCTAGTACTGGAATTTCTAAGTCTGTTAAGCATTTCAAGAGTCTCTTATGTCTAGAAAATGTATTGGAGGGGAATCCTACATTAGTGAGACTACAGAGACAAGATATTAAATCTGTAATTAACATTAGTGTCAGGAAAAGAAAAAGGCCAAGAGTATGAAATGTAATACTTGCACCGTTTTGACTAATCACTTCAAAAAGCAGCTACCACTGCTCCTCCCCTTTCCATTCCAGGGAGAGCTGGTGGTCTCTACCATCTACAACTCCTTCAGAAACAGAAAGAAGTCATAATCCAGAGTGTTCTCCCTTTCCCTTCTCAGCAGGCCATGGAATGCCAGGAGCTCAACAGGGTCAACATGAGAAAAGAAGTCTCTCTTCTTGTAAAGGGGTTTGAAGTAGATAGGAAACACTGCCAAAAGAGACTGAGCATTTTGGGTTAAGGATTAACATGGAAGTTGCATAGAGCAGTAACAGAGGGGTAGGATATCCAAATAAAGAGGAGAGAACAGAGACTTACAGGAGAGAAACTACAGATCTAGCAAGCTTCACAAGTTGTTGCTTATCTTCCCCATCAAAACCCCATTGGTCTCTCCTAAGCTGAACTTCTCCTTCTAATGTTCCTGAAAACCTCTTTGAGAATTCTCTCCCCTCCACTAAACCTGGCTCAGACAAGCCTTTACCTGTTTCTAACCAAAAATGAATTCTTATGTAATCTAACCAAATTTACATTCCCCACAAAAACATACTTTGTTTCCGTTATCATATCCCCTAATACGTGATTTGATGCTCCCCAGAACTAAGTTCAGAGCAGCAGAGTTTCATTCCCAGCTGTGCTCTTGACCTGATGTATGATACTGGGCAAATGACATGCTTTTTTAGTGCCCTGCTATCTTTTTACAATGCATGCACTTTTGGGCAGAGACTATTTTCTGTTGCAAAGGTCAAAAGGGGAAGCAAAACTGAGAAAAATAATTTATTTAGATGACTTTTTCTATTATTACTATGGGTTACAAGCTTTTGTTCATGTATCTCTACACTATCAAATTTGATGCAAAAAAGTAAAGAAATTTTAACTATATTACAGTAAGTTTGACTAGATCAAGGGAACACAAGTTGTAAACCCCAAACCCTTGTGCCTAAAAGCATGTTTCTCAAAAATAAAAAACAGTGTCTGAAAAAAAAAAAAACTAAGCAGAGATAAATTAAGCCAATAGTTTGGATTTAGAAGACTTCCCTGGAATACAGGACAATTCCTGTTTTGTTAAATTATTTCCTTAGTTTGCTGCACTTTTCTTTTCACTAAACCTTGAAAATCTTGTGTACAGAAATAGGACACAAAAGAAATTGTTTTTTTTATTAACAGAAATAATTTTATTTTTGCTGCTATTTCATAGACTTTTCTGTTTTCTACACAGTGTTCTTAGAGCAACAGTTCAATTCAATTCATCCTAACATGCCCATGACATTACAGTCTTTGAAATTACTACAAAACAATGCATCAAAGCTTTTGAAGTGACAATTTTATGCTTGTATTTCCTTAACTGTCGAGGATACTTTACAAATGAGTAATTTTTTCTTCCTGATTCTGTTATATGTTTTAGTCATCTAATTATATTATACGATTTACTGATCAAGCTGCATATTTTACTAATCAACCAATACACTTTTCTGAGTTGCTTATTTTAATATTTGAGAACTTACCTATTTTTCTGTTTGAGTTACACAATTCACTGATCCAATTGAATGTTTTATTGATCCAGCTGCATGTGAAGTCCAGGTAGACACCAAGCTGATTGGCTTTTTGTGATACTCTGAGGACTTTTTTTTTTTTTTTGCTTTAAATATTATTTAGATACAAAATACTCTGGGTTTGGACAGCTTGTCTCCTCAACTGCTGAAGAAATTATTTCTGCACATTCTACTGGAATTCAGTTTTTAATGTTTTATCTCCCTGGCAGGGTGAAATAGCCAATGCTGTGCTGCCAGGCCACTGGTGCCCATGATAAGTAGGTTAAAGGTAGCTCAAGGAAACTTTTTCTACATTTTTACGATGGCAATCTATCCAACGTGAGGTTAAATTACCCGATAACAGATCAGGCATACCTTAACTGAAGAGAAGAACTGGTTAAGCATCTGATACCTGTAAAGAAAGATAGGAAGTATAAAGGGATTGAGGCGTCTGCACAAGTTCCTTGAATCAGGAGCTGAGGAGGAGTCTTTCTAAGTAGAGCTCAAACTTTTACATTTCTTAGGACATTTACATATAAGAAACACTTACTTAGAGGATGCTGAAGTGAGAAGGATGGACAGAGAGGTCAGCTATATATTCCCCATCAAACATATTAGGCAGAACGAACTGAAACGTTTTTAAAAGGCCAACATCATGAAACTGCCTGCTGGGTTCTCCTTGGAGAAATGGACCTTGAGAGTCATCATGAAAACTCTACTGGTAGGTACTATCATCTGACCAAAGCTGGAAGCAAACAGGAAAGTACAGGCCAAACAGAAAGCTGGGGAGAGAGAAGGAATCTCTCTCCTGTGAAGGATCAAGAGGACTTCTTGCAAGAAAGAGCAATAATGGACTCCAATAGAAAAGGCCAAGGTGACTGTTTGATATAGGTACTGAGATACAACTTGCAAGAATAAGAAAATACCAGTGTTAGTGGTAAATCTCTGAAGGCTGTGAGCACAGGCAAACAAGAGGATTGTGTGTTGGGAAGTTCAGAATAATTTTTCTGGGTAAGTATGTGGGAATTTTAACTCTAAATGCTTCTGGTCATGCGGATAAGAAGGGTTAATGCAAACTGCAGTTGTATCCTTGCTATACAGCACTAATTATGGTGGGGTTTACGGAAATTACATTTTGTAATGCTGCATTTCAGTTCGTGGTCCTTGAATTATACATTTGGCATCCTGCTTTCCTACAAAATGTTCCACATTGTTAATTTAGCATGTTTTGGGAAATATATGGAAATGGCTGCATTTTATTTCTAGTACTGCTGAACTGCTACAATATATTTGTTATTTCTGAGTAGTAAACATCATACTTTTACTTAAACACACACGTATATATGTATGTCTACCTTAAAATAATTGCATGGGGACTTTTTTTTTCCATTCAACTTCTGTCTTATTTCTTGAGTCAGTATTTCTGTGTTTTCATACCAGCTTGGACCAGGTTCAATAATACATTACCAGTGTCCATTACGAAAGATATATTTCTGTTAACTTTGTTATTAAAAAAAAAAATGTAGCAGCAGGCTAAAGCATAATCTATTCCTTATAACACTGAAATGAATGTTGAGCAAGTTACTTAAAACTCTACATGAATAAAGTATTGGAATCAGGCCCTAAGGGAAAGCTAAGGTTTAATGGCTATACACATAACATTGATACATTTCCTTACATGCAGCATTGAAGAAAATAGATTCCATGCTGAGTGTTTCTTAAGTGCTACTTTAGTTGGAGCAAAGCAAAATTTTCTATCTTTTTATGACCCCTACCATTTTTAATGGGAACAAATCCTATCTTTGAGCTAAGTATTAATCTTTGCTCATAATAACCATCAAAAATGCAAGTGAAAAGGAAAGTGAATGAAGACTTTAAAAAACCCTCTCCTTAGTTTCTTTCCATTCTAACTATAATCAAATAGTATTTTGAAATCTAAATGAATAAATATTTAAAAATTAATAACTTTGAAAATTGTACTTTGGTGACAAGAGTCACCATAGCACTAGGCGTAATGGAAATTGAGGAAATAAAATTTATTTGAAATTCCGCTATTGGGTTTTGTATAGAAAGAAAATTCCTTTACTTTGAAAGAACTAAGAGCTACGTCACACTAGTCAATCTTAATGAGGTGATATTGACTATTAAGTAGCTGGCCATGTGTCACTGTCACTCAAAAGATACAGGAAATAGGTTCCTATTTAGCATAGGGCTTCCATTACAGTAGACTTATGTGTATTTATGCAGCTCACACATATAAATATGCCTCTGCCTGTATAATTTCATCTTTAAATCTTTTTATATGAAGACGTCACTCTCTTTCCTTTTGTGTTGCCCTACTGTAAGAAAAATTGATAAAACAAGCCAAGATTGTTTCATATAGAGAGTGATTTTCATTAAGAAAATTTTTTTATATGCAACCTTATTCTGTTCTAACACTTGGCTAGTCAAAGTTAATGAAAAAAAATTACCGAGTATAGAAGTGGAAAGAGAATCTTAAGAATACATTAGAATTCTAAAAATACTTTCTAAAAAAAGCCTTCAAAAATTGCTAAAAATTCGGGTCTCTAATGACTGAATTAAAGAAGTCAAAACTGTTTGACAATTTAAGTACTGACAGAACTTCTTTTGTAGTCATTATACAGCGGTGATTTGGAAACTATTCTAATTTCATTATGTAATAGGAAAGAAAGTATTTTCATTATTTTTTTATGCATAAATCACATATTGATCCATGAAGACAAAGCCAAGAAGATCAAAATAACACTGAAGGATGGGAGGTATGACCATTCATTATCTTGCTTTCTTTTTTTTCCTCCTGGGAATACTACTTGGAATAAATTTCAGTTAAATAAAGGTAAGGGTAGATTAAATGTATTTAACAATGCATGAAAAGAATATAATAATGGTGCTTTTTTATAGCACTTAATAAATAATGTTACTAAAAATACTTTTAGAAGTTTGGTTTGTATCATAAAATCACAAATCCTGAACATATTCAGGAATCCCCTTTAACTAAAAACTGAAAAGAAGATTATTTTTTTTATGTGATAAAACTTCATCAGCTTGAAGTTACAGATGTCAAGAGCTCTTACTCCAAGGATTTTTTTATATATTTTCTTTCTTACGTCCTCTCTTAAAAGTTACATTTTCATTTAAACATGAATGATTTTGCTAGAACCACCATAGGTATAAATGCAAATTCAAAGTACAATATGAGAAGCTCAATTAGGAGACAATTTTAAATTACCTCTGTATAAACAAGAGATATTTCCTATTTACTTTTCATTTATGTGCAAAGAAAGAAAGTGAAGGACTGTTATTAAAGACTGTTCCAAAATGTGATATTATTTCTGTCTCAGCAGGAATTGCAAGAATCAAAGAAAAACTCACATATTTTGACATAAAAAAGCTATTAATTGAAAAGTGTCCCACTGTTTCATCTGTTTTGACTGCATGTAATATACTAATCCACTTTTTTTTTATAGATGAAAATAATCAGCAATTATATTAAACCTCCCAAGCCACATTGTTAGAATGATATGCAGTCTGCTCATAGATAACCTTTTCTTCTCCATGTTTCTATCTAAGCCAGTCAGTATGTTTCCTGAAAATTTTTTAAAGTAGATCAAGGAGACACAACATTTAGGCATCACCTCAAAAAGTGAAAAGGATTTTGTCTCATATTATTATACATGAGGTATCAGTGAAGGCCTTTTGCACATATGACACCGCACCAGAAACTATCCCTTTAATCTTTTTTAAAATTGAATCTATGACAAAAAGAAGTCAAAAAATGTTGCTGAGTTTCCGTACAATTCTTCTGGACCACTAAATTAGGACCATTTTGACCATTTTGGACCATTACAAGTTGAAAAACTGCACATTACAAAGAAAGTCCAGAAGAAACAAGCCCAAGTGGTCACAGTTCCTCCCAACTGCTATGGAAAGCAACCCAGCTTCAAGGCTCAGTGTGGAATATTATTGTTTTGCTCCAGATTTAACTCCCCTTCCTCTCTTTCTGCAACATCTTTTCTTCAAGAGGCTGCCAATAATGTCTCCACACACCTGAAGTAAATATTCCAATATTAGCAACAAGACCATAGTATGAATGAGAACTTGGATTTCTTGGACAATCACAGAGCCAGACAATCTGCCTTACCCTGTGATATATTACATAAGTCTTCAGTGTCAGCCTTCTTTTGTGAGAAACCACAAATAGATTCCTCTTGCTGACCAGAGCACTTAAAGGGCTGGTCTGCAGTGTTGCTTCAGTGAAGCCTTTGCTGGGAATAACATGAGCATTCGATTTTGGGAGCCGAGTAGACGCTAGCATCTATGAATACCACCTCACTTATGCATCAAAAAAATTTAATGTTCTGGAAAGTCAGTGAAAGCACCAGGGCAGTCCTTATATATCTGATATTGAGGGAAAGGCAAGGAGAGATTTGATAAATATTATCAGGGCACTTGGTTTATTTTAGCGTTTTAAGTTAGTCCCATAATAAATACAAAGTGAACATTGTGAGTTTTCTGTGGTTAATATTTATCAAGGGTGAAGAAAAATAAAATGCAGTCCTTTCTTCTTTTCTTTTCTTGTGGTCCAAAGCATAGATTTTAATCAAAATCTGGTTATAAAGCTATCTGTCAATGGATTATAACACTGAACTGTAAACAATTCTATAGTTTCTCCCAGACTAAAATTCTATTTAAGGTCTCAGCTAATCTAACAGTTCACCATTTGCTGCTGCTTGTTCTCCTTCCTTCCTACATCAATTTCCATTTGCATACTCCTGAACCTTTCTTTGAAGTGACTGTGGCACTCATCAGGACTTTTATTGATCTGATCCAACATACCAGGCTAGGAAAAAAACAGCCTTTGTCAAGTTACATTTTGATCACTTTAGCAAACTCCCTCAGTGCAGGATCAGAAGCTCCCCAGAACAAGAGAAGGGGTCATGATCAGAAGAGAAGATAGAGCATGGAGTAAAACTTTGAAATCCATAATCTGTAAGATTGAGAAATGGGATATAATTTTATCCTGAATCTCTTCTTCAAAGTTGTTTCCCTCTCTGTAAAACAATTAAATCTCCAGCCAGCCAAAGCAAGAGAATGGTTGTTGCTGTTGTTTATAGTACTTGCTTGATAACTGATCCTTATGGAATACGTATTCCCATTTAAAATAATTTTGTTTTCATATGATTTTTAATATTTACCAATCATTAATCCTATTCATTCTCAAACTAGTATGTCCTCTGACTGATTCAAAATGTCCTCCTGAGTTTGTGTCCAATAACCTCCTACATAGCTCCATGACTTCCTCAGTATATGCCTCCCTTTTCCTGGTCTTCACTTCCTACCTCCACTCTGATTTCCCATGCAAATTTCCATATCTTCACACTCTCTCTCCTCTTCCCAAACACAGTCAAAGTACCCACATACCTCCTCTTCTGATGCACATCTTGTCCCTTCCTCTAATGTTGAACTGTCTAATCCCTAGATCCTGCACCACTGATGGGCCAGCACCTCACATTAGCCGTGTCGCTGCTATCAAGCACAGTCCTGCTAAGCACCATTCACTTCTTCATAGCTTTTTTTTCACAATATGCTTGACTCCTGTTCTTGACAGCCTAAGATGCAGCAGGGTCTAGGAGGAAAAAAAAAAAATCATAGTATTCCAGACCACTCTAAGATGGACAGTTATAACATATACTGCTGTCTCAAGCTTTGTCTCAACATCTACAGCACACTAAGAACAAGGGTTTTCAACAAAATCTCTACAGCCAGAGGCATCCCTGAGCATAGACTTCTACGTTGGCAGCAATTACTAAAATCACAAGCCTCTTGGAAAACTCAAATGCATACCATGTCTGCCGAAAGATAACTTACAGTGACTCACAATCTGTAAAATACTGATGATCTAAGATAATGAGGGAATTATCAAATGCTAATACAACAGTTTTACCACAACTGCTCATGATGACTCAGTTCTAGAGGACATAATAGATATAAATAGCAACAAACACTGTTTGTTAAAAAAAAAAAATTCAACACGAAGCATTGCAAAAGATATGTGTGAGTAAACCTACGGATTTCATACTTTTTTTTTCTTTTTGTTGCCTATGGCTCCCAATGTAGCCTTCATTTATTTCATATTACATATAGTTTACCACTTTCCAGATTCTTTCTTTAACTAAGTATTAAGACATAGGCATCTTCATAACCAAACTTCTTTAGGGAGTCAAATTGATTTTTACATACACAAAAAATTGGTTTCAGTGTCTGTATAAACAATTTATGAAAGACAGCTTATTTGGGAAGCAGGGTGATGAAAAGTGATGAAAAAAAGATTCATCCTGAACAGGATATATGGTTATCTTTCCCATCTCAGTGCTAATTGTGGATATCCAAAACTCAATACAGCGAGTATATTTCCTCAAGTCTCAAAGGACCCTGACAATGAAAAAAACCCTCTTTCATGAAATGTATGGGCTCAGCTTTTCACATTTAAATATGTGTTAATTTTCTACACCCTGGACTTCTAAACTCTAAATTAATTATTTGTCATTTTTGAAGAAAAGAAGAAAATCCAGACAGACCAATATGCAACAGCCTAATTATGCAGTAACTTGAGCAACCTAGGCCATACATGTCTGACCACCAAATTCAATGCTTCATGAGTAAACCATAGTTTACCCTTCCACATAGCCTGCAAAAATTCTTTCTCACAACAGTGAAATTGTAAATGGCATGAAAATATGAGAAGTCCTGTCTCCTGCAATAAGGGGGTTAAAGTATACGCCCATCATTATTATTATTGTCTTTTTATTCAAAAGGAAAACACTTATCACTCAGATTTAGTAATATTACTTCAGCAGAAGAAGATAAAGTTCTGTAGGGTACTGTGTGTATTTGGAGTGAGGTTGCCTGACAGCACTATGAGAGTCCTCTACTATTTTTAGCTTTGGAGAAATACATAAAGTCAGTTACGGCTTCTGTTTCATGTATTAAAGGGAAAGACACATTGATAGTAAGAATAAATCTATGTGCAAAGGAAAAGGAAGAGAAGGAAAGATGATACAGGCTACAGTGAAGATACAACAATTCTAACATAGGTTATGCAGGTGGCATAACATATGACTTGTCAGGACTATGCTGCTGCGTGCCCATCACTGCAACCCACCATTCTTTCCCAGTGCTCATGGCCCTAGTCTTTGATGTATGACACTATTTGTCAAGAATTTGTCTGAGGGTTAAGAAAAGAGTGCAGCAGTGTCTTGTAAGCTGTATACGCAGAATGACCTTTCTGTTCTTTATTTGCATAGCATCTAACAGACAGGACCTCTTACCTATGACTGTAGTGCATAGATGCTATGGCTATACAATAATAAGTAAAAGAGAAAATGCTACTTTTGGAGTTCCTTTGATTTCAGTTCTAGTGATTTTTGATCTGCACTTTTTTCAGCGGAGTAGGGAAGATACTTAAGTTATAGAGTCAAAGATCCCATAAACCCCTCAGCTGACAACAAATTTGCAACCAAACTGTATTAAAGTGTTTGGGGTTTATGGAAGCACAGTTTGGTGGGTTTCAAGAACAGCTACTTCTTGGCTCCCTTGAGACATAAATCTGTTTCAGGTAAAACAGGAAAGATGACCATTATCAAGATATGTTCATGAGATATGACAGCTGTCCAGATGGAAAACATACCTTTTTATTAATCCACTCCTCAAAACATTAATATGCATTCGGTAACTAGCCTTATGAATTTAACAGTATGTTTTCCATCAGTGCATTTTTATGCTTTCCAGGAAATGACTGTTACAAACTTAAAATCACAGGCATTGGTTCTTTACTTTTCAGAATTAGTCTTTGCAGACAGTTATAAACTACTGATGGTGAATCCACAATACCAGAAGGCACTATCCTCACTGTTATTGATTCAGTATTGCATAACTTGCATACTATAAAAGCTATAAAGAACTCTATGTTTGCCTTTTTTTCTTCCTGATTATTATAATGTAGATATTTTAGAGAAGTTTTTTTATGTAAATTGTTTTCACATTACACATCAGGCAGTAAATCAGTAGCACAACGGATGAAGAAACTTTGGTCTTCCAAATTGCTATTCAGGGCAGTAGTCAGCAGACAATGTTCTTGGATCCAACAAAAGATCTATATTAAGCAAAATGTGCACCTCAGAAAGGAGCAGATACAAAGGTAAGATGTGGATAGCAAATAAAGGAAACATCACTATTAACAGAGGTGAATACTGTATAAATTACAAAAAAAGTACTGGAACTGAAGGAAAGAGAAGAAAGGATTTTTTTTTACTCCACTGTATTTTTCATAACCAGATTTAAAGGATAACACAGAGAAGATTTATCTAATGTATTACATTTGTTTCTATAAAATACCTTCAGGAGAATTGCAAAGAATAATACCAAATACAGTTTCAAAGTTTTATGCTATTGTGTTACTCCTTTTCTCTCCCTCATTACTATGGCATTGAAAAAGAAAGTACTTTCACAAAAGTATTACTACTTCAGGCAGTTTAACTATGAAGTAGTTTTCAAACAGGCTTCTGACTAAAAACTGGAAATGAGCCAAGTACTTAAAGAAACATAAGAAAAAAATAAAAAATAAAGGTAGAAAAATGCTAAATATCTAGAATAACCTTCCTGTTGCTGGATATGGAATGATGAAGGTTTTTGAGAAGGGAACAAAGCTAATTTGCTGGCTTCAGAAATGTGCCTGGTAAAAATGTATGAAATCAATTAAATAGTTTGGGTTCAGTATAGCATAAGGAAAAATCATCATTATTAGTCACAAGAAAGAGCCAGGAAGTTTACACCAGAATTGTTATTTGTAACAATAATTTTAGATAGTGCTCTTCCGGGAAACCATCCAGAGGGTATGTATTAAATGGAACAGTCTGCCAGCACACTAGAGAGAGACAAAAACTACTGTACTTAGTTCAAAAAAAACCCTAAAACTAGAAACAATATACAGCTGTAGGTTGTGGTAACAGGAGTAAAATGTAAAAAAAAAAAAAGAAGAGACATTATCACTATACATAATTTTGTTGAAAATACCCTCCTCCAACTGTTTCTGTAAACAGTAGGACAGATAACTTTGGTAAAAAAAAACAAACAAGGTGAAGAATTGATTGTATGCATTGCCTTTCAAAATCTGTCTCTATAGCACAGTAGTAGGCAACTGAAATCAAAGGTCTGTATTCATTTCATCAGACAGATACTATTATCTGTCAGCAGCTTTTATAATACAAGTCATATGAAAATAAATATATTTCACTAGTTTGACTGCAGAAAAGCATGATTGGACCATAGGCAAAACCATACTGATAAAAATACAAAATTCAAAATAGCTGATAATTTACTGCTATAACAGTCGCTGAAGTTTAAGGAAAGCCGTGTAGGTCTCTTACATTTGGGAATATTTGTGATTAACAAAAAGAGACTGTGAACTGTAAATATTTTCTGAAACCAGGAATTCAGGAGACTCCGTCAGCTAAAAGTAAATTCACGATGATCTTTCTTTTTAGTCTAGTTTTAGCAAAAGTTATATAAATCTAGCTAGGCAAATAAGCAAGCTCATTGATATACTTCCCTGGTGTCCTCCTTTGACCGTCTGCTGTATTTAAACGTGGTGCCTGGTACTTCCCTCCACTTCTGAGATAAGACATATTGCTTTAAAACACTGCAATTTATAATAAACTTACTTAATGTTTCATTGCACTCTTCTGTAAAAACACATACATTCTTAAAAAAACAGTAATTGCAACTATATACATACCTCCCGTGAGTTTCCCCCAGGGCTATATATTCAACCTCACAAAAGATTTGGTAGGAATTCTATGGGGAATTTTATAACCATTCTCAGACAGAATAAGAAATTTAAGTAGGAGTTGACATTTCAAATTGAGTCTTTGTGGTACCTACCACTGTTAAGAGGGATTTCCTGCCCTATCATGCTGGATTATTTACAGAGAATGCCTGTATAGAACAAAGCCTGGAGGACTCCAAAGACCTGGAGGGCCACCAGATGCTCCCTAAGAAAAAAGAGGACTCAGAGAATAATATCTTGATCAGTGTAACTTTGACAGTACTGGAAAGCTACTGGAATATGTTCTTGCTGTCTGATGCTTTTCAATTCCCAGGAGACCAGTTACCCTTTCAAAAAGAATGTTAGGTTGATTGACATGGTCTGTTGTAGATAAACCCACACCACCTGTTTTAACAATCTCATTATGTTTTGGAGTTGTACAGATTCATTGTTTAATTCAAAATGATCTTGAAAATTACTGACATAGGCAATTAGGAGTGAAAGGTTAATATACTTGAAATAAAGACTAGTACACTCGGAAACAGTATACTGCTTAAATAGCTCATGTTGGAGACATGGAGCTTCTGCAGAGAGTCCAGCAAAGGACCGTGAAGATGATTAAGAGACTGAAGCATCTCTTCTATGAGGAAAGGCTGAGAGATCTGGGATTGTTCAGCCTGGAGAAAAGAAGGCTCTGGGGGATCTTATTAATGTATATAAACAGCTGAAGGGAAGACGCACTGAGGACGGAGCCAGGCTCTTTTTAGTGGTGCACAGTGACGAGACAGGAGGCAACAGGAACAAACTGAAACACAGGAAGTTCCACCTGAAAATAGGGAAAAACTTTTTTACTGTGAGGGAGACCGAGCAGTGGCACAGGTTGCCCAGACACGTTGTAGAGTCTCCCTCCTTGGAAGTATTCAAAAGCTGTGTAGACACAGTTCTGGGCAACCGGCTCTGGGAGACCTTACCTGATCAGGGGAGGTTGGACCAAATGACCTCCAGAGATCACTTCCAACCTCAAGCATTCTGTCATTCTGTAACTCTACGATTTTGTGGTATTAGCAACTAAATATATATTAAACCTTCCTTAGCATACTTAGTCTAATTTACAACAGTATGTTGTAACTTCTAAAGTTCACCAAAGCATTACTTGATTGTACAACTATAAAAATCCACCAGTAGCCTTGTATAACGTAATTCCCATAGTTCTCTAACATTTCAATTCACAATTGAGTCTGCTGCAGTTAGTTATTTATTTACTTCTATAAGTAAATGGTGGATTTTTATCCGTAGAGGAACCTCTCCCCCAAAATATTTTCAAAATTTATTGCGCATAATACAGTCCTTCAACACACAACCTTCACAGAAAAGCATTGGTTCTTCCACTGCAATTTCCATTGGCAGTTAAATGACATTATTCATCTCTAACTGGGAATTAAAATTCCTAATTTGATCTGAAATTATATGAATGGATAAGATTATTACTACATGGCTCTTGAACTGTTTCACAATTTGGGAAACTGAAGTGTGGTAGGATTTGGAGGATTTGGTTGTGATCACAGGAGAACAATGGCAGGGACAGAACAAAGGACTAGTCAACTAACTTACAGATGTGAGCTGTATTTAGTCAAAGACTGCTTATTCCTTAGATTTCTCCTTACTCTCCCCCTCTATTTCATCACTTGGAAGTCAATGAAAGACCAAAAATTATCAGTAACCCTAAGCTGAAGGGTACGTGCATATTTATGAAAGCTATACTTTTCAGAAGACAACATATTAATGTCATTCTTAGAATTACCAGATCTAGGAATCGTAGAATCATAGAATGGTTGAGGCTGGAAGGGACCTCTGAGGTCATCTGGTCCAACCTCCCTACTCAAGCAGGACTGCCTAGAGATAGTTGCTCAGGACCATGTCCAGCTTTTGAATATTTCCAAGGAAGGAGAATTCACAACCTCTCTTGGCACCTTGTTCCAGTGCTCCATCACCCTCACATAATATATACCCTCACAAAATAAGGGTAAATGGGTGAACAATTTTGTTAAGCTCAAACCTTCACAGAATGACTCTTTCCTGAATATTTTTAGTATTACACAGTACCTCAAAGAAATGTTTCCATTTTTGCCAGCCAAGACACTATCTGTATTCTTTTTGTTGTCTCACCCACAGCTTCTTTTCTGCTAATAGCAAACACAGCCTTTCACCATCTAACCTCCTTCTCAAAAGTTTCTCCTATCCCACGCCCGGACAAATCCAGAACAAGTTTAATTGGATTTCCAAATCTTTAAGGCACCATTTTCAAGTCTCTAACACTCTATTATATTTCTGACAGAAGCAAGCATTGCAATTTCAGACAGGAAAGCACCATAGCTCATATAAACAAAATCTTCAAAATAATTTGTAAAACCAACAAAGACTACACTGCTGTGGATTAATCATTAGTATTGGCTAAAAGGCAGTGAGATTCTCAGAAGAGCAATGCTTAGAACTACAAAGGAAAGGACTTGAAAATCTTTTAAAAAGAAACAAACAACCTAGGAACATATCAGAGCAATTCACTAGTAAAAAGGGAAGGGAGGGACTTGCCAAATAATTGATGGCCAGTTACAAAACCAAGATTGGCACGGGGATTTTTTGAGATAGAATTTTGTCATTAGTATTGAGCCCAGATTTCTAGACCATAGAGTGGTTTCTCTGCACAACATAGAAAAATATCATTTTTTGGACAGAAATAGCAACCCTGACTGTTGACAAAGATGCTCTCTCAGGCAGCTGAGATCAATTGCATTTGTGGGTGTTACAGTCATGAAAGCTGGTTTCCATTATATTTAGAATTAAAAAAAAACAAAGTAACAAGTAGTAAGGATTAGCATTTTAAATTCTGGCCACTAAATCAAATAAACGTGATTTAAATTTCAAATCATGACCAGTTGTCATGAAAGACACCATGGTGGTTCTGTTTCTCTTTTTTGTTTGTTTTGGCAAGCAAGAAATAGTTCGTTCCAGTCCTTTGGTTGAATTCCAATTTAGTAATTAATTACATTCTGTCCACTTAAACGATCTTAGAAATTTCATGGGGAAAAGTCACTCCTCCCTTCTTCCCTAAATGTAACATATTGCTGCTTTCTACTGTTCAAATACCAAACTCATTATATCCCTAGGCCATGTCTGAGTAAACAGAATGAGTTCTAAATGAAACTGTTTTACAGGGAGTGCTTAGGGATTTCTCTTGAAGACAATGTTCTAGACATACAGCATGAAATTGTTATCATTAGGAAATAGAATGGCTTTCCTTTCAAAAACATCGCGTTAGCGATGTTGAAATTGTCTTCTAAAATGTGTTTTCTTGTTTATTAAAAGTAAGGAAAAAAAGCTTAAATTGTGACAAAATGTAAAACAAATTCTGATTTCTGACTTTTCTAACTTGTCTTTTTTTTTCTTTGCAATATCACAGGCTAACAAAGGTGCAGGTGAACATTAACTTACCCAGTTGCACTGGTTGCTGACAAATGTTGCTTTTTAGTTTTTGTCATTTATCAGAAAGAAATCTCTAGCTGTCACTAATCTTCTGAGGATCAAAAGGTTGGTGAAGAAAATTGAAGTCAACATCAAAACACATCTTCTGTGAAATTTTATTTTCCTCTCTAAGAGTTACTTTGAAACTTTAAGAATCTCTCTTCTCTACTCAGTTCTGTGTCTCATACTGGATGAGCGTTCTTCCAGATGTCAAAGGCTAAACATGTAAGGTACAACATATTCCCAACATTGAATGACAAATGAAATCCTTCTTATCAGAAAGAAGGCTTGTCATCACAAAGGAATGTAGGAATGTCATGGGGATGCTCGATGCTTGAAAAAGATACTGGAGTTCAGGCACTACCAGTCCTCCAAACTCTAATAGTGACAAACCAAATAAATTTTTTAAAAAAAACACAGTGAGGCCAGATACTACAGTTATTTTATGAACAAAAATCTTGGGAATCCATTATTATGATTGCTTTAAATTCAAGCCTTGAAAACATCTCCTTTAAAAGGGTAAACTATCTCATGATTCTTTAAAGTATACTTGTGCATAAACGTAACCTTATCATCCTTTGAAATAAAATCCGTCTGTCATTGAGATCCTGTTAGAACCTGCATGTAAGACAAATAATTTTTGTACCAATCAAATCATATTAACTGTTAGGTGACCGAAAGACCATATGATGCTGTACATTCTTTCCAGACCTCCTCTTCCACATATTTGACAAATTTTTTTTATTCTTTTTTTTTTCCTGTTCTTGTCTTCGGTGAAACTATTTAAAATAGAAAGGAATATTCCTAAAAGTAAGTTTTAAGTCCACGAATCATCTTAGGTGGCATGCAGCTACCCAAGTCTGAAAGAGAAATGTTTGAAATGGAGCTTTTACCAATAAAGATTCCTACCGCTTTAGAGTTCCATTACTGCACATAATAGTGTTATCTGGTCACAGATGAGCAAACAAAACCTCTCCTCACCTACACACTAGGCATTCTTTGCCAGTCCAGCAAGTTGTCAGAGATTACCTGAGTCCTAGGATCAAATTCTTTCTCAGACTGAGGCTTTCCAACTCTTTTTCCACAGAAAAGTTTTATAACATTTGGCTACAGGCTAGTCTGAGTTTACACAACATGCTCCATTTTTATCGGGTAAAACTGTGTAATTGTGTAGAATCCAAAATTAGGTTCATGAGAAAAAAGATCATTACCTTCTAGCGCAATGATCCATTTGCTCAGAGTGTCAGGGATCCGGGATTTCGTTTCCTTGAAATATTTGCCATTTTGCAGTATTAACAAAGTTATATTGGTTTCTGAACTAATATTTCTATGTGGAAAACATACAATTTCAAAGGTATATATCAGCTGAGATAAGCACTGGCTTTATTCAGAGCTGTTAGTCTCAAGCCAGGGCCAAAGAACCCACATTCAGTATTGCAGCATGAAATACACAAGGTCTCTGTAGGTCTAAGCTTAGATGTCACCGAAACCCAACAGTAAGCTTAGACTTGTCCCCAAAGTGGATGTAACCAGGTTGTTAGCAAATAGCTAACAGTAACCTGGGCTGCATTAGGCAAAGTATTGCCAGCAGGTCAAGGGAGGGGATCCTTTCCCTCTACTCAGAAGTGGTTAGGCCACATTTCGAGTGCTGGGCCAGTTCTGGGCTCCCCGGTACAAGAGAGACATGGACATACTAGAGAGAGTCCAGCAAAAGATCATGAAGATGATTAAAAGACTAGAACATCTCTCCTTATATTGAGAGGCTGAGAGAGCTGCTATTGTTCAGTCTGGAGTAGAGAAGGCTCAGGGGTCTCATCAATGTGTACATTACCTGCAGGGAGGGTGTACAGAAGACAGAACTTGCCTCTTTTTCAGTGGTGCCCAGTTTCAGGAAAAGAGGCAATGGGCACAAAACAAAACACTGGTGGGTCTCTCTGAACATCAGGAAATTTTTTTTTACGCTGGCACAGGTTGCCCAGAGCAGTGGTGGAGTCTCCATCCTTGGAGATATTCAAAAGCCACCTAGACACGGTTCTGGGCAGCTGGCTCTGGGTGAACTTGCTTGAGCAGGAGGGGGTGCTACAGGTGCCTTCCAATCTCAATCATTCTGTGATTCTTTGGAAACTTGCATCTAGTTTAAATAATAGCTAACACTTTTTCTGCTTTCCTCTTTTGCTTTTTTTCACCATCTAAGGACTAGATTTATTCAAACATCATTTATGAAAATGGCCTGCTGATGGAACTCAGAAAGCATTCCTAAATCCTCCCTGATTACATGATCATATACTTTATAGATCTCAATGAGATCTGCATCAATAATATATTCTGGCAAATCTCAAGTACAACGTATGAGGCAATACACTGGAAATCATCTTGCCAATTGTTCCGAACACTTTATTAGTAGTGATAAAAAATACAAACCAGACCCCTGTAGTTTTACTTTTTATCTGTGGAATTTCTGTTGTGTGGTATCCACATTTCTATTTAACAACACTAAAACACTTATGAATGTCCTTTGTAAATTATAGAGAGGTAAACTCTTCTGTCTCACACATTCCTTTTGGCCCTTTATGTACTCTGCTTTCCTCCTTTTCTTTTTCCCTTTCTGTTAGTCAGTTTATTGCTCGCTTTTTTCACTACAAAATTGTTTCAGGTTATTTCTGTTCCTTCATGTTCTCAAATAGTTCTCAGAAAGAGCTGAACTAGATATTTGTTCATCTGAAATACGACATTTTATTTTTAGAAAGTGGAATCATAGCTCTTTTTGATAGCCCTAAATGCTTTTTAGACATGAACTTTAATTGGTTCTTGGCTGTTGCTTGGCTTAATAACCTGCATAAAATAAATGAAAGAGTAGCATTATAATTTTCAGGTCACTTCATCTCCTTTTCTATATGACATATTGAAAGAGTTCACAATATATATTGTTGTACTACCCACAGGATTCTTATATCTTCCTTTTTTTGCTCAATACTTACATATATACTCATTTCACCTAAGAACACCTTACTATTCACTTTTCTTCCCTCTATTATACACTTGCAAAGCAATCATATGATAGCCTCTCATCCAATGTTATCAAACTGTAAATAGAGATGCTCTGCTCAGCCTTCTCTGCTCATATGATGTTCCTCTTATTCAGCTAACTGATGCTTCCATTCTTCCTACCTATTTTCCACACTATTTCCCCAGGGTTCTGCTCAGCTGAATTTTTTATCATGCACACTTTACATGGTCTCTCTGTTTTCTTACCAAGACAGGAGTCAAACAAGCCATTCCTGTGCTGAGCAGGGGATAGAACGCGAAACAGAGTCCACAAGGGAAGGTCCTGACGGGTGAGATCCTACTGCTGCCTGAACTAATAGAGAAGAAGAATGTGTTCAGACAAGCAGAGAAGATAAAATGCAGCAGATTTGTTCAAGGATGAAGTAACACCAAATGGCTTTGCATCAGCTGAAACAGCACAGAATTGAAGCTGCTGGGAATGAAGTAGGGTGGTTGGGCAAAGGAGCTGAAGCTGATGAGATTTAAGACATTTTTTTTCCACAAGACAAAATCAAGAGGAGTTTCTTTTAGAGTCCCTTCTAAGAGCCACAGTGAACTTAGCATTTAACAAGAAGAATTACTAAAAACTCATTTCCTCATTTCCAGAACATAATGCAGAGTTGTTATACCTTTAGGAAGTTTAAGGGGAAGCCTGACTGCTGCACATTTTGCTAAATATTATCACCATCATATTTTGCAAAACATTACCACCATCACATTCAGAGTATCTGATGTAATCTGTCCAGTTGAAATACAGGATGATTGACCTGGCCTGTTTTGACAGCTCATTAAAATTGGCAGTAGTGTTAATGTGCTATATCTTAAACAATACTGAAATAGGGGCAATTAGATGAAGTTTTTAACAACTGAAACTTACAGTGGTTCTGTTCTCGCTTTGTTTCTACAAGGCATGTGAAAGCTCTGTCCCTTCTCTTAGGTGGCTGAATGGCAAACCGAAAGGGGTTTTATTCATTTCAGTATGGCGTTGTGCTGCAGCACTGGATTTCCTAACTCAGTACCACATTAGTAGTTTTTCATTTCAAATTGGTTGAGAGCTTTCTCACATCCACAAAGGGAAAATCCTAATGACAGCACCCATATGGGCTAATAGAAATCTAAACTGGTAGCCTCCCTTTTAAAGTAGCTAAATCATCCATGTTCAAGCTGTAAAATATTTTTTTTTCTGCATACAGAGAGATCAACTGAAACCATCTAAAATATTTCACAATGTTTCACAGAACAAGTTAATGTAAGTTATGCCAAATATTAATGATAAGGGAAACAATCAAAGGAAGTGGCAATACCTAAGAAAACTCAGCAGCACGAAATACAGAGGGACAGTAAAATTTTGGCCTTACTACAAGTCAAATGTATCTTGGTTGCAGAATAACAACTTGCTAAGACTGCCATATTTGAATTATTACAGACTAATATTCAAATATATAATAAAATATGGTTTTGACCTTTGAACATATTCCTCTGATCTGAATTCCTATTAGATCTGAACTTTCAACCTGTAGGTATAAACTGTAAATTGAAAGTAGTCTTGAAAATGGAAATAAATTTTATCCTTAGAAGACTTACTACCTATTTGTTTTTCTCAGAACACAAAAATACAGAAAATTTAGATATAAAGTTTTTCTATCACTTTCATGGTCATTGTACTGCATACATAATTTGGCTTATGCACCATTTGGATAGTATTAATATAATTTGCTGCATTTTTTGTTCAAGATTCAACAAATTTATTTTAAGTATGACTTTTCTGAAACATGGAGTTGCTTTGGGACATAATTCCTGAACATCCTGAACATCTCTTCAGCCTCAGATTACAAACAGAAGGTGGGTCAACAGTTTTAAAATTATCTATGTTTTTGTCCAGATTTGATTTGAGGGGAAAACATAAGTTAGTTTGTGATCTATCTTTAGCTTGCAATTAGAGATGATCATGTCTCAGAGTGCTGTGTATTTGAAAAAGGTTTGCCATCAACGCTTCCCTTCTGGCAGGTGTAGCTACTATAAGAAAAGTTATTTGGTTGGAAAAAAATGATGAACAAATTCTCATTGCTCAAAAGATAATTGTGCTAACGGTTTGAATACAACAGATGCAAATGGAGAGAGTTTTCCAATGGCAGATCTTTCTCAGAAGGCTTTTTGGGGAGTTTAACAACCTTAGATAATGAAACCATGGAGAACCCTTAAAAAGTAGTAGTGAGAAGCTGAGACTGTTTCCTGGTGAACTCAAAAGTTCAATAAAAGGCAAAGGTTCTTTACTAATAAGAGATACTTCAGTGTGGCTGGTAACTCAGTAAAAGATAGAGGTAACTGGTGTTTTTGTTGCCCAGCTACTGAATCTTTTTCACCTGACAGAGTGATTAACTCTCGCAAAGTCCTTTCTGGTGTGGTGAAAATTGTTTTATACTTCAGGTGAATCATTTAACAGAAATTCTATCTTAGTTGTAACAGTGTTGGGAAAGAGAAAGCAGAAAAACCTTTCTGAATTTCACCAATTGCTATTTGGTCATTTTTAAAAGTCTACATAAATAAAAGTTCTATTTAATACCACGAGACTCTGCCACCTGTTTTAAATGATAAGTAATGTTTAAATAGCCTCTAGAAAACATTAAAAGATAGATTATTTACCTGATATTGTTCTCTGGAAAGCACTATCTATGTACATAGTCACTCTGCGGTTATACATTTATGCAATCACAGTAGTTGTAGATTTTTCTCTATTTCAGCTGTAAGGATCAGATATTCTCTTTATGGAAGCAGTGGAGCGTGCCTTCTTTCTCAGTCTCTTAACTGAAAACTGCTAAGAACTCTGCAGGAGAGGAAAAGAGATTGGATTATGAATGTGCCTATAGGTGATACAGCTTAAACAAGAACAGTTACAAGTAGTCTATCTGAGTATCGCCACACATCCTGCAGAAAAGCTCAGAGTCCCTCCGTAAAAAGACCCAAGGAGGGCCCTCCCAAAAACCTGGAGGTTTCGGTACCACTGTGAGGCCTAGCAGAAAGTGTGAACAAAGCTTCAGGTATTTGTTTTTGCCATGTTATTAGCAAATATTCTACAGAGAAGCCACAAAATTGCCAGACTTACAGGGGAACGTGACCTAGCCCAAATGTTTTCTTTCTTTGTAAAGAAAGATCCATATAGAATCTCATAAATCTTATAAAAGATCAAGATAAAGGCAACTATCAAGGGATAGTCTTGTGTCATCACTAAAAGCTCTTTATATAAGAAGGGCCCAGAGATGCCTCCCTCTCAATCTCTTGTTGCTAAATATAATGCTACAGATGCTCTACATTCTGACAGGAGCTCCTCCAAGAATACTTGAATGGACTTCATCTCTATATTCAGAAAAGTGTCATCTCTTGAGGATCACCAGTACCCTTAAGTTAAAAAGAAGGGCACAGCTTTTGATGGTTTTTCTCTTCATTTGATGAATAAGTGGGAGTATGGTTGCCAGTATGAGTATCAATTTGGTTAGATGTAACCAAATTTCCTGAGTTTCCTAAACCAGAGGTGAGAAGAATTATTCTTCTCCTCACTGATAAGAAGGACTAAGGATCTGTCCAAAGCAGATCCTCCCCATGTCTCTCTCCTCAGGTTGCCTTTCCTAGCCTAAGTTCTTCATTTTGGCCCAACATATGAGCTCCACAAGCCATTTAACCTAAATAAGATGCTTTGCTAGGCTCACTCACTGTTTGATAAGCCACGCAAATGTTGTAGAGATTAAATTCTTATTGGTTTACTGTTGTGGTTTTTTTTTCTTAATGGCAAAGTTGTTAGTTATGGCAGTCATCTCTAAGGCAAATTTTCCAGCACACACAGTTTTGAAAGTGAGTGGAGAGACTGAAGCCCCACATGCTTCAGTTCAGGAGCAGGAGAGAGCCTCTGCTCTGAGAACAAAGAGCTGGAATAGCACAACAAATTATCCTCTGAAAAAGTTAACAGAAGAAGTTACAGAAAAAAGCTATTTATAAATTAAGACTGCTCAAGTTGCCAGAGTTGAGAGGAGATGAAATGGTTTTATGTAGTCTTCTTGTAAAAAGGGTGAAGTGGATTTTTACTATGTTCCAGCTGAAAAACAATGGGTTATGATGTTTACATATTACCAGTTCAGTCACAATGTAGGTGCAAATATAAACACTCTAAAAATAACATTCAGTTCCAGAACAATATAAAACATTTCCTCACATTTAAAATTTACTTAGAAGATCAGTATTTTTATTTTTCTCACAAAGCGATCGCCTGGGATCAAAGACCAACTTTGTTGAGTGTTTTCAAAATGTTTAGTTTGTATGGATACCACTATAAACAAAATAAAATTACTTTTGGCTTGGCATGCTGAACAGCAATTGTACAATAATGGGTTTGGCATGTCAATCAACACACCTCAAGAATGCAATAAAGAACTGCACAGTATCCCGCAAATGTTCTATGGAATTTTTTATAAGGAGTGACAATGAATTTTGATGTGTCCAAAATTTTCACGGTTTTCAATACAATGAATACAATATTCCTTTAATTAACAATTAACATCCAAATAAACAATCTAGCCATAAAAATCAAAGCAGATTTTAGTTTTGTGTTTTTAGTAATCTGGTTTATTCGGTATTATATTCTGTTATATATTCCACTGAGATTAAGGTTTCATACAAAGATAATTTCAGCATGTTCGGTGTCAAAAAGTTCACAAGTGAATCAGATAAAGCAGACATATTTCCTGGAGATATTCATTTGAGCATTTTAAAAGAGCAACTCACACAAATATTTGGACATTGGCTTTGTCTTGAACTAGACTCTGTAAAGCACTCACTAGACTCAGAAAGCATTCGCAGTCATTGATGTAGAAACTACTTAAATGTTTGCATAATTAAAAGCCTTGATTAAGAAATAAAACTTTTAACTGCACTGATTCAAGTGTACTCTCAATCATCATGATTATATATTTGTAGGAGCAGTAGAAAAGGTACTTCCACCTCTCCAATTTTTTCCTGCAGTGCTCGCACATGAATCAGATTTCCAGCTGGCATTTGCACATAGGTTCAGCAATATAGCATGCTTTTCATAGCATAACTGTTTTGGGGACTTAGAGTAGGAAATAAGTCTGTGCTCCTCATATTTAATTTGGACTGTTCCTCTTTCTTTTTTTGGAAAGAGACCTTTTCCTAATTTTATTCTTTTGACCTATGCCGCACCAAAGTAATACAATTAGTGTCAATATTTTTAAATGGTGGAAAATAAAACACAGCAAAGCCAATGTGCATCATTTAGAAAATAATATGAACAAAATAGCCTGGCAATATGTTAGCAAATATTCGGATGTTACACTTTAGTATCTCCACCATAAATGTGTCAGCTCAAACTAAAAGTGCATTGTATACTGCTACATTGTAAGGACAATGAAACTGAATCCATCTTCATTTTCATTGTCCAAATGTGCAATTAAACCCTGCTGATGTGGTGAATATAAAGCTGCTTTGTTGCTCCAATGTGAGGTTGATTATTACATGGAAACAGCCTAGTTTGAGTTTAAATGAGAAATCAAATTGATTAGCATATAATTAGAGATAAACAAGCAGGCTCATATAAAAATCTAACCTCACGCTAGCATTGTCTGTTCAGTTAAGTAGGGCTCAAACTGAGCTTTCCACTTATAAGCATAAATTGGACTTAGAAAGCTGAAAATTGCTCTGTCTTCTGGCTTTCAGTGATATGATTCAACATACTTGATACTCTGTCATTGTGCACTGACATTTAGAACACTGAATACCAATATGTACTGCGACAAAGTCTGCTGAACTTTACATTTGTGATTCAAGTTAAAGCTTCTTACCTACAATTTAAGAAGAAAAACCTTGACGGCTTAATGGATAAAATGGTGATTTTTCTCAGTCCACCTTCTAAGCAACGAGCCCAAGTGAAGTGCTGTTTGTGGTTAAACCCACAGAAGCAGGACACTGCATCCCATGCAATCAGCAGTCACTATTCAAAGAAGACTTGAGCAATGTTTAAACAATGTCCCTCTAAAACTAGTTTAATGGATCATAAATATTTTTTTCAACCATATGCCCATATGATTATTTTTAAGTGTAATCTTTAGTGCGGAAGATTTTAGATTTAGATTTTAGATTTTAATTGGAGTGTTTTTTCTAACTGGACTTCACCAAAGAAGTATAAATCTACTTAAATCTCCTATTCAGGCAAAGCTAGAAATGGAAAAATGGAATGTTAACTGTTGCAAAGACTGATCTTGCTTGGTGTTCTAACTGCATTTGGTTTTATATTTGTGACTTGCTTTGGAAAACACTTATTAAAACTGTCTTTGCAGGTTTTATCACAATATACAAACAGCATGAAAAAATAATTTATTTTACGTCAAAATATTTTAAAATATAATTGCTACTGCTTACCTGGGTCCCACGAGAATTTGCAATCTTATATTTCGCAATTATAAAGAAACAGGTGAATCATTCAATATTTTAACTGGACCATTTTAATTGCTTAGAATTAAGATCATCCTTCTTATTACACTAATAACAGGGGAGGGGTATTTGTTAAGTTGTTCATGTTTTTCCGTGAAGATGCTTCAATGCTTAGCCTGTGACACACTGTTACTAGCCTCATGCGTATCACCTCATCTTTATTTTTCAAGGAAGTAGATGAAGGAAGTGTAAATGCAGCTTGATATCCCCAGCAACTAACAATGTACACTGTGTTCATACTCAAGATGGAGAGCCACTTGCATGAATGGCAACTCAAAGAGATACTGAGTACATGTGGACCATTTCCATTACGGGCCTTTTACTTGCCAAACACCATGATGCTCTGCTTAGTCATAATCGAACACCTTGCTTGGAAATTGAGTTGAAATTAAAATTCTTTCAGAGAGAGAAATGAGAAGTATAAGGAATACTCTTCAAACCTCTCTGCATAAATAAAAAATTAAGATCTCACCCTTGAAAAGTTTTGGAGAGGGGAAAATGTAAGCCTTAAGATTAATTTAAATGAAAACATGATTGCCTTTGCCAGAAAGATGCAAGATAGATTATGCCCAAATCTTTCTTGTTTTTGCAACAGATTGTTCAGCATTCTCCATAAATCATTTATTCCTTAGTGCCCCAACAGGCTTCCCAGAGAGCTTATGCAACCTCCATCCTTAGAGGTTTTCAACATCATGAGGTTCCTTCCAGCCTGAATTGTCCTGTGCTTTTATGAAGAGAGCAATAGAAAGATAAACATAACACATCTTGTCCCCAGAACTGGAAAGATACCCGTCAGAATGCATGCATTCTTGCACTCTACAAGAGAGATTTTGCATTAATATTTCTGTATAACTGTAAATAAACATGTCTGAAGAATTCCTTACTAATCAAGGATTGACCTGACAACAAGGATAGGATAGACCATTAGTGGCAGGAAAAAAAAGCTACTCAAATGTCTGCCAGCTTTTAAAAAATACCTGCTAAGTGAATTACAAAAATTGTTACCCCGAGTTTAATGTTTCTTTGGATAATTACTTTTCAGCATAGTGAGGTAGATCTGACATCTCCTTGCTTGATCACTGAGACCATTGTGGTCCTGCTGTCTATCATAACCAGGCAGCCTGACCTTTAAAGTTAGCTAAAAAGGCCAAACAAGCCAGATTCACTGCTGCACCCTTTGGAAATAACAAGAAGTTCACTGCGAGATCTCAAAGCTGAGCCTGCGTTCGAAGAGAGAAATGCTTGCCTTTCACTACTTTTCTTAGCAGTGAAAATATAGACATTCCCTTATCTTCCAATTATGTTTCCAACGGTTCAAAGAGGAAGACTGCAAGGTCTTTATAAATTCATATCTATGTAGCAAACAGTGGGGCAATAAAAGGACTTTATCTGTTCAGCAGACAGCGCAGGCAGGGCTAGCAAATGAAGCAGTCAGAATATGACCCAGTTGTCACGGGCATGTCCTTACCTTTCTCCATGACTTTTCCTAAACATTTTTTCCCTTACTAATGGCATGGTTTTAAAATATGAGAGGATGAATAGAAGTATTTTTTTTTGTCACCTGAAGGTGTACTCAGATGATACAGATGGGAACTAGCTGATTACAGAATCTTTTTTTAAAAAAATGACCTAATGTAAAATGATTTACGTCTAAAACTTACTATTTGATGTGAGTTCCTGTTTTGGGGGCGATTGGAAAGAAAGGCAAGATAAGAAAATAAGAAAAAAAACTCTTCCACAAAACTGAGGGTATTACTACCTTTCAGAAAATAAAGACGGGCGAGATTTAAAGCTGTAGCTGGTATAAATACCAAAGGGATGACATCCTGCTGCTGGAAAAAGTGGATGAAGATGACCTTAAAATTAGACAGAATGACCTTTCTGAATTGTTTTCAGCATCTATTACTTGATCTTCCATATCAAGATTCGATTCCATTTCTTTGTAAGTTTTATTAAAAAAAATGCAAGTAGAGGTCCAAAGGAGCCGGGAAATATAAAATAGTTGCAATTTGCAGTACAACAGTCAAATTGACAGTCTAGAGAGAAAAAATAGCCCATGTGTAGTGGGAAATGAAATAAGAAAAAATGTCCTTTTGTGAAACTGTTTTTTCTTTCTCAGTCACTACACAAGTTTCTGAAAAAGGCTAGTAATACAGTGGAAAAAAAGCTATCTCATCTGAAACAGGTGAAAATCTTCTTCTTTTCCTTGGGAGAAAAAATAGCCAGAAAACAACAGTGGACCAATTTATGAGGCTTTGCCCACTGCCTTCAAAGGCAGTTTAGATTCTAAAGAGACTCTTTTATAATAGAAAATGCTGCGGAAAATAAAAGGGTAACCAAGTCGAAGGTCCGTGCACAAAGTACTGCAGGACAGCTTTGTATCACAAAGAAAAGCATCCAGCTTAGGTCTTAAGAGCAGAATCACTAAATCAGCATAGGGTCACACTTGTGCTAATAAACCCTGCCAAGCTCAGCCTGGTCACAGACCCCTGACTACAGAGCTATCAAAGTTGTTGCTAGCGCATTCATTCCATGATTCGATGCTCATGTAACTAAATAGGTATTTGGATTTCTTCTGGCCCAAGACCCCCCCGAAAATTCCTCTTTCTTTGTTTTGCAGGTAAAGCTTTGAAACAGAAATTTCACTCACACAACTTCAAGACCCAGATATCTAAGAATCCTCAAAAGTAAATAAATTTCCTGGTAATTATGTGTGTTTAAAAATATTCTGTGTTGTAGCTATATATGATCTATTGTTGCTAAACGGAAGAATGCTATAAACAACTATTTTGTTAATATAAGTGCTTATTTTTCCCCTTAGTAATTAATACTTTAGTGCAGCACATGATGAAAGCTGTTTTTTCTTTCCTCACAGTCTTGATTTTAAGCAATACTTATCCTATTAGCAGGCTTTTAGTATATAGATGCTGCATGCACAAGTTCTCCCCAGAATACATACTTATCCAGATTTTAAAAAAAAAAAAATCCAGATTTTTATTTCATAAAAATAGTTGACCTCTGTAAGACACAATACTTGCTGACAAAAGCAACAAAGCAGTGCATCCGCACATCCAGTAACAATTTCTCCATTTAAGTTGCCTGACATACAGGAGTCACACAGCAATGGTATAGGTCATTCCAAGTTGTATAACCCTTGCTAATTCAAAGCAGTGATCTCTCGGTTGTTATGTGTATTTCTGCCATGCCTCATGAGGTAGAGGTTAAAGCAATCCAAGCAGAGCTGGTATTCCAATTATATTTCAGTGCAATAACAAAGACAAAGATTTAGCCAATGTTGATTAAAAAAATAAAATGCAAAGGCTTTAGAACTATTTCTGAGAGGAGTTTTGCTGTTTCTTCATTTGTATTAGGGTTTTTTTGGCTTCCTTGAAATTTATGTTGTGATAGTCAAGGAATAAATGACAGTTAAGAAATCAGTTCTTATTTCAGTGAGAAGTGATTAACTCAGTGTTATAGGTTATTTTGAGTCCTCTTCCTCCCCATTCCACCTAGAGTTTTCTGTTTCAACAGAAGATGTTTTCAAAGGATGCTGTGTTCAAGAGATTGCATATTGGTTGCATTCTGTTGTGTTTCAAGCAGTCACTATTGAAGTGAGAAAAAGCAAAACAAACCAACTGCTGTCACATCTCTGCATTTCATCAGCTATTCTGGATTCCCAGAACAGAAACCAGACGTGCTATCATTTTGTTCTCTAAGTCCAGTTTTCAATGAGAGAATAATATAATTGTAAAATGCTTGTCACTGGGTTGAAGTACTCAAGATATAATAGCTGAATAAAAATTCAGCACTTCTACACTTATAACAGGTGATTCGTTGCTGCAAACTCTTTAGGAAAGCACTTGCAGCATCTTCATATCCTAAAAAAAAAAAAAAAANTCTGTTCTTGAAATACTTCCCTGACATTTGTTATTTCTTCTTCTTCCTGAACTTCCTGGGCAGCCTTTGATATCACTTCCTTGCAAGCAAATACAGAGAATAAAGAAGTGAAGCAGTGACAAGTCTCCACACCAACTAACTTCAGCACATTGTGCTATCCATTCTAGCTCTTACATTAATTTGTTTAAAAACATGAAATTTCTGTGCGTTTATTTATAGACAGTTGTGCTCTAGGTTATTTACCTAAGTCTATCATGCAGGTATAATTCTTAATCACACAAGAATAAAGGCAAACTGGATGATATAATTTCCATGGATTGGCAAAATACTTTTGATAAAGGAAACTAATCAGCCCCAGGTAAAAGCATAGCACATCAGAAGCGTGAAAATCCTTGCATACCTAAATAATTTGCTTAAAGGCACAAAACAGGTGGTAGGAGTACATTTTGAGTCTCCCCACAGTCAACAAAGAAATTTCACCAGAAGAGCTCTGCAGAGGTCTGAGCTGGGATCCCTACTAACCCACAAGGCCACACGTAACATAGCAAAACAGACCAAGGAGTGAAGTCAGCTGGTGAGTCTACCTCACATTAAAGATAAAGGCAGACAGAAGACTTGTAGAAGCATCTTGTCAGATTGACTGACTCAGCAATAAAATGTCACATGAAGCTTAAGGCAGACAAACATAAAGTGACTTATCTGGAATAATCACAGTTTCGCATATTATCTTCATGATAGATGCCGAAATGACTGTTATTAATCAAGCAGATTCTCTTGGCAGGACAGGAGGGGGAGAGTGATGTTGGTGACAGGCAGTTCCATGAAACCGCCAGCTCAGTAGTAGACACCCACTTCTAGCATTTGATTTACTTTTTTATTAGAAGAGAATGATGAGCCAAAGAAAAACAACATTATTCCACTGTACATGTCCACGAGTTGCTCCACTTTGAACACTGTGCACAGTTATTCTCCCTCATCTACAGAAAGAATACAGCACGGCTAAACAGAAGTTGTTCAAAGAAGGGCAACAAAGGTGATCAAAGGTATAGAACAACTCCCTTATATTGAGAAGGTTGGTGGTCAAAGGTATTTTAGCTTGGAGAAGAAACAGGGAATGTGACAGAAGTTTAGAGATCACAAAAAGCACAAGAAGGTTGAATAAAGACTGACTGCTCATTGGGTATTACTCGTAAGAGCTTTGTGTCATCTGTTTGTTAAGACAAATCATTATGTTCCTACATGAGTAGTTAAGGAAAATATATTACAGCAAGATACTATCAATCTGTTGTTTTCCTCTGTGTAATCACACCACTTCCTATGCATCCTTCGGTATTGAAAAGGCTGTTCAAGTTTTGTTACACAGTGCTTCTTTAATTCATAACCCAGAGGGAAAGTTTCGGAATTGTTCATCACAGAAATGGACATAGAATTACAAGGTGTAATCAGAAATCAGAGAGTCAGAGAACCAAAAATCAGAAAAGAACACCAAAAGTCATGAAAAATTCCATGCTAGTACTTTTATCATCATTGTTAAAATCTATGTATTTTCCTGGAAAAATATGCTGTACGTAACATGTTTAACCACTCATATGGAAGGATCTTGCATTGGACAAAAAAGAATTTTCTCTAAGAAATTTTGAGGGGAAAAGAAAATCAGACTTGGTATACCATGTATTTCAGAGACAACTGGAATACAATTTTCCAGTAAGGATATTTAGAAAGAAAAGGATTTTTTTTTGGTTGTTCATTTCATTTCAAGTTGTTTTTTTTACCTGGTAGACTCTACTGCCAATCTGTACTGGTGCCCTTACCATAGCCAGATCTGGAGTCATATTTTCCTATATGATATATAGGACTAAATCTCTTTTTGAATGGGTTTTAAAATACACAACATACATGAAATGGGAGAGAATAGGTGGGCAACACAGAGATAACTCAGAAGTTTATGATGTTCTTGTTTTCTATTACTATTGTTAAATCACTTTATGTATCTCAGCAGCATGCTACATATACCATGTCACACATAAAACTGTACCCTATCATATTTTTTTCTTTCTATATTCATTAAAATGTTACAGGCAGCTGCTACACAATAAAGACTGAAAGTTCCCATTTTACTTTCTGCTTACCATGCCTTCAGGATTAGGCTCTGTGCAGAGACAGGTACAGAAACCTGTAATTTATGACTCCCACTGCAGTTTAGGCAGGAGATAGCTTCCAAACAGATTAGTATTGTCAGAATTTCAACTATCTGTTCATGCCCTGCAGCGGAAAATTAGATATCTACAGGATTTTGCTAGGAGAAATTTACATGCCCAAGGAATTGAGCCTCTTTCACACCAGACACAGATTCTGAGGATCTACATTTTAGATGTTATTGCCTAAATCCCCTTGTAAATCTACACATAATATTGGACAGCCACAGTGCCACTGGGATTACAAAAAAAAAAAAAATCACATCAAACTTCTTTAATTTTTCAAATTCCAAATGAGCTATACACCTAAATATGAAAGTAGGTATCACCAAAGTTTTGTAAAACAGATCATTGGTAATAATTAGCAGCAGAATATCCATGCTATACTAACTCTTGACAATATTTTTTTTCCTATTACTTAGCCTAAGAGCAAATCCTGGAAAAGATTTTGTCTCACTTAGCAATTATGGCAAGAAATGATTTAAGGTCTGCTGTAAAAATGCCAAGAAATGCAATAGTTTGTCTCTGAGAGAGCATACTGACCTGCATGTTAAGACAAAATGCTGGGGATTTTTTCTATGAGTCAAACTTAAAGCTGTATTTTAAGGGACACTAAAATAACTATAACTCTCTATAAAGAAACAAAAAAAAATAATGTAAAGGAAGAATGATAGGTTTTACTAGAGCAAAACACAGCAAAGCCTGTGACTTTTTATAAGATACAGCTTACATTTATATTCTACAATTCAGTTCCAACTGGTTATTGCTATTCATATTTAAAAATACTTTGCAACATCTTTCTTGTTTAAAAAGCCCAAATATTGAAGGATGAAAAGGTAATATGGGTGCCACACCTGACAAGCCACCAAGATATTTGATACTCAGGAAAAGATACTCAGCAGTTATGAAAATGTATGTGCCTTTCTTTTATTTTCCAGGAATGAACTGAAATTTGTCTGCAATCATATCTAAAATGCTCTCTCCTAAAAGAAAACATGACTCTCTCAGCTTCTTCTGAGACGTGTATACAAAAAATACTATTTTGTAGTTATGATAATCTACTCTAAGATGCTAAGAACCCCAGGTCACTTCCCTCTCACTTCACACAGAAATAGCTGAGCCACTTTAATGTTGGCATCCTCCAGAGATGAGGTTTCCATGAATTTTTAGCAATTTTTACAAATGCAGTATGTTCAAACTCTCCAATCAAACGTGAATTGGAGCAGGAGCCTTAGGAATGTAACAGTTTTTACTGTACTTTTTTTACTGTGTGTAAACACATCACTGAAGTCAACTTGAAACAATAAACAGTAAGAAAACAAACCCCATAGCATCAGAGGTTTGAGATTCTAAACCCTGTGACTTCACATCATTCTTGCAATGACATTTTACTTAGTAGAGTTTGTCAAATGGAAGGTGTGGTATTGCGTGTTTCTGTTTGTTGGGGGTTTTTTATTTCTTAAAGGAAAAAAAAAAGAGACTGCAGAGATGACAATCCTTAAATGCGCTTAATAAGGGCTGCATGAGGCAGATGCACTGTTGCATCAGTTATGAAAATTTGTCTATACATAGCAAAGTCTGACCTGCAAATCTTCTGTTATTCCAGTAATTTGAAACCTTACGTATTTCATCCAAAAATACTGCAGAAGGAAGAAGAGAAAGAGAAGAGAAAGAGAAATCACTGCAGACAGCAGGTGGATGACCTTAAGTAAATACTTTCACATATCCGTACTACTCTCCCTATCTTTAAAATGAGGATAACACATACTTTCTTTAAAAAAAACCCCAGATATTAGCATTAGAAAAGCTCAATTTAGTTATTCAATAAAGCACTACAAGGCAAATAAATCCATTTGATAACTGCTGTTCTCGTTTCATAAAATATCTTGACAGTGTCCAATGATTATTAGTGTGTGAGTAATCCAAAACACATCTCTGGTGCATAAAGTGGTTTTCTAATATTTTCTTAATTAAATTCTTTAACATTAATAATAATTAGAAATAAAATAAACTTGTCTATATATGTTAACAAAGTTGTTGACTTGCATTTGTGCAAAGTAACTTTTTTGACTTTTAAAAGGTTGATCTATCTATATATAGCTATAGTGCAAAAATAAAATTAAATCCATAACTTTAAATACATTAGAGAAAAAAAAAAAATCAATTCAGTCAGCAATATTTACTGCAAAAGAAACAGAGAAGAAATCAAAATGCCAGAGATTTAAGTCTGGCCAGATTAATTCTAAGGGAGAAGAGGAAGAATGACAATCCACAAAGACTAAAAAGAAGTTAATGTATTAAAAGAAGTTGTTGAGATCAGGACAACCTAAAGTTACAAAGGCTGCATAATATTTTTATTATTATAATTGTTAACAGTGTATTTTCCTTGGAAGTCTTACCAGTAAAGTAAAGTAAAGATTTGGTGATTGAACAAGAACGAAAAAACCTTGAAAACTTTGGGTTTTGCAGCCCAAATACAGATATTTTCCTCTGAGTGGTCATTTTACAAATATATCTGACCACAGAATGAAAGAAACCTGCTTATGCAAAACACTGTATCTCGTTTAAAACTTATGATCTACTATGCTTGCCATCTCTCTATTAAAGCTTTCAAACCAACAGCCAGCCAAGAGGGAAATGGGAAGATTTAGTTGATTTAATAAACAAAAAAATCAACAGTGACAATTACCATTTGTATTCTAGTGGTATAAATACACAAGTCCCCATGTTTCTTACATTTCTCCATTCATGCTAAGGTATAGTAAGGAATCTGCACTGTATTTTACATTCTTACACCTTCATTCTAAGGTTCAGGGTGAGATTAGTCCCCATATTGATGAAGGATCAGTGGCTGTTGTTCCTGACTATGTGAAACAATACATGTCCCAGAGTGTGCTGTTGGGCAGATTACAGCTGTGCACGAGCCTCCGGTAAGTCTGAGATATTCCATTCAAAATTGTGTCCAACTTTTTGGCAAGCATAATCATACAAATGCTGTCCCAACACACACCAGTTTTATATAAACATGTTTAAATACTGATATTTTATATGTATCCCAGCATTCCCTTTATTTAGATATACATAGAAACACAAGGAGCATTAAAAGAAAGCTAGAATAAAAAAAAAAACCCAAAACCAAAAAAAAACCACAAAACCACAAAGACCTTGCTGATTTCATTTAGAGAGTAATTAAAATAGAAAATCATATATAAAGGCAATGGAATAAATACAAGATGAACCCAGATCTTCTGCACTTAAATCAAAACCCTAAAACCACTCTGCAATATTTTTAGAATTCAGATGGTCTATCACATTATCCTTCTGTCTTTCCTATACTTTAATAATATAGAACATTCTGGAAACTTAGAGAATAAGAGGTGCAGTGAGTCAAAAATCTGCATGTCCTTTGTGCACCTATTTGATGATTCAGAGAAGGCTACTGATCCCAACATTCTCTGTATTTGTTTTATTTTAGGCTTTCTGGACCACATAACTGTTTTTCTTGATGGTGCTGATGTGCCTATTATCTGATGTTGACATCAGATATGTACTTATACATCTCATAACTGGAAGTGGGAAATACTTTAAATCTCTATACATGTTTAGCAAAATTAATGTCAATTACTGTAGTCAATTGATCACAACTTTGAATTTGACCTGGGTGAATCTTCCCTTAAAATGAGCAACTTCCCTGCAAAAAAATCAAAACCAGAAAACTCTATAGCTAAGTTTCATTGTAACACAAAATAAAACACTGAACAAGTGTAAAACAGATTAGAAACACAAGTGTCTGCAAACCAATCTATCCCCTTGATGTAGGTTATTTTCAGTTGGTTTACTCAATATTTTTTCTTAGTTCAACAGCTTTAAGCATTACCTGACTTGCACTAAACCCTATCCAGTCCTCTCTTGGTCCCTAGGAAGAGACAACTTTTGTCCTGCAGGTAGGAAACATTGCTGTATTATCTTCCTTGATTTCTCAGAAACCTCTCCTCACTTTCTGTGAGTCTCAAACCCTCTTAGAGGATCCCATCCCTTCCTCTAGGACCTTTTTCTGGCTCCTGGTAGCAGCAGCTCTCAGCAAAGGATCAACGTCTCATGCCTCTAGGAGACAGATGCATGAAAACAACCATCATCAGCTCCTTCCATCTTAAACAAACACCACAACACATAGCAGAGAAACAGCAAGAACAAAGATATGTCACAATGGTGGCAAGTTAGTAGGGCAGCTATACTCAGAACAACAAAGACCACATCAGAAAAAAATAAAATCTGTAGTATCATTAGGAAATAGATTGAAAAAGTTAAGAAATAAAGTACACAAGCGTTCAACTTAAGTTACCAGTTTTCAGACATGATAAGACTCTTCAAGGGTCAACCATCCACGGTAAATATGGGTCCTAAGAGGATCCACTTAACTTAGATAAGTCTATAAGTTATAGAGATGTTAAATTTTTACAGACTGAGTTGCTCCTTATTATATATTCATTTCCCTTCATAGAGGGATAGATAGCTGGGTTTTGTAAAGAGCAGGATTCAGTTCAGAAACCAGTCTGGTAAAGCTCACACCACAGTTTTAGCAGCAGCTAGTTAACTGTTTATAAACCTGACTGCTATCCAGTAGTCTTAAGCAAGTCAATCCACTGGCCTTTAAAATTAAAGCAAGCAACATTGAAAATCTGTGCTCTCAACCCCATTCATGCGCAGTTTTCCATTTTCTTAGATACAATACTCCACTGGTGTGATTTAAACCCCAGCAGGCAGCTAAGCCCCACACAGCCACTCACTCACTGCCCTGCTGCGGGATGAGGGAGAGAACTGGAAGATTAAAAGCAAGAAAACACATGGATTGAGATAAAGACAGTTTAATAGGCAAAGCAAAAGCTCTGTACTCAAGCAAAGCAAAACAAGGCATTCATTCACTACTTCCCATCATCAGGCAGGTGTTCAACCATCTCCAGGAAAGCCGAGATCCATCACATGCAACAGTTACTTGGGAAGACAACTTCCAAATGTACCCCTTTCCTTCCTCTTAGCACAGCTTTTATCAATGAGCACAACATCATATGGTATGGAATACCCCTTTGGTCAGGTGGGGTCAGCTGTCGTGGCTGCGTTCCCTCCCAGCTTCTTGCCCACCCCCAACCTACTCACTGGTGGTGTGGTGTGAGAAGCAGAAAAGGCCTTGATGTTGTGTGAGCACAGCTCAGTCGTAACTAAAACATCAGTGTGTTATCAACACTGTTTTCAGCACAAATCCAAAACATAACAGCATACTAGCTACTATGAGGAAAATTAACTCTATCCCAGCCAAAACCAGTACAACCGTCTGAGTCCTTAATGTGATCTGATCTCTGGGAAACTGAACAGCTGCAGTTCATAAATTATCTGCATAATAAGCACATATCATAAGCATATGACTGAGTTTTACACTTTTTAACAGGCGATTTCAATCCCATTGATGTCAGCAGAACAACTAATTTATTGAGAGGTGCAATCATTGTTATCTGGTATTTTGCAATATCCAGTATGATGTTGACTTTCTCATATTAATACAATTCCAAATAATTTCAGTATCCAGCTTTGTGGTACTATTATTTCTCCACTGTATTCTAAATCGGATGTAAAAAGGTAAGAAAAGCAGCTTGGAAATTTTTGGGCCAGATTCCATGTGTCATTTACTGATTTTTTGACTAATTCCTCATGTTTCAATAAGAAAGAAATACATTAGAACTTGACATAGCTTATCTTCATTTTAATTAATACTGCCATCCAACCAAATGTCAAGGAAGTCAGGAAGTACACATGGAAAGACAGTATGAAGTATGAAACCAGCTAATATTTTCCTAGAGGTAGCCTGTGCAATGTTACACGGTCATAAAATAAAACCTGCAAATAGTTTACCTCTATAAGATACTATTTTCAGTCTCTCTTTCCCCCAGCTTTCCTCCATTCGTTCTTGCTTAAAGTTAGAATTCTTTTGAAAGAAGAATGTAGGATACTAAATTAGTAATGTGATAGTTGTTGGTATGTAATTCCTTTGAACAAATACATTTGCAGTAATGAGTTTGGTATTATACACAGGAGAATTTCAATGATCAAGAAAGATCTCAATATCTTGAGGGTGGTGAGGCACTGGAACATGTTGCCCAGAGAAGCTGTGGAAGCTCCATCCCTGGAGGTGTTCAAGGCCGAGTTGGATGGGGTTTTGAGCAACCTGGTCTAGTGGGAGGTGTCCCTGCCCATGGCAGGGGGGTTGGAACTATATGATCTTCAAGGTCCCTTCCAACTCTAACCTTTCTATGATTCTATGATGCATTTTAAGCCTTCAGAGAAACAGAAGCCCATAATAAGCAACATACATAGAAGGCAAGTTTTTGTGAAGTTCCCTACTAGAACTTTCTGGATCTTTAAAGTGAGAATAAATGTATCATCACTTATTATCATATAATATGTTTAACCAATAATATCTGCATGTCAGCACTGAATCATTACCTTGTTGAAATGATTGCAATTGGAACATATGTGGCATCAAACTTGTAAATTTTTTATTCAATTTGGCAGTTGGCAAAGATTAATTAGTATCACCAGGAAAACAGGCTTGAAAATTAACTGTTCTCTAACTTCAAAAGCTGACTAAATTACATTTCATTTCCAAGATACTTATCAATGTATGCAGCAGTTTTTCAAAAATTTAAGTGGATCGAGTATCATATGTTGATTTTGGAAAAATATAATTTCGTTTTCACACTATAATACATTTTAAAAGTCACTTATTCAGTATTAGTATATAATAGAAGCTGTAGGATATACTTAAATATAATAATAAAAGTAAATATAATTTATTTATTAATAAATATCAGTAATTTTCAGACAGAAAAAAACAGAACTTACTGCTTTCTTTGCTGCTGGTTATTCATAGTTATATTTTTAATTAGTACATGAGAGATTTTACCTTCCTAATAAAGTATTTAAATAACTATAAAACTTTGAGTCTCACAGGGTTGTATACAACCAAGAACTGTCATAGAGAGAAGCCAACGGTTAGAGACATATTAAGTTATCAAAGGAGAACAGTAAAGAAGGAAGAACTTTTATAATCCTGAATTTACTCATCATTAAGAGAGTCAAAGTGTTTGGCTTATTTCAGAGGTCTATGATGCCATTGCTTTTGTTACAAACTTATTTTGGCCTATGAATTAAATTGAGATAATTTAGATAATATAAAAAAGGAAGGTGACAGAGCAAGTGAACACTTGATGGTATTTTATATGCTTTAGGAATTCAAAAACACTGGTATTTTGAAGTGTCATAGAAATCATGTAGTCTAGCTTCACTCCTGTTCCAGAGAGTAGTGTACGATTAAGAGCCCATCAGGGGACTTGTGCTGAGGACACTTTAAGCTGTTAGAATTCCCAAATTTAAGCTTTTAGTTTGTACCCAACAATATGATTTTAAAGGTGAAGCTGTAAGCAAATTACAAACTCATTTAGTGTACAAATCTCTCAGACGTGGCACATTTTGTATTATTGAAACATATAATTTTCCCACACACGTACATTTCCTATTTTATATGCTTTATAAATAGAACATTGTGATTGTAGCAGAGGGAAGTGGTGAAATCTTCTGTGATTATTAAATGTGTTGCACACACAACTGATGTGCTTTTTCATATAGTTAGTGAGATATTTAAAAATACACTAGATGACACAATACAGTAAGAAAGGTGTGTAGGTTTTCATGGTTTATATATAGGTTACAGTTTGATTACTATCTCAAACATATTGGAAACATACTAAAAGAAAACTAGAAAACATCTTTTTTTTTTTTTAAATAGAAACTAAAGGAACAGATAAGAGCTGTTGGAATCCAGGCTGAATTAGACATTTTTTAGTCTTTCAAGCAGATTAAAAATGATACCTTGGTCATAAAAAAAACAAAAAAAACAGTACTGCAGACCCCACTAACACCCTCTACACAGTCTGACTCAGTCTAAACATTAGTCCTTTCTGAATAGATCACCATTTACAGTGAAAGCCCGTACGAGGAAAAACCTGCAGTAAGTTGTCTGGTAGCTCAACAAGAGGGGAAGTTGACAGAATAGTAAACTTCTTGTTCAGCACTTCAAATCAGCAGTCAAGCAGAACTTTTGAGAACACATACAATACTGTAGAGAGAATATTGTGTGAGTCAGAAAAATACTTTTTCTGGTATATTTTCCTTTTCTATGACTTTTAGCCTCAAATAAAGAATGCAGATCAGTGCTGACACCTTTGATATAGCTACAAACTTTGAGTAATTCTGGCCATCTAGTGGGGTATTTCCTTTCAATTTTGCTCTTAATAGGAAAGAAAGACATAGCCACCAGTGCATATACTTGATCATTTCCAGCTGTGAAAACAACATGTTTCTGCTACATACTACAGGTTCGGCATTTTTCAATCTGCGTGACTCCCAACGGTATCCGTCAGTCAAACCAAAAGCATAATTCAAAGGAACACAGGAAGAGTTAGTTCTCATTCATCAATGCTGATTTTTCTCAAAGTGTCCTTGGATACATTAATAGAATACAGTTAAAAGAGAAAGCAGTGTGAGAACTGTTAGAGGTGAACTGCAAATATTTGGGTTGAAAATATTTACTGGAAACTTCTAACTACAGAAAGAAGAGCGCAAATCCTAAGTTTTACTCCTAAAGGGTTCATAACTGACTCTCCTTAATATGTCTAGAATTAGCCAAGCACAGTCCTATACAAACAAACACATATGATATCATTTCTATGCTAAAAGTAGAATTTCATGAAGGCTTTTAACCTAATGAGGAAGCTAACTTTGCATAGGTAAAGGACATAAAATGAGGTGGTAATTTGCCTCTCAACACAATAATTCCCTCTATCTCCTGCTCTGAAACATCACTAAAGAAATTCTATTATAACTAGAAGAGCAAGCTAGGTTTTTAACAAAAATTTCAATTTCTGCATATTTATGCACTTTGTTACAAAAGCTTTGTATACATGGCTTAGCTTTTAATTTGTTTTCCCGGCGTGCACACTGCACATGAATTTTAACACTTTAAATAATCTTTAGGTCACTGATTTCTCAGCCAGCTGATGTAATGCAACTTGTGTTATTGGCAATCAAAAGTACAAAGTGTGCTTAAATCATCATTTTTGGCACATCACTTTCAAGAGGCGTCATCCAGAGAAAGGAGACCTGTCCAGCATTCCTCACTGGTGGCACAAAGAAAGACACCAAGGAAGAAAAGATATCACTTTCATCATTTTGTTCATTGCCCAATTACAGCAAACCAATTATTATTTAGCACCTGAGTATTTCAGAACAGGTCTGAACAACCTATTAGCAGGCAGAAAACGATCATAACAGATGGCGTCAATGTAGCCAGTCTATTGACAATTTATTTTTACCAGCACAGCTTCCCAAAGGCAAAAATCCCAGCTGAAGAGATCCAAGAGGCTTTACAATCAGCAGATACACAGCTGCGGTTAAAACTTAAGTTTATCTGCTGGTCTCATTTTTTTAAAAAACCTTTTGGAGTTGATCAAATTAGGAGGACTGTATAAAATTTAATGATGTTAGTGAAGAGGTGTTTTGTTTGTGTTTTTCATGTCTTTAAAAAAATTATTATGTAAACCCAGAAAAGTTTTTCTTGACATTTTTAGGAATTTGCAAAAATGACTAAATTGCTAAGTACACTATTTAAATCAGAAAGCAATCTATGAAGTAAATCTGGGTTTCTGTTGAAGACAGAGGTTTTCTGAATGGGTGGGGATTCCATTGAAGACGAAGGCAAATAAATGTTGGCATTAACATAAAAGCTAAGTGTGTAAATTTCCATTATAATTACTCTGAATGGATATGTACTTTCTGGTCAACTGAGTAGCTAAGGTGTCTGTCTAGAACTGAATTCCACCCAAAGTATTAATATAATTTTGGTTTCCACTAATGTGATACCTTTATAAGGAACAAGTTAAAGAGTTAAGAGGAGTTAATTCCTCTGTTTTAAACACAACAATTGGTATACTGATTTCTAAGATACTATTTGAATGCATGCTACAGGTTAAAAAAATTATGTGTACATTGCACAGCATTTACCTATGGCAACTATGTCCCTGACTCACAGAAAATATTTAACTGAAATTTACTTTACATAATATATACAGAACAATGATTATATAACCATAAAATATTTGGTAAATTATTTAAGCACACACAATTTGTCACTCTGTAAAAGTGACTCACCAAAACCACTTCCAGCAAAACAATGTAATAGTTTAAATGTGATTTTCTGTTCATTAGATCAAAGTATTTTTATGGAATATTCTCTTTGAATGTATCATTACACAAAGATACCATTGCTAAAAAAATGTGTATTGCAAGTTGTTCACAGTTAAATCATTGTCATCAATCATCACTGCTATGCTAGTATATGATTATATGAAGAACTCTGTATTTTTCTTTGGATCACATACATTGCTTACCATAATCCTATCCTCATACAAATCACAAGAGAGCTATTTGACTTTTAGAGACAAACGGTCTCACAGTTTAAACTATGGTTTTCAGAATTGCATTTTAAAACCTGCAAAATTAATAAAAAAACTTTAATCCTGTTGCCTTAGAACCAACCATACTTAACCAATTTCTGTTTAGAGATTTTTAAACTGAGAACATGTAAAGCACTACAAAAAATATATCACAGAAGGCCTGAGGCTGGTAGCATCACTATGATTAAAAATTGCACACGATCTTCCCAGTGGAAGATTATATTTCTAAGTGCTTATACTTTGCCAGAATTCCAGTATTTGAACTGAAATTTCCCAAAGAAGTTATCTACTTCAGTAAACAGTTTTATTTCTGTCTTCATATTTTAACATTTTCCTAAGGTGAGGTAAAAAGTTTTCTTCTTTAGCAGTCCTTGAACTTTTACTCAAACAATCCTAGCATTGATGTAAAACAAGGAAGCAATATTAAATCTTTCAACAAGTTTGGCGTTTCAGTAAGAAGTGTCATTTTTGGCACATCAGTAGAAAATTTCCTGATATTTTTTCCATCTTTTCCCAGTTCTTTCAACTAATCCTGTTTTAGTTCCCCAGAGAATGAAACAGAATGAACAATGTTAAAATAACTCTTGTGTCTCCCTCTTGGAAACAATCAAGCTACACCTCCAGAAAATCCGGATGTAATTACAGTTATATGGTGAATTTACAGTAAAAATTTGCAAAAAAAATTATATTCAGCAGCTAAGAATATAATGATAAAGTTCTCTCTGTCTCAGACAAATACACTATTTGAAATTGTCCCCAAAATTCTGTCTGCCAAACAAAAAGCTAGTTCTTTGTGACAGAAGCAGAGAAACTAAAATGACTTACAATACGCCCATAAAAAACTTGTTAAATTATACAGAGTAATCTCAAAATATTTCTTTGACACAGAGTTCAGTTCACACTTAAAATGTAGGTAGGCTGTTCATAATCACTTTATCATACTAATAAGTTGTCCAAAGTCATTCTGTCTTTGACGTAATGGTTTGTTGTAATTTCTATAAAGAGTTTTACCACTGCTTATGTGCTTTTGTTGAAAGAAAAAATAGCTGTGTGCATTTAAAAATACCATTTCATTATTAAGAGTTGTAACACCAACATAGATTCACAGACAAATCAGAAAAATTGGTTAACTTGTTCTTATAAAACTATTTAATTTAAATGAATTCTCCAAACATTACTTTCTTTTCTCTCTTCTTTTTTTTTCCTCCATTTGTTTTCACCCTATTTTTAATAACACAATATTTTCTTTATGCCAAAAGGAAAGTACTTGTTTGTTAGATAAGTATCTTACTTCCAACCTGAAGAAACTGCAGAATCACCTATTTGTTTTTATAGTTTCAATCTTGTAATAGACTCTGGAAATCTTGGCACCATTTTGTATACTTTGTTGCCGTAGACTTACAGAAGTCTTTTCCTCATTTGCCAGTGATTACAATTTCTGTCACAACTTTCAGCAGTTCACCAGATACCTTGAATTCTAACATTATATCTTATGTTAAGGCACGATATAAAAAATGAAACAAATATCACCTTGGCTTGGCCGGCAAATTAATTAACAGGTTTACCCTAGCAAGCTTTTTTCCTTTTACTATCTTTATACAAATCAATGCTATATTTCGGTCAGTGTCACTGTGTCAGCTGAAGACCTTGGTTACCGTGATTTTTTACACTACATAGCACATAGGCTGCTGTTATTATCATAAGTCTCCAACAAGAAATTGCATCTGCCAAATTCATCTCTAGGCTTTGCAATGACATTATGACAATGCACCGCTATTAGAACATCTTGTCATAAAGCAGTAGTGTCTGCTAACTGAATGGTAATTTGTACAGGAGTAACCCCATGTGTCACAGATCACTTCTGAGTGAGCAGTGAATATACAGTTGCATTTAATGGAGAAAGATGTCGCGTACTCCTTTTTTTCACTCCTTACTGTTCCTCTTTCTTCTCTACCCTCCCTCCACACATGCACATTTAGATTAAGTCAACAGCTCCCAATTAACAAAGACAGATGTTTCTAGAAATGTCGCTTCAAGGGAGTCCTAACAGCACCTAAGTATAACAAATCAAAACTTCACTGATTACCGTCTCACAGTCACCAAAAAAAATTAAAAAAAAAAAAAGAATCTCTAGATTGAGTTATTCACTATATTGGATTTAGAGACACAACAAAAATTATATACTGTTATCTTTCAAATTTTTCCAAGTGACTACATATACATCCATGACAGTGCTTGGAAAACTGGCGCAGAAATGCAAAGATCAGTCTCCACAACAAGTTTAGTGACACTGGAACACACAGAACAGGGGAGTCGTCACTGGACTAGCATTTCCAAGCATGTTTCCCTTTGGTAGGGGCATCCCATTCACTACTTACCTAAATCTCCCATCAGCTGTGTCAAAAGCAATGAATATGTGATATAATCTCTAGTGGAAACACAGACAACTTTCTTCAAGGTGGTAATACCGGTTTTTAACCACCTGCCTAGAAATGTGATCTGTCTGGTTCAAGAGAATGATTTCTTGTCTTCTAAAAGTCTACTATACATAAAATCTGAATGTCAGGGTCCTATTAACCCTCCTGATCCTTCAAACTCTTCTTTATTGTTGCTTACCTTATCCACTGTATCAGAAACATGTTAACACAAAACATTGACAAGACAAATTTCTGAAACTGAGGTTAAATAGATAATAGATTTTTATTCCTAGTTTGACATTGCTGAGCATTCAGGTGTGAGAAGGGAGAAACTCAGAGTATATTATTTGGGTTCTTTCCACCCTAAATCCTCTTGAAATTAAATGGAATCAAATTGGGGGACAAACTTTTCATAATTAGCATTCATTCCATTCCGTAATTCTCCCAGATAGACAACATTTCAGCAAAATTCAGGTAACCTTGGTTTTGCTTTAGAAGAAAGGAAATAGAAAGGGTATAGTCACTTCAGCTGTCTGAGAGTGAGGTGAATAAAAATTTTTGCAATTTGAAAGGAAAGACTTGGAGCTGATACCTTCTAAAAATGAATTTCCATATAGGAATAAAGTAGCTATAAAAGGCAAAAAAAAAAAAACCAACCACACAAAAACCAACCCTTCCATCTCCACATAAATCAAATTATTCAATATCAAGCTATGAGCTTTACATCCCCTTTTAATTAAGGCATATTATGGCCAGTTGAAAGTATTATCTTTTGTTTCTAAATACATTCACTTTGATTTTTTAACATACATAGCACTATGTTATACGTTAAAAATCCTGCAGTCATTTCCTCTTGCAGAGGGAAGAGCTTGGATCAGATTGCAGCCTCAGATTGTAGTAAAATTGATTTCAGAAGTATATTTTTCTTGCTTAATTTTATCCATTGCATAAATTCTTCACATGAAAGCAAGTTATAGCTAGATTCTTAACAAATCTCAAAATTCCACTCGGTAACAAAATATTTTAAAGTGCTTATTTAAACTAAGCAAATATTGTGACAGCCCATTCTTTCAGCAGACTTAATTCCGTCCTTGCTCACATGGTCCATTCATCCCTCCAACACCCCTTCTTTCACACCTATGGTCTCCAATTCTGGCCATATATCTTCATTAAAGTTTAATTCAAATCAAGATGCAGAAAAGGCTAAGAAAGGTTAGCCCACATAGGTGGACATCTATATTCACATGCCTCCAGCCAGGCAGATTCAACCCAAGCGTCGCTCAGAAGCTGTGCAGCTGCAGTAGCACTGTTCTTGAGCTAATCATACTCTGCCTCTCAGCAGGAGAATGACAGTCTATCTTATAAGTGGAGAATAAATGAAAAAGACTTGTTTTGCCTAATAAAACAAACAGTGAGAGAGAATATGACTGCCGCCTCTAAACACACTGGGGGGTAAACATTAGAAAGGAATGGGAGTTATTTAAGCTGAAGGGCACTGTTGGCACAAGAGCAAGTCAGTAGAAACTCACCATGAATACGTTCAAGCTGCAAATCAGAAGATTTCTATCCAGCAGAAGATGAAGTTTTTTATTTGCTTTCCAGCATCGCTGCCCACTAATAGTTTTTCTAGTGTTATCATGGAAATTCATAAGCTTATGCAAGATCCCATGAATTAGCTACCCATTGTAGTAGTGGTTGGAATGAATGACTTCCAGTTCTTTGCTCTCATATTCAATTGACAGACATGTGAGTAAATATTTCTGCATTATCTTATGTTCTTATATGTTTCCTTGTGATTAGCATACCTTCCTATTTTCATGTCATGGATCTGACTTTGAACATAGACTGGAAGCTGAAGAGATGTTCAAAGTAATATAGTTTAACTGTATCCTTCATCTCCGTCCTACCGAAATGGCTGTCCAAGCTTTTTTTAAATCTTAACTCATTCAGATTAACCATGCAGCTTGAAAAATCTATTACCTATTTGTCATGGTTTAGGCAGGACACTATTCTTAAATTAAAAGTGCTAACAGTGCACTGCAGAAGTATGTATCACTTCCACATAGCCAGAATATTATTTAGCCATGCACTGACTGGCCAGGTTCAATTGCACTCCTGTCTAAAGCAAATGTGAGAAAACTGCATCATCATCAAACTCTTGACTACAAAACCAATGCGCCATTTAATAAAATGAATCAATTCCGAAGAACACAGCAATTTACACTCAAATACTCCCAAAAATTTTGGCATCAATAGCTTTATTTGATGGATAAGAGGTGCTACTAGAAGATGCAACTAGCCATTATTATTATCTTTTAGATTAAATTAAATGGAAATACCTTCAAAGGATTACTTGAGCCAAGAGAGGTGGTTCCCAGAGGGTTTTTTTTACAGTCAGAAGAAAAAAAAAGAGGTTTTTTCAAAGAAGAATTCAGATCAGGAGTCCAACTTAGGTGTCCCAAAATGCCCTTTGAAGATCTGTCTGACCTGTGAGACACTGGAGGTTCATTAGGTCTGGGTACAATACTTTTAATAATTCTCAAATGTCAAATCAAACCACTCTCAGTCTTAATTCAGCTCAGCTCTTTTGGTCATGTTTTCCTTTCACATGCTGCTAGATCATAGAATCATAAAATCATAGACTGGTTTAGGTTGGAAGGGACCTTGAAGATCATCTAATTCTAACTCCCCTGCCATGGGCAGGGACACCTCCCACTAGACCAGGTTGCTCAAAGCCCCATCCAGCCTGGCCTTGAACACTTCCAGGGAGAGGGCATCCACAACTTCCCTGGGCAACCTGTTCCAGTGCCTCACCACCCTCACAGTGAAAAATTTCTTACTAAGATCTAATCTAAATCTACCCTCTTCCAGTTTGAAGCCATTAGCCCTCATCTTATCACTACATGCCCTTATAAAAAGTCGCTCTCCAGATTTCTTGTAGGTAACCTTCAGATACTGGAAAGCTGCTCTAAGGTTTCCCCGGAGCCTTCTCTTTTCCGGGCTAAACAATCCCAACTCTCTCAGCCTCTCTTCATAAGAGAGATGCTCCAACCCTCTGATCAACTTCGTGGCCTTCCTCTGGATCCGCTCCAACAGGTCCATGTCCTTCTTATGTTGGGGACTCCAGAGCTGGATGCAGTACTCCAGGTGGGGTCTCACCAGAGCCGAGTAGAGGGGAAGAATCACCTCCCTCAACCTGCTGGCCACACTTCTTTTGATGCAGCCCAAGATATGATAGGCCTTCTGGGCTGCAAACACACATTGCCAGCCCATGTTGAGCTTCTAATCCACCAATACCCCCAAGTCCTTCTCCTCAGGGCTGCTCTCAATCCATTCTCTGCCCAGCCTGTATTTGTGTTTGGGATTGCCCCAGCCCACGTGCATGAGCTTGCACTTGGCCTTGTTGAACTTCATGAGGTTTGCACAGGCTCACCTCTGATGCCTGTCCAGGTCCCTCTGGACGGCATCCCTTCCCTCCAGCATGTCGACTGCTCCACACAGCTTGATGTCATCAGCAAACTTGCTGAGGGTGCACTCAGTCCCAACATCCACGTCACCAACAAAGAAGTTAAACAGCACTGGGCTCTGTACAGACCTCTGAAGAACGCCACTCATCAGTGATTGCCACTTGGACATCCAGCTGTCGACCGCAACTCTTTGAGTGCGACCGTCCAGCTAGTTCCTTATCCACCAAGTGCTCCATTGGTCAAATCCATATCTCCTCAATTTAGAGACAAGGATGTTGTGCAGGACAGTGTCAAATGCTTTGCACAAATCCAGGTAGATGACATCTGTTGCTCTTCCCTTATCCACCAACACTATAACACCATTGTAGAAGGCCACCAAATTTGTCAGGCTTGATTTGCCCTTAGTGAAGCATTGTTGGCTGCACCAATCACCTTATTTTCCATGTGCCCTACATTTAATCTAAACAGTCAGACAACCAGATGGTTCTTTGCTTAGAAAACAAGGATTTTTTGATAGTATTTCACAAGTTCACACATTTCTAGAGATTACTTTAAAATTTATTTCTCTAATATTTTCACTGATGTTTTGCATCTAACTTTGTAATTACAGGTATCTTTCTAAAATATTTCTGCATTATTTTTTAGTATCTTCCATATCAATTCAAAATTATTTATTGGTGCTCTTTGTAAATATTTTTTCTTTCTTTATCTTGTTCTAAATCCTTTCATTAAAAAAAAAATCTATTTGAATATTGTAGGATAACTACTAGCATGGTAAATTTGAATTAGAGAGAAAATATCTCTATCCATCCCTAGAGGATTGAAAAAAAATTTTTAATCACAATTTTGCCTCAAACTTGAATTTACTTCCCATAATTATTTTGGTTTTTCTCATTAGTTCTCATGCATGCTACTAGCAACTACCTGATGGATATTCAAGTGCATGAATCAATTTTCCATTGGTAACAGGCATGAACACAATGTTTTGCAGCTCTATAAAGAAGCAGACTACTTTTCAGTGTGACAGGAAAATCAAGATTTTGTGTGTGTGTGAAAAGATGCAACTATTATTTGTGAAACAAATTTATTATTCTTTATAAGAGAGGAAATAACTACACTTTCAGTTCCTATGCTTGATCCTGTTTTCTCAGCAAACCTTGACAGCTGTGAGGTGCAGTCAGAGCAAAAGTAATTTTTGGTTTCTATTGTCCAAGGATGGAACACTCCCATTACACCTGGAACAGATACCTCCTCTAACATACATACAGGTCTCTATTGAGTATGTTCAAATCACAATATTCATCCCAAATGTGCCAAATTAGTGCAGATTTTTCATGGTTTCAGTAGAAAACTTCCAGATTCAACGGTAATGTCCTATTTCTATCTTGTGTTTCTTCCCAAAAATACGATGTACTTTTCTCAAATTTACCCTTGAAATTAGTCAACTGAACATTACAAAATAATCATTCATGTTATTATTAATATACTTTTTCTGTAATATTTTATCTCAAATAGTTACAGTTTAGTTACAATTTAGTAAATATTTATAACCTTAAACTTATAATCAAAATTGTAGAGAAATATTAATATAGACGAGACTAACTGGGCCATCCAGAACTTTTTTTTTATTTTACACTGAACTTCAGTAACAAAAATTATTTTTTACATAGGAAATATGTAAAGTAAGCAAAACTGCCTTTTAAAATAAGTTGTAAAGTCTTTAAGTTTTTGGCAGGCAAAAGACAGATAGGATCTACATGTTGATAGTTTTTTTTCCCTTGTGATGCTTTCTGGATACAACTTCCACTTGTCTACATAGGTAAATACTTAGTGTATAAAATAGTAATTCAATGGCTATACAGGGTTCAACAAGAACGTCGAATTAATTTTCAAGCTATATATCAGTTTATTGCTTCAAAAGTATTTGAAGTACTGAATTTCAAGGTAATTTTGTTCCAAAATATGCTAAGCTGTCATATAAAGCTATGTAGCATGACACAATATGGTAAAAATAAATATAAGAACTCTGAGCTTATACGAAACTTCAATTGCACTTAAAGAATAAGCATGTGTAATATTGACTGCATTTTAGCTACCATTTAGACTGTTTTTCTCTCTCTTCTTCAGAGCAGTATACCTGAAAACTGTCTTACTTGCATTAACTTGGACTAAGAGTATTTAAAAACGTAACCTAAACCAGATGGTTGTGAAAATGACTGAAAACCAGTAGAAAGATGTGAATTGCAAGATTAACCGATCGACTGTATCAATCACAAAGACGTTGCCAATTATTCACTTTAACAGCCTATGTCCATTTGGCATTTTTTCCAAACAGATTTCAATTAGAACGTTACTACATCGGAGACTACACGCACTGAGACAGGAGGGCAGACCGACCCCATCCGGTGTTCTTCCCTCTCCTGCCAAAAAGCAGTCAGAAAAATCTCTCTTTTCCTCTTCTGATTTGGAGCAACAGGCCTCTGCTTTTGTTCTCCTTCTCACAATTCTTGTGGCCAGAGCTCTTCCTGCAGTTTCAATCTATTTCAGACTTTTGGGTTTGAGGAAAAATTTAAATGAAGGTTGGCTTAGGCCAGTACGGTAAATGCCTGGCCAGAAGAATGGTTGCTGGTTTTGGCCTTTGATGGAGTACAGCTTCACAGAAATGGAAGTTGGTAAATTATTAACATTTGAAGCTTGACAGAAATTGATTTTATTTTAGGAGCATTGACAGAGAATGGTGACCCTGTTTTCCTGAAAGGCTACGGGTGAGTGATGGAAAGAAAAATGAGAAAGTTTAGGTCAATTAATTGTGCAATTCTAAATCAAAAATCAAAATAATAAAATAGTTTGTGTATATTAAGTTTATCAGCAATGAACATCTTAACATATTAACAAATACACCTGAGGCATTTTGCAAATTTATAAATAAAATGTGAAAGACATTTAAAGGGATGGTTCTCTCAAATGTTCCCCAAGACTGCTGTTTCTAGTCCCCATAATACCCTACTCCTGCCAGGACATGCTTAGATGAACAAAGCGAACAACCGATTCGAGTTTAGTCATCTGGTCTCTACATGAAAGCTACATGTTTTCTGCTTGAGTAATGTCCTGACTCTGACTAAAGATAAAATAAGTTAATAAGGCCCTATGTCGTCTTCTTTAGTGAGACAAATGGTGCCACAGGCAGCAATTCTGACTTTTGACACTCAGAATCACTGATTTTTACAATAGTTGCTCAATCCTGTTTGGATGCAGCCAAGAGAGTGTAATTCTGATATTGCTGCATATTCTGCATGTATCATTGTGTTTCTCTTTATCGTCATCTAAACTGATTCTGCTCTTTCCTCTGTGCTGCTGCTGAAGTCTTCAAAAGAATTTTACTGCTAATTTCCGCCAGTCTAACCTAAATTTCATTGACCGTTCTGAAATGAGTTCTACTGTTTCCTTGCAAGATGTCAGAAAAAGGTCTCTTCAACAGTGGTCAAGCTACTCCCAGCTCACTAAGAACATAAGATGCGTGAAGCCATTAGTGGTAATATCTGGCTGAATTGAAAGGAACTGCCAAAAGCAGGATACTATCATGAAATCGGAAGGAACCAAAATAACTACTGAACTCAGGATCTATCCTGTACACTTCAAAGGCTTTGGGTGAAAAAGAAAGCACAGTGTATATTGAACAAGATAGTGGGTATAATCTCATCAACAAATATCTAAACTGAATCATGTTTATGACAAAAAGATGCATGTTTCTCCAGTTTTGTAAGCTGGATTTTGAGTTGTATGTGTTGAGACAAGACAAGACACATTATTTTCTCATCTTGTCAGAGAAGAGAAACAAATAAATGTCAGGTACAAAACCAATATAAATCATATGTTACCCATACTTGAGGCATCAAGATATGGAATTCCGCTTATACAGAGATGTGAGATACCAAGATATGAATGAACTATGGAGCTGAAATCTGCTTTTGGCCAGCACTATATTTAACTTTTAAAATACTTGATAAGCTGGTTCTTTTAAATTTTAAACATATTGGTTCTTTTTCTTTTGAATCAGCCAAAAATTGATTTTTTAATACACACACACACACAAAAAAAAAAGAGACAGTGGGCCTTATAGATGATGCATAATGCAAAATTTGGCTTCAGGGATTTTTCTTTTTTTTGTTGTTTTTTAAGTGGGCTGCATATTCAGGCAAAAAAAATAGATTTAAGTCAGGATTATAGATAGAGTTGACTTATTGGCTGTTCTGACTGACAACATAAGTCTAATTCCATTACTGAGGGATTTTTTTATTTTAAGGGCAGAGTAGCTACCAACATGTGACAGAAGGCTTACTAATGAAATGTGTTGTGTCACCAATGTCAGTAACTGCCTATTATAATCTCTGAGATGTGTGATCATTTTGACCAACTTTAAATTAATAACATGCTGTTTGTCAGCTTGATGGACCCTCAATTAGCATAAGAGATTCACTGAATTTCACTCCTCTTGAGGGAAATTAGGATATCTTAATTAAGAAGGAAACTTGTCATTATTCGTGTCAAACAATTTTAAAATCTGATATCTTCAGATTCTCGGAGTCAATTTAGGATTCTTGTGTCCTTCATGGCAGAAAATGAATGTTCAAAATGAATTTCTGCCCCTGTGAATCTTGTAGACACAGATGAGTAAGAAGGAAAATCTCATATAGAAGTGCAAAGGTATACATACATACAACATGCCTACCGACTTTAAGAAAAACGTCCATTTGACCTAAATGTATAAAGTAACATCTGCACATGGAGTGATGATGCCCTATTTGTTTTTTAGGGCAAATTAAGAGGAGGTGAAATGTTCGTTAAGGAAGTGCAATGGCTGCAAGCCATAAGTAAGCACCAAAAATTAATCCTTTAATCTTGTTTAGGTTTTATGTCACATACACAGGACCATATACATATATTTTTATATTTTAGATGGTTTTTTTATTCCTAGCAAATAAGGAGAACATATAATCTTTTCATTAAGACTTCTCATCACTGATTTAGATGGTTTTGTTCCAATGTATATACATATGCAACAACAACAGCATCCATGTCATTTGTGTAGATGACACTCGCAGCACAGATAGGAATTCTGCATATACTTGTGAAAACAGGGTTTTTCAATGTGCAATAATACAAACAATTTGATCTATATTTGGATCATGCTTTCCTTTAAAAATATCTAGCAGATATGGATGCTATTGCCTAGAATGTGAATGGCTCCTTGCTGCAAGATATATCTGCGCACAGCCCTCTAGAGAGAAGATTCCCAGCTCCCACCATCACCCCCCAAAATGGATTGCTCAAATAAGCAGCCTACGCTTAAATGAGGCTTTTGTTGGTGGGAAGGAGACTGAAAGGCTTCAATCTTTCTCTGGTATTAGCTACTGAGGAATCAGGGGGTTTGGGATTGCGCTCTAGCCTGTCTACGGTCTACGGGGTGTTTGTTTAAATAAGGTCGTCCGTCCACTGACTTGATTAAAAATTAAGATTTTTTTTTTTTCATTGAGTGGCAAAGATACTTAAAAGTCACAAACCCCAAAATATGAAACATTCTAATTAAGGTACTAATAGGAGATTATTTGCTAGAATTGCAATGCAGTATAGCTGAACTCTTCAAGGAGATAAGAAAACCTTTCACCATATTGGTCCATAATCACCCCAATAAATATTACTTTCGCTATGGTATTTAGAATTGGCTTTTCCCATTTACAATTAGACCTGCATGATGAACTAGCTGAAGGATCTGCTAAAACTTGTGTGTACTTGTTATTTTGACAGGCCTTGCATTTCTTTCTTATCCAAGCAGAAAAACAATTGGATACCTGTTCTGCAGAGATAACCACTTATTGCATGCAGATACTCCATAAACACTTTATACTATCGAAAAAATTGCCTCTTATTGATATGGCAATGTTCAGGGAAAAAATTGTGAGCAGGATGTATAGAAATATTCCACCTGTCAGACAAGAGTCTTTCAGTTTTAAGAACAGAATACCTAGAGATCACTCTGTGCTATTTTAAATATATAAATATATATATAAAAATGTCTTCTGACACCCCAATTTGAACAAAGACCTTTGTTTTTTCAGTGCTCATTTAAAAAAAACAAAACACACACACAAGAAAACATCTAAAATAGACATTTTTTTTCCTTTTCTGGTGATGTGGTACTGATATAGCAGAGAGTGCTGAAGTCAAATATATCATTTTCTGCAATGCTTCCTGTGGAAGCAGTACTGAGACAGGATGTGCCTGGAGGAGGTAAGAAAATAATTTTGTCATGTCATCCACTCCTGTTCAGACTAGCACACATCCATGTCAAGTGTGTTTGGACTGCTAAATGCATTTTTTTCCAAACATGCACCTGCTATCTCTGAAAACATCACCTAAAATTACGTCTTAACTGAAGCAGGTAATTCATACCTAGGTGCATTTATGTATTTATTACCCAGTTATCTGAGTTTACTACAGCATTAACTTTAACATCTTATAAGTCACTGCTCAGGAGATCATTTGAAAATTTAATGAAGATGATTGCTGGATGTAAAGGATACTGAACAGCAATTATCCTTTAGAAGAGATGCATGTATCTACTTTATGATAAGGAAAGTCAGCTATAAAACATACATATCTCCTGTTTAAATTTTCATTTTCATTGAATATTGCCCCTTGTATTCACAGAAAAACAATCTTTTTAAAGTGGTGATGGAAAGAAGAAAAAAAAATTAAGAAACCAAATTTAAAAAGTATACTTCATCATGCACATGCATTCTATTGAAAATAATCTATAGATAGTCTAAACACATTTTATCGTTGTAAATTCTCATGTGCGAAAGGTATAACACGCAAAATTTTCTATTCAAATACAGACTACAGTGAAACTAAGTGCCACATTACCTGCAAACATATAATTACAATGACTATTAAACAAGCGGTCATGATAAAGCATAAACTAGAAAAAAAAGTTAATGGAAGTCCATTTTCTTGAGGGTCCTCAAGCAGACCCTTAGGTCCAGTTACAAGCTTTGTACTTAGAAAGGATAAGGGATTTCTTGCTCAGCCAATGCACCTGCTGTGGTTTACACTGCCCTAGAGAGGGCTTATGGGGAAAGGTGTCAGGCAGTCATTAGAACGGGTAATGAAGCCAACACCGCCTTTCCTGCACTCTGATAGGGAACGTCCCTTTACTGCAGTCATTCCCCTGCTCTTCCAAACAATACGGCTTTGTTTTGCCCTCCATTCAGGTCAGCCATTAAACTGCAGGCTGCGGCACCAAGTCTGTAAGGATCTGCAGGGCCCCAGAGGACAGTATTTTGCACAAAATTATGTTAGCATATTGGAGGTCGTTTCGTGCATCTAAACCCGAGAAGATTCGTGTAGGCTTTTTACTAAATCCTCTGGTCTTCCTCTTGTCATCTCTCTCCAGTTCTATTAGGCTTCAGAAAGCAATAACAAAGCAAAACTCCACAATGTACTCTCAGATTCTTTCAAAATGCTAAAAATCTTTGTCATCTAGCAATTCGAAGAGTAGTTACATATATTTACTATACTAACGCTCTCAAGCAGACCGCAGAGACCACTCCTTTGTGAAGAGGTCACAGCTAACAAATTCGAGCACCAACTGCTAGTTTTCCACAAAACCCAGGTGTTCCCTCACTGTTCTGAGACTTTTAGAGTCCCTTGATCTCACCTATAAACTTGCTACTGCTGCTACGCTATAATTTCCCATACATCTGCAAAACCACCGGCAGTATACGTGCAAGAGGGCAATATGCTTTGGAAAGATTCCCAGCAGATCCATCACTCCAACTTAGTGGCACTCCGACCTCGCAAAAGGACATGAAAAAGTAATGTGGAATGGCTCTACCTTCATTTTATAACCGGAGGGTTTGTGTAATAATTTAACAGCAGGTTGCTGGAGCTATTTGCTTACTTGCAGAAGGACAGACAGTTAATTGTCACTTTTTCCTCTTCATCTCGCTCTGTTTATTTCAGTTGATTTCTCTCAGAAAATTTACGTTAAGGTGACTAGATCCTCTAGTCTTTGCTCAGTTACAACTCATATCAACTTTGACGTGGTCATTTAACAGTCCCATACTGAAATGCGACATAAGATAAACACATACATGCTTTAGATGCGTTTCTTTCAAATTTAGCAAAATAATTCTGTTCACAAATGGGGGAAGAAGCGGGACTTTGTATGGAATGATGTACCATTGGCAGCAGATGCAGGTTCAGTGTATTTAAGAGCTTCTACGACACTCTTCATTAAGCTGTCGTTATGTAGTGTCTTATCTCTATCAGTTTATTTAATGGGTGCAGACTGTTGTATGTGATGTATGTTGCTGTCTATCAAAGATAATCTGTAATACATATTTCCCTCGGGTTGTATCTGAGAATGTTGTGGGTTATTCTTCTTATTTTTAACCTTACAAAATAAATTTAATGAAAATTATACAAAGCAATATCCAAAAACTTTTATCAATTAATTTAATAAATAAGTTCTAAAGCAAGTGACTCATCTTGGTTTCAGAAAAAGACATGCCTATAGGAAAAAACAAAAAGGAGCATTTTTGTGTATCCACAAAATGCTGTAAATGATTGAACCACTTCAGAAATGCAATTGCAGTGACAAACCTCTGAGATGCTTCTAGATGCTGGTGCACTTCAGTGCATGGACTGACCACTTCAACCCTTGAAATTTGCATCTTTCCTCTCCTATTACTAAAAAATCTGTTCACTCGTTTGATAGTGAGTTTCTTGACCTTGCTTCAGAGGAAGCTAACTAATACATCATTTTTGCAGAATTTTTTCTGGTATTTGAGATCTTAGATGATCCTACTTTTGAAAAGTAAATTAATGTGATTACCTACTAACTGCTCTTTTCCCAACCCTCTTTAGAATTTCATGTCAGAAAGTAGGCTGCGGTCTCTAACAATGCTCCACAACAATCTAGCAATTTTGAAGAAACTGAAGGACAAAAAATAAAGTTAAATTACACTTTAAAAAAAAATCTCCCATGTGGAAAAGAAAGTTTAGAAAATTGAGTACTTATTTCATTTAATACTTGCTTTTTTTAATGGTCTTTTATTAAGTGACATAGGAAAAAAACCCAAAACCCAGAACTAATTGGTAGAATTAAAAGTTTATGTACTTCATAATCCCTACCACAGGTAACAAGCTAAAAACCTGTTGATTTGAAGCTCAGAAGAAAGTCGACTTGTAGTTGTCTGGTTTTATCTTATGATGTTTATGTCACTATATCCTGGATAGAGAAAACTTCTAACAGTCACCTGTCCCTGAGAACTCCTGGTATGATCAAACAGAATGTAATTATGATTGCTTCTTTCCTGATCTATAAATTTTGATTGGAAAGAGATGTTTTCTTTTCCTAGTGACAGAGGAAAAAAGGGCATTACTTAGGTAAAAAACGAGAAGTGTTACCTGTGAAAGACGGTGTCGCTAGTCAGTCAGACTTACAGTTTGGCAGCTTGTCAAAAAACTTATGTATGTTACAAGACTGAATGAGAAGAACAGAACTTGCTGACGTTGCCATCCCAGCAACTACAAGAACACACAATTTTGTTCACTTTTGTCTTATTTTCCTGTGTCCGTTACACTTTGTATTGGAACTGCTGCCTTGAGAGCAGTCAATCATCATCTTCCCAGGGCACTGTCATACACACAACAGCCAAGTACACTGATAACAGTACTAAAGTTAATTTTGTTTTAGTCAATTTAGGAACACTGCCACACCAGATTAGACCATTTATCTATTTAATCTGGCAGCACGCTTCTAGCAATGGGTAATGTCTGTTGTAAAAGAATGTTCTCATGCTGCAAAAAGCCAAGTATGAATTACTACATTCGCATGAGAAACAATTATTTCATTACCAGCACAATGACTACCCTCTGTGTAAAAGAATGAAAATTTAATATCATTGGCACAAACTCTGTGGTTCTTCATGAAGGAAAACTAACTTATAATTAGTGTTTGACCTAACAACCAGCCAAAACAAATTTCATTGTTTGAAAGTATGAAAGTAAAAGCTGTGCTAATAGCAGAAACATCCTTAGTTACTAATCTAGTTTCTGAGGTGGATGAACTGGCATCTACCACGCTTTTAGTATCCTATAACTCAGAAAAAGCTAGCATGTGAAATTATACTGGTTAGATTTGAAAAGGGTTGTGAAAAAGAATTCCCTATGGTGCATAGAATTTATTCCCCTGAGTGAAGAAACTTCATATTTTATACGTTTCAAGGAAAACATGTAGTCGCCTAGATTAGGTATAAAATGGAAATCTGGTTGCCAGATCTCTTACTGAAAATAGCCAGAACACTAGCCTCTAATCTGTGCAGTCACTGCTGCCACTCTAATTGAAGATAAGCTTTCTGCCATCAGGTGGCCTTTTAATTTCCATCTCTATCCTTCCCATCATCTGCTTCTGGCATTCCTGCTTCTGCTTCCCAGCGGACATACAGAAACAGGTGGACAATAATGTGAAGCGTAAGACTGAAATGTGGGTGACAAGACTCTTTTCCACGTAGTGACTTCACCTGCAACGTCAAAAGAGTCAGAAGTCAGTGGGTTCAGAAAAACTGAAGAAGTACTATGCTGTATGGCTTTTAATAAGGACTGCAGGGTTTGAACTTGCAGCACAAAAATCCCATATTATATGGGATGGCTGGAAACTCCAATGGGAAGACAATCCAGAGAGGATGTTGTAAGGGATGTCTTGGAGAAAATTAGAAATCCTATAAGGAAAGCGTAAATTTCATAATCAAGTGTTTTTATGGTTTTGCAGCCCTATACTAGCTGGACAGGGAACTAAACAACATTGGAAGGAGAAATTCTTTTGTTTTCCAAATCCTGTCACTGCATTTATGTTTCTGAGCCACCACTAAAAACATGTTTAACCTACACAATAAAAATGATATCATGGAAAACCTTAACAATTTTATCACGTATTTCCTGGCCAAAATAAACTTGAGGATGTATCCTAAACTGTGTACGAACACCTAATAACCATTAAATTAGAGTAGCTTTATTTATACTAAAGAGGATATCCCATCTCAGTTAATCTATTTCATTTAATGCCAAAAATTTTCTTATAAAAATATTGTCCAAGTTCTAAAATCACTTTCTTTCTGAATTTGCATACAAGTATTAAAATGCCTGCACACTTGGTATAAAATTTGGGAAGAATGTCTCACATGCATTGTACTTCTGTAACAGTTCCTGTCAACTTTTTAAAATTACAAAGTTTGTGAAGGGCAATATATGGCTTCACCTGACAAGTTTGTCATATTATAATGATCTTAAACACATACTATGAGCTTCTCTCTGCATACTTATTAATATATGCCAAATCTCTCTTTGACTTTCCTTTCTAGTTATCTTTCTCCTTACTAAGGTACTGCCTCATGTTTCTTATGCATTTAGGGAGTTAATCTTTACTGTTTCCAACTCTTTTCCAGTGAAGTATAGTACTTGAAATAATGTACATAGTCACAACACTCATTTATTTTAAAGGATTTTACTAGTGCAACTGAACTTTTGAACTCAGATGTTGATTATTTGAAAATTCTTTACTGAAGTAATTTGGCTTTATAAAAAGCTACCAGCAGTGTGTGAATAGTAAAGAATTCCTGTAATAGTCTGACCAGCTAGTTTTAAGATAAAAAATTGTGTAAAAACTAGGATGTCAGACCCATAGTTTAACAAGCAATGTGCTGTCTGCTATTTTCTTTCTTTTCCATTCTACTAATACTTTCCAGTTCTTTTTGTAACCCTTTTCTGACAGACAGCTTGCTTCTCCTTTCTATGCTTGCCCAAGTCAGAATGACACTTTTGGTAAACTGGCGATTTAAAGTCCATTATTATTCTGCATTAAACTGCTGCAGAATGCCAGTCAGGCATTACAATTTTTTTCAGTCCAGCTGTGCTGAACTACAAGTAGATATGAAGTAATTGACCTTGTTGTTCACTGAATTGTAGAATGCTTTGCTACCTACTGTTTTGTGCCACTCACTTCACTTCATGTATCTTCACAAGTCATGACCTTTATGGTGGATATTACTCTCCAACATAGACAAAACCCGCCTTTACAAAAGTAAAACATTAACCATGATCAGCACAAGATTCTGGCAACAGAGAGGCCAAGCAAACCTGCAATACTAAGATTAGAGATTCTACATGAGATTTTTCCAACAGGGGCAAAGAAAAAAAGAATTGCTTTTATGAAAATAAACACTTGAAAATCTCCAGTGGACAAGTTAATCCTTCCTGTTCTTTCCTATTCTCTCAGAAAGACACGATGGGTTTTTTTGTAGTTGGGAAAACTAGGCATATTGGATGTGCTACTCAGAACAATAAAAAAAAAAAAACAAACAAAAAAAAAACCAAGAAAAAAGTGGTATAAGCAGTCCAGTTGGCTAAATTCTATAGAATTACCACAGGATTTAATTTAGCCTTAGAGAATTGCTAATCCCTTTCAAGAGTAGAGACTGTTAAAAATATAAATCCACAGTTTATTAAATAAAGCCAACCACTTACATGTATATTTTATTGTAATTCTAACAGAGGGAGCAATTCTAGGAGCTAGAATGGAAACTTATCTATTCCTCTTTAATTTCCTGACTACTGTAATATGACACAAGATATCAGTGATAATCTTTCTGAAGATACAAGTGCGGTTTTTAAAACATATTTGAGACAAACTTTGTATTGGGTGTATCTGTACAGCACAGCAGCTGTGAGAGAGAGGAGTGAGAAAAATGTGAACAGCAAGGTGAGAGAAGAAGTAGGAGCAGGAGGAGGTGCTCCAGGGACAGGAGCAGAGATTGCCCTGCAGCCTGCGTAGGAGACCACGTTGGAGGAGGTGGATGATACCAAACTGGGAGGAGTGGCTGATGCACCAGAGGGTTCTGCTGCCATCAAGAGGGATCTCAACAAGCTGGAGAAATGGCTGACAGGAACCTCATAAAGTTCAACAAGGGGACGTACAAAGTCCTGCACCTGGAGAAGAACAACTCTGTGCACCAGTACATGCTGAGGACAGACTGGCTGGAAAAGAGTTTGGCAGAAAAGGACCTGAGGGTCCTGGTGGATGCCAGGTTGAATATGAGCCAGTGACGTGCCCTTGTGTCAAAGAAGGCTAATGGTATCCTGGGCTGCATTAGGCAAAGGATTACCAGCAGGTCGAGGGAGGTTATCCTTCCCCTTTATTCAGCACTCGTGAGGCCATATCTGGAGTAAGTAATGTGTCCAGTTCTAGATAAAATTAATAAAGAATTAACAAGAATAGGATAGGAAAGAAGGCTGTAGAGTAGAGTAGAGTAGAGTAGAGTAGAATAGAATAGAATAGAATAGAATAGAATGTTTCAGTTGGAAGGGACCTACAATGATCAGCGAGTCCAAATGCCTGACCACTTCAGGGCTAACTAAAGGTTAAAGCATGTCCAAATGCCTCTTAAACACTGACAGGCCTGGGGCATTGACCACCTTCTAGGAAGGCTGTTTCAGTGTTTGACCAAGAAATCCTTCCTAATGTCCAGTCTAAACCTCCCTTGGTGCAGATTTGATCCATTCTCACATGTCCTATCACTGGATACCAGGGAAAAGAGATTGACACCCTTCCTCTCCACTTCCCCTCCTTGGGAAGCTGTAGAGAGCAACGAGGCCAGCCCTCAGCATCCTTGTCTCTAAACTAGACAAACCCAAAGTCCTTAGCTACCTCTCATAGATCATTCCCTTCAGCCTTTCACCAGGTTTGTTGCCCTCCTCTGGACGCATTCATGGACCTTAACATCCTTCTTAATTTGTGGGGCTCAGAACTGCACACAGGTGAGGCCGCACCAGACTGAATACAGTGGGATAATCACCTCTCTTGACCAGCTGGTTGTACTGTTTGATGCACCCCAGGATGCAGTTTTCCCTCTGGGCTGCCAGGGCACGCTCCTGACTAATATTGAGCCCCCTGTCAACGAGCAACCCCCGAGCCCTTTCTTGCAGGGCCAGTTCTTCACCCAGCATACTGTGAAGCCCTTCATCTCACAGTTGGGCAACTTGTCCAGAAGGATGCTGTGAGAGACAGTATCAAAAGCCTTACAGTTCTGTGCTCCTCAGTACAAGAGAGAGATGGACATACTGGAGAGAGTCCAACAAAGGGCCAAGAAGGTGATTAAGGAACTGGAGCATCTCTCCGATGAGGAAAAGTTGAGAGAGCTGGGACTGTTCATCCTGGGGAAGAGAAAGCTCAGAGGGATCTTAGTAATGTATGTAAATAGCTGAAGGGAGGGTGCAAATTGGACAGAGCCAGAATCTTTTCAGTGGTGCCCAATAACAAGACCAGAGGCAATGGGCAGAAACTGAAACACAGAAAGTTTCCTCTGAATATCAGGAAACAGTTTTTTACTGTGAGCGTGACTGAGCACTGGCACGGGTTGACCAGACAGGTTGTAAAGTCTCCTTCCTTGGAAGTATTCAAAAGCTGTCTGGACACAATTCTGGGCAGCTGGCTCTGGGTGACTTTGTCTGATCAGGGGAGGTTTGACCAGATGACCTCCAGAGGTCACTTCCAGCCTCAACTATCCTGTGATTCTGTGATATGCCCTGTAGGAACTGTGGCCAGTGGAGAGCGCGTGCTGGATCAAGTTTATTCTGAAGGACTGCATCCTACAGGAAGCCCATACTGGAGCACTTCATGAAGGACTGCAGCCCATGAAGGACTCGCACTAAGCAGGAAGGATTGGCAGAGGTGAACATTTATGAACCGACCGCAACCACCATCCCCCTCTGATCTGCTCAGCAGAGGCAAGGAGGAGGTGGAGGAGACAAGAATGAAGGAGTGAAGCTACGCCTGGGGGAAAAAAAAGGGCCATGGTGGAAGTTTTTGGTTTTGTCTTTGTTTCTCACCATCCAACTCTTTACTATTTTAATTGGCAATAAATTATGTTGATTTTTTCCAAGTTGAGTCTGTTTTGCCCACGACAGTAATTGGTAAGTGATCTCTCTGTCTTTATCTCAACCCACAAGCTTTTTAATCTTATTTTCTCCCCCTGTCTTTCTGAGGAGTTGGAGTGAGAGAGCAGCAAGGTGGGTGCCTAGCATTCAGCCAAGGTCAATCCACCATAGTCTTCTCTACAAATCACAGCAGCTAATTAGTCTGAAGAACACCACTGACCAACCCCACAGCAGACTCTGCACTGTTAGGACAAAAAGAATGAAAACAAGCTGCTCTTTATTTTAGCTATAACTTCTTTCTGCAGCCTGATTAAAAGATACCTAGCCAAGATACCCGAAAACATTTTTTTTTTTAACTAACTAAACCCCTCTCTTTTTAGGTCTATCTTACTTTTTTCTTTGCATCTTTATTGTACTATTTGTGCTTTCATTATGTAGAAGTGAAACAAAGAACCCTTCAAAGCCCAATCTTTCTCCTCTTTCCCTTTTTAGCTTCTAATTTTCTTTGTTCCAATCCTTATGCCTTCTGATAGTATTTATGACTTCTTTTGCTAATTTCTTCAGACCATAACTTTCAACTTTTCTTTTTTTTTTTTCTTTAATACAGAATGTAATAAAAGAGAGAAAAAACAATTATATGACCTCCAGATGTCCCTTCCAGCCTCAACCATTCTGTGGTTCTGTGATTCTGATCTCTCGGGAGACTGAACAACAAAGGAAGAGTATTTACTCCACCACCAATGATTTACCAGAGCAGTAGACATTAGGCTTAGTAAACACCCTATTCACCAGGGAAAGCACACTCAGACATAGTCTTCCCCAAAGGCTTATCCAGTGTAGCCTTTCCAATATTCAGGAAGGCTACAGTTATGGACTTGTCCAAAAAATCATAGTAGAGGTGAATTAGCACTGTCAGGCAAATGAGAAAACATGGAATGTTTTCCCCTCTGTTGCAAACAGCAAAACTGGGCTGTCCTAAGTCTGTATTAGACTTTTATTTATATCTTGAAAGAATGGAAGATAAGGAGCATCTGTCTGATCCAAATCATTATAATGACCACTGAAAGGACAGTCTATGTTTCAAACAAAATGCTCTCTGGAGGACAAGTATGTTTCATATCATCATTTGCACAGTGATATGCTTCTGATGTATTCTCTTTGCTTGAAACAGTCACACAAAATCACATAAATTTAAGGACATATTTGAGCAATGTAAAAATAAAAAATAGTGTGGTTTTCTTCAAATGGGACAATATTATCAGTCACATATGAATAACCAGACGATTAAAACTAGTCCATTTAAACTACTGAAATAAATGTGGTGGGGGAACCCACATGGAGCGGGTTGTGACAGCTGCAGTGGAAGTGAAATAACTTGAATGCTTGTGACTGCCTGGTCGAGGTGTAAATGTGCTTTTGAAGGTGAACAGGGCTGGTAAAAGACTCAGGGTAAAGACAGTAATCAAGTAGTTTTAGCCACTCAGATGCTGTTGACTCATCCAAGGTCTCATGAGGAGATTTTTCCTTTGAAAACTCCAGTATGTAAAAAAAGTATTCGTGTAACGGAGGAAGAAAATAAATTTGTTCATAGAATGCTTATCCCAAGATGAGAAACACTGATTGTCCAGAGTATCTTCTTTTACAAACAAGAAGCACCCCAGAGTTTTCATGAAGGCAAAGGGTTTTCTAAAAATCATGTGCATTTGAAGTAAATTGAAGACATTTTTAAATACTTGGCAGTTTTTATCAGTTCATTTTGAAAAATATGATTCAAAAGAAATCTATTAATTCATAATATTTCGTTATTAAACAACATAAGTAACAAAGAATAATAATACTAAGAATACACTCTCATGAAAAGAGGAGAAAATATTGGCTATTTTGTTGGGATGGTTCTACAGAGCTTTTTTTTAAAAAAAAAAAAACTTGCATGACAATACAAAGAAAATTATCTCATTTTGCAACTTTATTTTTAAATCAGTTTTGTTCATCACCTTTATAAAAGTAATACTAAAGAAAAAAGTCTTTTCTTGAAGGGGATAGCATTTGTTATTGCCCTTTTCAGGTACGCTCTAGTTAATTCTATTACATTGGAGATTCCAGATAAAGTCACTTTAGTCCTTCAAGGTCCATGATGTGTTGAAAGACCTATCTTATACCTAGTATGCTAGGCACATTCATCACTCTGCATTTAAAGAAATTTGAGGGAAAGCCAAACCACATATGTAGCTGAATTATCTTTTTTAGTAGTTAAAAAGGAAAAACACCACAAAAAGAATAAAAAGTCTTTCCACTCTTTAAAGTGCATATTGTGAGATTGCATCCATGCTGGTTAAAATAATTTATTTTAAAAGTGTGTTCATTTAGGTTTAAAAATGTTTTTTCCATATTTCTTTCGACCCAGACTAAGAACATGCTTCAGGAGGCCCACTAGACTTCTGTCTCTTGGAAAGTCACAGAGAAAGTCATCAAGCACAATCTCAGTAAAACCTGCATATAAATGGATCATATTTTGAAAGGCTACATATGGATAATGAAGCAATAATCAATTGACAAAAAGTGTGAAATACAATGGTCAAACTATTCTTAGTTAAAGAATAACGAAGTAATTAATAAGATTATAGAGATGCAGAGGTAACAAGAGTGTAACATAGTAAATACTTAGTTATCATATTAAAATAGACATGATTCTGAATAGAAATGGATTGCTATTTTCAGATTATTTGGGTTTTTAGCATAAATAGGAATATAGGCATGGATGTACAGGTAGAATAAGCAGTGGTCAAACTACTTTTTTGTGGATTACATTCAATTTTTTATTTTTTATTTTTTTTTAACAAAAAGTGTGTCACCCTGTCCAGTCTAGGTGACTGTGCACCAAGCTTTTAGGTTTGGAGGTGTTTTTTAATCTGCTCAGTATGAACCAAACTTTGCAGAAATCTCTTCCCGGCTCCAACCAGAACAAAAACAAACAAACAAACAAATCCTCCAACTCTCTGGCATTATGTCTTGTTACAAGAAAAATGAAAGAGGATTTTTATGGTCCCTCTAAAAAAGAAATCAAACCAAAACACAAAGCAAAAATAAACCAGGAGAGGTAGGTAGGACAAGCAAAGAATGCCATGTTGGATTTTTCTACTCATTACAAGTTTTATGAGAACCTAAACTATTCATGTGTACTTTAAGGAGGATAGCCTGAAGCATATTTCCACTAGAAGGAGGCAAAGGGACCCTGTTCTGGTGTTGTAGGTTATTCTCTCTCCACAGACTATCAAATCTCAATACTCACAAGGCAAAATTCAACACACGGGGTATTCCACCTTACATGGGACTATGAATGAAAGGAGCAAGGCAGATAATTAAAATGTTCCTATTAAAAATTTCTCTCACAGATGTTCTCATGGAAAGACACCATCCATTTCTCAGTTCATACTTAGATAACATTTCTATGCAGAAATATTCCATAATGTCTAGGGCTCTGCAATACTTTTTGAAAATGGAAGCACGTTGTTCAATTTATTTCTGAAGTTCTAGTTCCTAGATCTATAATCCTGTGCATCTAAATATAAGGCTTAGTAGGAATTAGTATTTTTATTAGCATAAGAAGTCCTTAGCTGCTTATTGTTCTTGTCATACATTTTGAATACCAGATAAAAGGTTTTCTTTTTCCTTTTTCCTTTTTTCCTTTTTCTTTTTTCCTTTTTCATCAGTCAATTGAAAAAGATGTTTTCTGTGTAAGCACCAATTTTATGAGACACTTTTACAAATTCATCTGGATTTATTCCTCACTCAATATAAAATGTAGGGTCTTATTTTTGCCTCTTCCCTTGAGGGACCTGAAGGCTGTTAAACCCACATTACTAATTAGACCTTCAGAGCAAACTATGGAGATACAGCTACTTACTACTTTTACAAACACAACGTAGTTCCAAAACTATTTGGGATATGACATTGCATCCTATTTTTTGTCATAACAAATCCTTTATATCCAGCAAACTGGTGGGATAACTGCCACAAATTTCTGAAAATCTGTATCTGGAATATCTAGGAGTCATTAGAGCTATTTAGTAAAAGAATACTTTTAACTAAATATGTACCATTATAAATGAAAACATGTATAAATAGAATGGGGCCCTATATTTCTTATGCTAAGAAATGCCTTCAACCAAAAGAGGACTACTTTTGAATGGTTCCTTATTGTTATTACCACAAGTTTTAAAGATTGTCACCTACCAGACTGTCAAGAGTTAACAGAGCATTTTATTTCATTTCTTATAACAAAAAAGAAAAGAACATAAACTAAGAAACTAAGTATTCCCTAATGTTTTGCTTATTGAAGTGACCCAATATAAACTTAATCTTAACTTTGCTTTGGCTTCTTAGCACATGCTATTCATTTTGAAGAAATTAGGGAATGTGGTCTCAAAACCAAAGCAGGAAGCCTAGAAAAGGCAGATGATGATGGTTCTGACTAACCACCAAGTCCTTATGCTGTTATCTTTTTTTCTTAACTTAATGGAAGTAGGATTGTTTACTTCAAAGAATGTGTCATGTGTCTTGCTTAATAAATGTTAATAAAATGCTTAGAGACTCAGAAAAGTTGTATTTAAATGCCAAATATTATGATAAATAGCATTCTTCATTTTATGCAGAAAATTATTTTCAAAAACTCATTTCTCTATAGTACACTGGCATATCCAATTTCTAGACTAATAGTACTCTATATAGAATTCATAAGTGTTCCACAGAATAAAACAACACATTATTCTTTCTCTTTCAAAATATATCACACATTTTTACAATACTTTTGACAGGACTCAGAGGGTTAGAAACATAACATACTTGACCATCTCCCTTTTATCATTTACCACATGGCAGATTTATCTCCTTTGAATAAACAAATCTGACGTTCCCAAAGAACGCAGACATGAAAATAAATGAGCCTGAAGTAAGCTGCTGCATAGAATAATAATGTGACTTCAGAATGATCCTAATCTTTAAAACCAAGGTATTAATTAAATAAAAAGTAATGGCATCTCAACAAAAGCTGCACTCATTTAAAATGACAGCACTAAAACTGGCTGGTAATAGTAGTCACAAGATGTCCATCATGTTTATGTATGTGGTACATGGCTTCACAGAAGCATCAAGTGCTTCTTAATATCATCTGTATAGTATTTTGTTTGCAAGGTTTAAAAAACTGATAGAGCCTTATGCTTTAAACATGTCAATGGGAAAGGTATCAAAAATCACTGTTCAGATTCCCAGGTTTTCTGTTTTACTTGGATCTAAAAGTTCAGTAGAATTTTAATCTGGGTTTCTGAATGCTGATCTAGTGAAACAAAAACCTGTGCAAAGGTTAATAACTTCTTACAATGAATTATCTTGGAGAAAATTTTTGTTTCAGCCTTGGCTGCCCTTCCTGAAACCTCCACTCTACAAAATCCCTGGAGATAATCCTGTCTCTGGGAAGTACTCAGTAAGATCTGTTTTCAGCATGCTTTCCAATTAATTTCCTAGGAATTATTCCCTTGCAGAAAACTTGTTCTTTTCTTCGTGTCAATGTAGATGTCTACATTTGTACTCCAGTGTTTATTATGCATACCTCGAGCATTCAGACTGGAAGCCTTTGGGCAGCAGCATGAGCACCTTATTCCAGTAAGGAACTAAAGAGGAGCGCTCATTCAGACACCCTCTTAGTTCCTTTGCACCCAAATCATGGAAGTTGGGTTCAGAAACGTGTGTGTGCATGCACCAGGTTGTACAGGGAGCAGGAGAGCCAGAAATGTTGGCACATCTCATTTACACTAAAAGTAATCCTTTTTGTTCTTTGAACATATATTCTCCTTCCAGCAATTACTAAGCCTGAGTATTTACAATCCACTTGAAGTAAAGATTAAAAACCAAAGTCTGCTTGAGGTAGGGAAGACACAGTAATGACAACTGTATTAACAGGTGATTATGCTCATTCTCAGAATGCATCATTGTACTTACCAAGAATCGTTCCTGAAGACACCAAAGTAATGGAATGAGACAAACAGAAACACAAAACTATGGGTATATAAAGCAGATTCCCACATACAGGAATATCTAACTGTGAACGCATGGGAGTTAGACAACAGTCTAGGGGATAATAAAAGGCCAGCAAGAAGTACTTTATAGGATAATCATGATTTCCAAACAAAATCTATATTTTTTTTTCTTGAAAACTCTTCTTGATTGTATTCATTTTTGAGTTGTAAGAAGGAGTTAATGGCAACAAGGAGTGTCTTCCAACACAGTATCCTTCTGCAAAAGATGTTTCATCTGCTTGAGAAAAGACCTGGATTCTGCTAATTAATAAAGAATAAGGGAATGCTTTTTCAGCACTTTAAAACACTCTTCAACAGCTTTGCAATTTAACAATGAAGATCACAGCTGTTTCCTAAAAGGAAAAGACATATAAGGCAGAGAAAAGGAGCTGCTGAATTATTCCTGAAAAGCAGTTAATTCTGGCTGCTCAGAGAGAAGGAGGAATACAGAGTGTTGAAACAGAAGTTGAAGTACTACTGTAAGAAATATTACCTCTATAAATCACCTTGCTACCCACAGACGCACTGAAAGCTTTCTCTTATTCATTTCTACACTTTCAGAGCATGAAATATTGGGTCAGAATTTTTTGAACAAGTTTGAAGCAGAGGGTGTTGTTTTTCCAGCACAAATATGTCATTCTTCGTTAGTAAACATTGCCCAGTGATCTCAACCTCCTGCATTATCCAATGTACTAACCAACATGACTTCTGTTGAGTCAGCCCGGATACTACCTCCGTGGCATTTGCTTGCAGAATACCTAGGAGGGCAAGGTTTGTAAGAAGGCATCTTTCATCACTATAAACTATATACCTTTTTCTGGGGAAAAGATGAGCTTCTGGGTACTCAAGTCTCTCTCCAGTCATAACCCTACAGCCCCATAATACAGTATTGACACTGTTAATAAAAAAGTTGCAAGTTTCCTACGGAGTTTACAGGGCCTCAGGACTACAGTTGGACAGGCTTGTTCTGTCTAAACTTTTGTTGAACTGCCCAATTTAGCAATAAATGCCTTTTTTTTTATTATTATTGGCCAGGTGGCTGTAGTTAATCTGTTTTATTTTGTTTAATTTTATATGGTGGTACCACAATGGTTTTATGACTAACATAATGATGCTGTATTGAGAAATATGGGCCTGGTATCACAGCTGAGACCTTGGGAAGTGGAGACACAGGATGTATCACAGAGGTGCACAGACAAGAGATGAAGCACAGGCTGGCATTGGAGACATCACCTCTGTAAACAGCTCACTCATGGTCAGATAATACAAACCTTAAACTGGACAAAACTTATTTGAGGAATAATAAGAACAACAATGAAATAGTTATTGACATAGGTAGAAGGCACTATACACGGTAAGTTCAGATGTAAAGTGGAGCTGCAGGCCAATGAAAAAAGGAGCAGAGAATTGAAAGCATGCTAGGAAACATAAAAGTGACCCCAAGTGGATCTTAGAGTGAGAAAGAAGAAAACATCAACATGAACTAAGTGAAGAACTCCAGGTGCCGACAACTCATTGTAACACTCCCACCACAAACACTGAAATAAGACTATTGACCTTAGTACTCAGAAGAACAAGGGATAGATGAATTGCTAGGAAAATGGATAGAAACTAAATGTGTATATAACAATTTTAACTGTATTCTTACTATTATTAAGTATTTTTTTCTGAATAGAAGAATATTCTTTCTTTTTCTGTAACAATCAGATCTGAACTAGTAATGATTCTTGGATAAGGCTGTAAAGATTTGAACTCTACTAACAACCTATTATTGATTTTTTATATAAGGTGTTTTTCCTCTTTGCCCATAAAAAAGATGTAGAGTGTAATACAGTCAACATAGACTTTTTGATACGTTTTCTGCTTCCAGAATCTTCCCCCTTACTCCCAATCTCCAAGACAAATGAACCCTGTAGTACTGCATCATGATAGCCTCCTAGATAGGGATATCTGGAGAAATCACAATAGCAAGTCAGAAACAAGCAAACAAAAATTTGTCCCATCAGCAAAAAAACAAAAGCAATGCATATATCGAAAACTAAGAATAAATATTTATACTTAGGCTAAACTCAAGTTAGCAAATTATTTCCCTGAGAAGATAATTCCAAAAAAGAGAAAAAAAAAAGTCAGAGAATGAAAGAGACTTGAGCCCCTAGGCATAGATACAAATCTGTGAGAGCTCAGCAATCCTGTCCATGTCATGTCTTGCAGTCACAGGTACTGAGTCTCTCTCAAATGGCACCTAATACTTAGACTTAGGCAACTAAAGGCTACCTCTACTTGCTCATCAGCAAAGCAACTTTCTGGAAGCTACCTCTATGTACAAGCACCACGACACGGGATCTTCAAGAGACCTACACCCTTCTGTAAAGACTGCTGGAAATGGGAGGCATCACTCAAAGGGCATTTAAAACAACATTTGATATTGATAATAAAGCAACTGAATCTTGTCCTGAGTCAGTGCCCTGCAGTGTAAGCTGAATAGTTCTCTTGTATCTACTGCTCATAGTTGGACATCTAAATATAGGTGTCTTATTATTGAACAGAATTTCACTAAGGAAAAGAAGATTTGCTTCAAATAAGCTTTGATTTTTTATCTAAACTGGAACTTCTGTTATTTGTAGATTCATGAATTTCTCTGCTCATTCCTACTCAAAGCTGTGCTCTTACATAGCAGATAGTATTTCACATTAAAATGATTGACATCTCTACACGTGAAGAAACATGAAAGTGTACATGAAGAATAACCTTAGTGAAATAGCTTCATTTTCAAATCCATTTCTACAAGTTACATTTTAAGCAGTCTGGCATAGGGGCAAAAGCAATAGTCCAAACTACCAAACCAAAGACATTTTCAACAGAAACATTAAAATAAATTCCCAAAACAAACTCCAGAGAAAGAGCCATTTATTGGATTAAAACATCCCTCTATATGAAAATCTTCTACTGAACAAATCTATAAAATCATCCACTGGAGTAAAAACCTGTGCTATAGAAATCAGGATAGGGACGAGTAATAATTATACTGAAAGTGTAAGCACATTTTGGAAAACATTTTCATGTCTTTTAAAGCTTCTACAGTCAGTTCAGCGCAGTTTCAAATATGTAAAATATGCTTTATGATTACTAGCGTTCTCATCCTGAAGCAGCATTTTCCTGGCTCAAACAGAAGGAGGATCACAACTGTTCTAGTAGTGAGACCTCAATGATTAATTTGCCCAATGCAGCGATGCATTCATCCATCTACTTATTTAGTTATAAAAGCTTAATAGAGCTTTCCACAGGAATTGTGATATTTTAGAACCTACATTACAGGGCATAATAAATATAATTGTGATGCTTTTGCTGGTGCTACAAAAATTAGTACATTTCCAGAAACACATTTTGAAACATTCCTTCTCCCAAAAGACTAGCTGGAAACAAGATAGGAGCAAGAAGGGGGTAATGTTCTTTTCTGTGGTGATTACTGAATAGAAACTGGACCTTGGATGCCTCCCTCCTGCCTTCCAAATGGTAATCGCGGAATCACGGAATTTTCAGAGTTGGAAGGGACCTCTAGAGACCATGTAGTCCAACTCCCCTGCCAAAGCAGGATTGCCTAGAGCACATTACACAGGACTGCATCCAGGCGGGTCTTGAAAATCTCCAGAGAAGGGGACTCCACAACCTCCCTGGGCAGCCTGTTCCAGTGCGCTGTCACCTGAACCGTAAAGAAGTTTTTCCGTATATTTGAACAGATCTATGTTCCAACTTATGCCCATTGCCCCTTGTCCTGTCATTGGGAACCACTGAAAAGTAATAAAATAAGGGTAATACACCCTTGCTCTTTAGAGAATATCTCTCCACTCCACGTGGGAAGAAGTCATGAAGTTACATTGGACCAGAAAACAAAGTAATGATGAATCCCACCTTAAAGCTCATTACACTATCATCATTAAAATTACCCAGAAATACGCTCCCCATAAAATATACTTTTTCTACCTGCCAGGGAAGCAGCATGGGCTCCAGGTTAAACATTAGCAATTCAAAAAATATTAAAAAAAAATCTACAGAAGAAAAAGGCACAACATACCAGATAATATCATGTTATTGAATTACATTAAATATCATCAAAACATCCATAGATATAAAGACACGGTCAGACACTTTTGCCCTCACTTGTTTGGAGGCATCTCAGTCACATCATGACAGTGAGAACACCACCATCATATCATTCGATATGCTAAAAATGGTGAAATGTTTTAACTGCACCTTTTCCAGAAACATTATGTTATTAAGAGGCATGCATTTAATTCAGTTATCTTCCTCTGTGATTAAATTTTTAAAAACTTACTCTGGTCAAATTCTGCTTTTCCTGTGTCACTGGTAGAAAGGATCAAAACAGAGTATTTTAAAAGGCCTCAGAGTAGGATTCGACACCGGAGAAATAATTAAGGCGTCTAGCAGCATCCAATCTCTCCTATTTATTGGTCAAAATATTTCAGGCGGGGAATAAAAAATTCCCAACATGAAAAAAACAAGCAAACAATAAAATTCCAGAAAATATAACACAAATTGATGTCAGTCTTGCCATTCTTCCTTAGGGCAAATAAAGCAGCAGACGGCAATACTGTTGGATTAAAAACCTAGAAATGCACAACTTGTTTCAAACCTCTAATTGCAGTAAACCAGCATAGTTCTCTTAAGCTCATAATTGTAATTAAGTTATGATTAATATGCTTTACATCACTGAAGAGTAACACACAGTTCCTTAACATTCTAGTTGCTAATGGAAGCTACTATTCTATTCTAAGTATTGATACCACATATAGATTCCTCACTAATGAAAAGATAAAAAAAACAAGAGAAGCCTATTCTCTCTCCAAAATCATAAGAATTCTGACTAGAACAGTCAGATTACATTAGCTGCAAGGATAATAGACCTCTAGCAATGAGATAAGATGTGACTGTTAAAGTATCTTTAGCTGATTGTCAAGCTTCTAATTATCTCCAGTAGTCTGAAGATTAAAATAAAAACACAACTGGATTTTCTGCCTCCAAGATTGTTTGCTATGGTTAGACATTGATGTTCCTCTTTAATCAAGACAGTGTTGACATCGTTGTATAAAAAAATGATTGAGATAAAATATAATTTGGATATGTCTACTCGTCTCATTTACATGTTTTTCCAATTAAAGATAAATATTTCTACGTACTCAAAATGTTTTGTTCCACATTTACAGCAGTCTGTATTGCAAACTACAATTTAGGAAAGCTGCAGTTTTATCAGTTCCTTTTCATGTTTTTCTAGTAAATTTTCTCTCCGGATGAACTCATCTCCCATTTTATGTATAGAAGTTTTTTCTCATGACTTAAGACAAGAAGCTACACTTCTTGTTAGATAAATAATTTTCTTTTAGTGGATATAATATTGATTTAAAAATTAAAACCTCAAGACACTTGAAATAATCTTTTATTACAGGTAAATAATAATTTTATTAATAATTATTTTATTATGGTTTAGTTCTTGTTTTAATTGGATATGTGCAGTAATTGACAATTTGGAAATAATTCATCTAATTACAATTCTGGCAGTTTATTCCCTGTGTTGGTCCATTTTGACATTGTCAGATACCATGCATCAGATTTTGCCTTTTAGTACCTTATCTTGGTCCTAAATGTGAGTGGTCTTTTTATTACTGATCATGTGAAAAAAAAGAAAATATCAGTTTTGTGGAAAAAAAGTTTTCAATATCTTCTGTGGAATGCACATTAGAACAGCATTTTGCAAATGGATGAAATTAAAGCAAACATAATTTCCAATGGAAATTACAATTTATGTGTCGTATTTTACATTGCTGGTGGCATAATAGGATAGTGTAAAAATAAATGGAAGTTGTTATAAACTCAACATTTCCATTTCCTTTTTATCAGTGACCTCACCAAAATCACTTTTATTTCTGGCCAAGAATCTAGCTGTGGCAAAGCATTTCATCAGAATTTTTCTGCTCAGCTCTAACACAGTAACAGTGTGTCCCTGAAAGAAAACTAGCATGCACTAGATAGATAGTCTGTATTTAAAATGACTGATTTTCCATTTCACTTCAATTTGGGTACAAGGCTTTCTGGCAACATAAAGGTAATAGGTTCGCGGTGTGAAAGAGGCAGAAGCAGAGATGGAATTAGACACTGGCTGGTGGAAAGGAGACCCGGATCTCTCGGGCTCCAGCGCAGCTGAAGTCCTCCAGCCTCCAGGCACAAGCTACCGCCACTTTGGCCATACGTGTCTCAGTTCAGAAAGTTGGAGGGTGGTGAGTCAAAAGATGTTATTATTTCTTGACACCAATAACATTCATTTGTGTGGTGATGAGAAAATAGTGTACTACCTTATTTCTAACCTTAACAACCTTTACTTATGCAGATTTGTCAGCCAAGTTCAGCAACTTACTTATAAAGAGGTATTAATTAAATTACATACTCCAGAAGTGGTTTTGTTTCATCAGTGAATAAAATGGCATCAACTACTTAAAAAAGGAAAAAAAAAACCTATACAAAAGGGCAAACCAAATTGACTTAGGGGGTTATTTGAGTAAAAATGTACTTTATTATGAATATTTCATAATGTGATACATAAATCATGGTAGAAAAGCCTGTACTGTAAGTTAACTCAGGGGATGTTGGAAAGGTTAAAGCCTAGATAAGTAATGAATGAGGGAAGGAAAAAATAAAAACTTTTTCTTGGTAAGGTAAGGTATTGCATCAGATTGACAGATTTTTCACAGTATAGATTTATTAATACCTTCAAGCAAAATTTTGCTAAGGATCTTACTTATTAAAGGGGAAAAATGGACTCGTGCTGTCATCACCCACTGTTTCTACAGTTAGCATTATAATAGATTTCTCTTAGTCTAAGGTTTCCTGAGGTGACTACAAGTGAAAAGTAGCTCTTAATTTATTTCCTTTCTTTCTCCCAGTATTCCTTCACCTTGGTTCCCTGCCCCCCCACCAAAAAAAAAAAAGAAAGAAAAAAAATAAAAAGATCAAGATTTCAGTAGAGTTTTGAAAACAAATATAGAATCATTCTGCACTGTTCATACTTTCCAGGTTCATTTCATTGAAAAAAGTTGGTCTTTTTTAATAAATTAGAGCTCATAACAGAAAGAAACATTTCTCCAAGATGGTATCATGTTAAAGTTGAGAAAACCTGTAAAATTTTGAAAAGTTCAGAATGGTACAATATAAGTCCTGCTGTAAAAAAGAACTGCGGTTAATGTTTGCGAAAATATTCTTAAATAGCATCTATGTGCTATTTTAAATTATTTTTCACATCAGATTTTTTGAACTAAGCAGCATTTTAAAATCATTTAATATCAGTGATTTACAACACCAAAGCTTAACAAGCTTATTTAAGCGTGATTATACATTCCAATATATCATTGGTCATTAGAAAAACACCAAAAAAACAGAAACATATGCAAATTGAAGTTCACTTATGGAGCGCTGAGAAAAAAGCATTATCTTAGTTTATAATTATTTTATAAACATTCACATAAAAGAATATTCTAAAGCATATTTAATTCTCACTTCTAGTCTTATACATATGGAATTGTAACACTCCCAAATTCAGTATATGGCTAAATGTTAATATTGCGAAAACACTATCAAAACACTATTTGGACTGGTATAAAGAGTATGAATGGGGAAAAAAAACAAAAAACAAAACAAAAAAAAAAACCAAGAAGCTACTACTTTAATCAAGAGACCTCAATAACACATCTGACCACCGTAACCAAACCAGGAGTTTTAATGGTAAGCATTGGAAAGATTCTCTGAGTAAGTTTGCTGGGGAATTCAGTGTGCATGAATAAATATGGAGCATCACAACGCAGCGGTACTTTTCTGATTATGCCACACTTAGCAAGAATGAGAGTTCTTGCAAGAAAAACTCTCCCTGGAGGTGTTCAAGGCCAGGTTGGATGGGGCTTTGAGCAACCTGCTTTAGTAGGAGGTGTCCCTGTCCATGGCAGGGGGATTGGAACTCGATGATCTTCAAGGTCCCTTCCAACCTAAACCATTCTATGATTCTGTGATTCATGTTGGAGAAAGAGGGTGACTGGATGAGTGTAGCAGCTGGAGTGCTCTATGGGCTTACAGGCTGACAAAGACAAACAGTCCTCACTCTTTTATTGACTGCAAAGCAGTATGGTGGAGAAGAGAGAACCAGAGATGTAATGTCTGAACTACCGACTGCAGAATAACCAGTATCTAGCTCTACATAAAACAACAAAAAGAACTATCAAGCTTCTTCTCACAAGGCTGACACATCGGATTTTATTGTGTTAAAGCCCTTTTTTTTACTGGAACTCTTCAGTATGTCAAAGGAATGCACAACTTGAAAAGGGGGGAAAGTATGGCTGAAAAAGTAACTTTAACTTACTTTTGCAGGTCAATTATTATATATTGTCATGCTTATTTTTAAGAGCAAACAAATAGCGTTCCCATAGGCTACAAAAATCAATGTAAATACAACACAATGCTTCCTGATGCTCAGAATGTGATCCTCTTCACAACAGCCACAGTACAGCCACTTATTTTCTATAGAAAGAAAAAACTGTTTATCTCTGATCCAATGCAAGTAAAAATATTGGATTTACATTAAAGTACTCCCTTAAAAAAAAGCAGCAACTTAACACCTCTGGTTTCAGCTGAAGTATTTTGAATCTAACCAAAATTGGATCATGGTAAAGATAAGATTAGGGATGGATATTTAAATTAAAAATAAATATCCTATTTGTTTCAAACATAGCGAGGAAAAGATCCTAGTGATGAAAATGATGGAAACAAAAATGCAATGTTCAGTAACCGTACTTCTAGGAGATGCATTGATCTGTGCGGGACATCTCTGTATTGCAGAGTTCACTCCCATATCTTTAAGATCAGAGAAATTTTACTTGCTCGGTCTATTTGAGAGTTTCAGATTGATCTTTTAGCCGCAATCATAGTTTCTCCCCATCGGATACATGACACAATCCCAGCAGCTGTAATGCATGAAATGTGTCATTCGGCTGCAGACGTGCTCCATGAACTTGCTCTGTAATTTTGTTTCCTGGTCTGACTGGTGTAAGTTTGCCTTACTCCAGCCCCCCATCTGTTTGTTACCATCTCCAAATTGTCCTTAGCCTTTCCTTTTGTTCCTCTTTCTCTACCTTGCAATAAAGATGTTGATCTTTAGCCTAGTTTTTGGCCAGGCTCTCAACCTAGCCATTTGGCTCAGCATCTTACCACATCTCTTTTCCAGAACTTCAGCTTGGTATCTTCTCAGTTTTCCAGTTTTGGTCTGCCCTAACTTAAGCAGTATATGTTTTCTGTTATCAGCCAGCGCTAGGCTCCTGGTACTTGTCTCACCTGCCTAGAATAGATCTCTCTAAATGTTTATTCCGTAACATGGGAGAGCACAAAAGCACAGGACATACATCAGTTTGTTGTGGGGATTTTTGTTGTTGTTTGTTTTGTTATAGTAGAAATTCCACAAACACACAGGAATCCAAAGCAGAGAAGAAATCAGAAGGTGTAATGCAAAGCATCCAGTCATCATGGTCTCTGGCTATTATGAAAACACAGGTGGAAATAGGGAAGAAAAAATATGTCAATGTATTATATTGTAGAGACTCTGTAGAGGTATACCAGGATGAGCACCTACTGTCCTGGTGTGCTGCATGTGGAAGGACTGCCTTACTGAACAGAGCAAAGTTGACGGTTTCATTGATTTATGATGCTTTGCAAATCTAGGTGCAAAACACCATGTCACTACATTTTACACGTCATTGGTAAGAAAGCTTTGGGGTGAAAACACAGGAGATGTGTGTCAGTCAGTGTGAATTGGTTTTAGAGTGAGAGATACATAGCAAAATATTAAGGTTTCAAAGTTTGATTTTGAGTTGCTCAATAGAAACTGCGTCAGTTTTCACTCTTGGTAAACAGTTTAGGGGAATGTTTAAATGGCTTTGTGCTTCTTAATTAAATTGTCAAGAAATTTCTGTCAGACAACAACTGTAGTTCAATACGTGATTCAGGAAAGAACACATATAAGCAAATAATTTGATTAATTTGAAATATTGAAAATATCTTTTGTACAGAAGTGTGGTTCTGCCTAGGAATCATGATGAGAGAACACAGAGAAGGTCTGAGAGAAGAACTCGCCAAGGTCAAGGCTGATTCAAGTCCTTTTCTCTACCATTAAGCCACTCATTTGTCCTTATTAATATTTTTTTTCTGTATTGTCAATACTGTGCATTCATATAATGATTTTCCTCGGTAAAAAAAATAAAAAACTGAATCATGACTGATGCAAATTCTTTCATATTGTAGAATATAAATTTAGCATAAAGCTCCAGTTCAAAGGAAAATTCCTATTCCTCAGTCATCTAACTGTTAATTTATAAAAAATTAATCCTTTTATACTTTCTTGCAGAAACCCCTTTCTTCATCACGAATAAACTATGGTGAGTTGCAAGAGGGTTTAGCATTTTTTTTCCAAAAAGAGTTTCTTGTAAATTTCAAATCTAGTCAATGTTCTGTTAAGCTGGTATCAGTTGCTTTGCATTTGGGGGATACAAAGCTCCAATCTCTCAGTAACCTCAGATCCATGCCACTCAAGCACCATGAGAGATATTCAGATTCAGACGTTGCTGGAGATAAGGATTCAAATCTGTTTATTCGGAGTGCCCTAATGAATACACATCATAATAATACCTTTTTTCAGTTTTTCTACCTGACATAAATCATCTTTTCTCCTCTGTCTCAACAGATATTAATTCTATATCCTGCTATGTAGGTCATTCGTTTCAGATGGTGAAGAACTTTGTTCCTACTCCTGCTTTGAATCGAGTGCATGAGGATCGTAAAGCTTTCCAGCTCTGAGTGGGTGCCCCATCCAACAGGCTATAGTTTACTCTCATCTGGGTCCAGAAATATCCCCTTAGTGACATTTCTGTAGGAAACAGACATATGAAAGATACAATTCTTCCTCATTTTTTTCTCCAGTCAGTTCTAGAGACAGTGTTCTCATGCCTTGAAGAAAGTGATCCAAGTGATGCTTTACTCAAATAATAAGTAAAGGCAGAAAATATTCCTTTGTTTGAATTCTAGGTTTCATGTTTATATTCCAGCAAGCCATGCATGCTTTATTATAAATGCATATAAATGAATGCATGAAGAAGCTTTCAAAGGTTTAGTGATTCATTTATTAAGAATCCTTTCCACAAACACTTACCAGAGAAACACTTTACGTCCATCTAATGATGTAGGTTGTAAAACTGTGTTCATTAGAATTCATCTTAGGCGATCAGAAATATTAAAAAGTCATGTCCTTTTATACAATGCAGGTTGAAGCCTTTGCAAATTCAGCCTTTTCCCACAAGTTGTTTATATTCATCAGTGCAGACATGCTGAACAGTCAGGCTAGCATATACATTTGCTAATCCAGCTTGATAATGCCAGCATTATTTAGGTTACTCAAGTCATTACCTACACAAAACAGGAACCGCAAACACGTGGGGGTTTTTTCCACCCCCATTAATTTTCTTAGTACTTAATCTCTGAGGTTTAAGAGATCCTACTTGTTTTCCTTTTCAGTGATTAAAAATAATTCATTTAACATTTCCATATTTTAAATTCAGCATATTTCATGCAATATGATGTATTCAATTGTTTATGCATTGTAACTCCCTTTTTATAATGCAAACTCTGTCATTAAGACCTTAGAGCTCTCTTACATCAGCAGCTTCTGACAGGAATGTAAACCTGTGAGTGTGCTGGAACTGTTCAGTGCAAGTAGTAAAACTTCTACTCACAAACTTAAAAGTTTTCCAATGCTTGGGGAAAAAAAAAAAGGGCGGGGGGGGGGGGAAAAGAAAAAAAAACCAAAAAATTCAAAAAAAGAAAAGAAAAAAAAAAAAGAAAGAAGGAAAAAAAAACAAAAAAAAAAAAAAAAAAAAAACCAGTAAAAATGTGAAAAGCTAAGAAATAAAAAACTGGATGAGAATAGATAAGCAACTTCAGAATAGGACAATTTTCTAAAAGATGATGTGTTACCACTCAGAAGTGCTATGTAACAATTTTAGTGCATTCCCTCAGAATATGAAGTTTCTGTAAAGTGATTCTCCACTAAGCCTGTTAGTAAGATGATTTTAAAATTAGCAAAAGTCTTCTTAAGAAGCCATCCAGCAAAACCATCAGAAAAGGACAAAGATGATGATTATTCTTTCTTATCCAACCTTAGAATATTGCAAAAACTAAATACTTTTTTTTTAATTCAGAATTGTCTAAAACCGAGCAGTGTCCTGTCTAAACCTAAATCAGACACAAAACTAGGCAGAAAAATGCTTAAAAGAGTTTGAGAAAAGCAATACCTTAGACACACTGCAAGTGTTCCTAATGCCAAGCCATAGAACTGAGTTCCTGAAAAGAAACAGATGCAGCCACTCTTTATTAAAACAAAGGTGGTGGTGTTGCTGACAATGTTTTCTACTATTCTAAAAGTCTTTTAATATCTGAAATTAGGATCCCTGGGTATTCAGCAATATGGAGTTTGAATCCAAATTTCAATAGGGCTTATAACATAGCCCATCCCATCCTGCTAAGATTATACCATAAAAATGGAAAATTCTTGGAGCCAGAGGCATAGAAAGAACAGTATCATGTCTGCAAATAAGCTTGTATCAAATATATAAGCCTTTTTATTATCAGAAAGAGCAATGATTACTCACAATTCTAGGACACATCACATGCATGGAAATGGAAAAAAAAGAAATGTTCTCTCATTGGTTCTTAAAGGAGAAAATAACATCGGTCTTTGCGCACCTCACATAGACTAATGTAAAATTATTTGGGCCAAAGAGCCATTCTTCTTGTAAACCCATCCAAGAGTGTAAGGGACAAGTTCTATGTTCAGTCTTTCTCTTTGCCATATTGAGTAAGTTAAGGAAAAGAGTTTCTGAAGGTGGGATCTCTCTATATCCTTCCTCCTCAAATCTCTCCCAGTATTTAGGCTTTTAGTCAACTATTTCATATTTCCTTTTTTTTTGTTGTTGGGTTGGTTTTTTTTGTTTGCATTTATTGTCTGGAGAGATACTTGATCCTCACCTCCAAAGAATCCAAAAAAAAGGGGATAAGGAAGTTCTCACCACTTACTAGATGTTGCCATGTTCAGCAGTAACCCCAGTTATTCATGAGGTAAGACTGTGTCACAGATGGACACAAGGAAGGTTGGGGTTGCTTTAAGAGAGCAGAGTTTGACCCTTGCTCACCCGCAGCTGGCACTAAATCCTCCATCGCCTTCTTTCTGAACCATTGACGTACAGAGTTGCCATAAGTTAATCAGGTAAAAACTATTTTCAGCCTATTTCTTTTCTCCTGAAATGCACTGAGACACCAGGCTGTCACAGGGGCCATGGGTGACTGCCCTGGTTGGGAGCCAGGTGGCAAACAGAGTCTATTACAAAGTCCCAGAAAATGGAAGAGGTAAAGCTGCAACACAAATATAAAATAGCATGTGGATACAAAAATAACGTAGACATAGGAAAAAAAAAATGTTGCTTAGTACAGTAAGGCAGGGACTAATGTTAGACAAGAATAGAGGGTTTGTGCCAACCCTGAAATAAGAGATTCAGTGATAAACGGATCTTTCTGAAAATGCATGAAGTTCAACTGGCAATGGAAGAAACGGGGAGAAAAGTGACAAGAGTGGACTTCCCTTAAGATGCGAGGGATTCACTGAGATAACACAGAGTTCATGGCCCTGTTGCCTACTTTTTCAACCACTCAGGTAAGAAGACTTAATAAGGAATCAAGTCCCAGGATCACCTTTATGTTTTACAGGCAAAAATCGTTGCTGCAGAGGAACTTATAGGTCCTATATAATGTCCGACTGGTAACTGCACAAAAGGCCAAACAGCTTTGATCACCATCCTGCCTTGGGACTCAATATGCACTTTCTGTAGCTGCTTTCCTTTCACTCTCCCTCTCCTCTTTACGTCCTCCAGAAGTGGAAGAGAAGCCAGTCTTACATCTCTGCTCTGCTCCACGAGTCCCCTTCCCTCCGCAACGTGGAACCTGAGGCTGTACCAACACCGCGGTGCAAGTTGACTGCACCACACAGAAGTCACCACGAGCATCCAAAAGCTCAAACATGGTAATAGCAAATATAGAGGTCGTTCAGGAGATTTTATATATTTTTGTCATATGCCATTTGCTTTTTTTATGTAGACATTATGTTGAAAGAAAATAAGATCAAAATATTAAAATAGTACATTTAGTAAAATGCAGGCTGTTAAAATCACCAAAGTTTTTCACTATTGCTGAAGAAATTACTGTTCTGAGAAACACCATTTTCTAAGAAGAGGTTCTTTTCTCCTCTTCTCCCAGACCAAAATGTCTACACAGACATTTCCATCCAGCATTTGAAGTTTATACAGAAGCAAACACAAACGAAGTTGGTATTAGAATTTTACTATGAAAAACAGTATTTTGCGGGTATCAACTTGTTAAGTTTAGCAGCTGAAAAAACACAGCGACCTTCAAAACTGAAGACTTTTCTGAAAATTCAACCAAAATAATTCTGTCCATAAGCAAAACTCTTTGCAGAAAGACACACTAGGTTTTCCAGCTGAGATGCATTAATATTTTAGTCAAGTCTTTCATAGCATTTAGTGTAGCATGTATAATGCAGCATTTGAAAAGTTGCCTGACTCTCTTAGGATGATAATTATTTCTGTAATTTTGAAACCTGGTAGGATATGGGTAACTGCAGTAATTATAGGCCAATTTTCTTAATTAATGCAGTCTGCAAAATCCTCACACAAGCAATAGCAAAAATGGTTAGAATTGATTCTTATCAAAATTAATTCATAAAAAAGAGACACTCAAACAATAACATAAGACTCTTTCTTGACCTCATTAATGAAATTTAAAATAAAAGTAATGAAGTGATAGATATAGTATCAGCTAGAGCAAAGGGGCCAAATTCAAAATTTAATAGTGTAATATGCTTTTACCAGAGTACAACCAGAATAATGCAATGGAAAAAAGAAAACTTATTCTTCTGGAAACTTAATTTCCTAATTAGTTTAAGCTACTACTGATACCAAAGATATACATCAGCATAACAGGATTCTGTGGCTTTTGGTTTGTTTTTGGCAAATAAGATTAAGTAATCAGAAATTTTTGCTATCCTTGCCAGTTTTCAGTCATGATGGATACAAAGTTTTAGAAAAGACTGATACAAAATAAAAATCTCAAAGAGAATTAAAAATTGGGAATAAGGATTATAGTGTTTCACACTCCCTGCAACACAACTGAAATGACTTAAACAGTTCAGATCATTAGGCTTAAACACAAACTCCATTGAAACCAACAGAAAAAAAATAATCTTGCAATAATTCCAGAGGATTTTTGATCAGAATTAAAACTAACATATCCTAATGTGTTTAAGAACTACTGTGACTATGATTATCACCATTTGCTATGGAGACTCATATCAAAAGTAGCTGATACCTAGTGTTATTAAAGACAAATGTCTATTTACAAAAGATACGAAAGGAAGTTGAAAATAATGATATAGGAAAATATCTAGCTTACTTGCTGACCTTCTTTGGGTATCATTTGCTAAGAAACAGGATGACTTACCTGATTCTGCATTGACAGATACTGTACTGCATTAGAAAGAAAAAGTTTGCAGAAAAAAACAAAGAAGTTCAGAGTGCTTCATTGTTTTGCCAAATGAGTAACAAAGCCACCAGGATAATGATGAATTTTCTGAATTTTTAAATATCTTTACATTTTTTTATTACCCAAGAAGCTTTTTTTTCTATTAACAGGTACCTCCCTCTCTTACTTTAGACTCACGGAATCAAAAGCAACAGATCATGAAAATTTAGATAAACTATTACATTGGCAAACAAAAAGAGAATAACTATTGATGCAATCGTAGAACAAGCCTAAAAACACATATACACATCTAGAGATCTGGTATTAGCTAGAATGGATTGGTTCCACTGTGTTGCATTTTGCACAGTTATGCTGGCATGAAGTGAACTGAACGTGAATTCAAAATGCAGCGTGCAATTATCCAGAACTCATAACATACAAGCTTGCAATCCCTACCCCACCAAGTACAGTCTATCATTACTCTTCCAGCAAAGCTTCGAGATGTTTAGAGATGAGAATTTTGGCTTGGATTGTAGCTTAGGGTCTTTGACAATCAGCTTCTGACACGTGCAGACGTCTAGTTGCCTGCTCAGCTCAGGGAAAACTTCCAAGCTGCAGGGAAAGGCAGGACTTCTGACAAAGCTGTCCTCAGAGCAGCTCTGCTGTAAGTTCAATACTGCCTTGGAAAGAGATCAGCTCATCTCAGCTTGTATTCAGCCAGAAATATGGGTTAAAAAATGCCCACGCACTTTCTTACTTGCCAGAACTTGGTCACTTAAGCTAAGTGGATACAAGACATGGCTCCATGCGACCTAGCACAAGATTCCAACACCCAACTGCCAACTTGGGAGTAGTCAGATGACCTATAAAATAACATACTGAAATCCAACATGTTAAGTCTACTTATGCCCACACAGATCAACCACTGAACCAACATCAAACTAATTGTGTCTGCCTGTTGAAACCATATGTGCGTAATTTCACGTATTCAACGCTGCCTGGCTGCTTTTCCAGAAACCTTATTGTCAGATATCAAAAACAATGAGCATCTTTCCAGGCAACATAGGACTCAAAGAACTTTTAGATCCTGTAGGAAAACTAAAAGAAAGAACTTCCTATTACAAATCCTGCAGGATGACAAAACAAGTTGTCTTGTTCTTTCACTGTCTTTTGTTTGTTTCTTTAAAAATTGAGACTGAACCAGCTAAGGGCTCATAAATGTAACAAACCTCTGAAAATGCAGACTAATGGCAATATCAAAACAAATAAAGATGCACAATAAATACAATATAACCCATAAATACAACATGAATAACCTTTTATTCGTGAGTTTGCAATGCATTAATGCAACTCTGAAAACACAGCTCATAAACGGCATGTGATTTAGAGCGTTCATCTCTCCTGCACAAAATGTCATCCCTCAGTTTGCAAGCTTTATCTGAGAAAAAGCTGCCTAAGTATCTTGCACTTTTTCTTTCAATAGAACTCAAGCACTGTGACTATTCAATTACCTTAGGTAAGAGACAAGTTTAATAAACATGGTATACATCTATATCCAGCCACAGTATCACGGAGGATTTGCTATAGGTGACATTTAAGCTATTGCAGCTCCACATAAGTGCTTGTGAGGACAAGTCCAGTGTTAGTGGGGTGTAAGAAAGTAGCATTCCTCAAAAAGTTTTTTTTCCCACATAACACCCACAGAACTATTACAGAGGAATGGCTATGGCCACTCTCTCCATTTTCATCTGACTTTCACTCACTATTTATAAGACATTTGTAAAAAGGAACAAATTTACTGTGTATTCCCATTCATTGGAAACTGTGATTTCCTATTGCCAACCAAAATGCAAATATGACATCTATTCAGCAAGCAAAATGTTCTTTCTAGCTTTCCAAAGATAGCTTATGCATTGATAATCTATTGATAAGTGTTAAAGGCATACAGAGAAAAAGGAGAAGGAGGGTTTGGCTTTCTATTCAAATACAGTACTATTCTCCCTACATACATTTATCATTTACTTCTTTTGTCTTGATACTTTCAAAAAAGACTTTAATCGCTAGAACATCATAGAATCATAGAATTGCCTAGGTTGGAAGGGACCTTTAAGATCATCAAGTCCAACCATCAACATCCTTACCTGGTTGGCTCTCCTCGTGAGGAAAGTTAGCCCGTTCCTTTTTGTAACACACAGTCTGACTAGATTTTTCTTCACTTGCACAGCATTGTTTTACCTCCCTTGAGCTTGTTTTCCATGTGGAAATCTTTGTGTGCAAATTTTGAGGGCCTTGAATTTCCAGATGTGCAAGTTAGCTGTATGGTACTTATTACATAGCTAACAGCATCAAACTTTTCACCAGTGGCTGCCATTCATCCAGGAACATCTGACGTACACACACTACAGTTGTAGGACATCAAAGGTATGTCTGACATTCTACGAAAATGCTGGATGTAATGGCCATACTCTGTGCTAAACAGAAACTGTGCTATGTGGAAACAGAGTAGATCTGAAGTTTCAAGAAAGGATCGGACTCCTTCACACATGATAAACAGCACGTTATGGTCATCTAGGAGATCCTCAATCAATATGTGGCAACCTTACTCATGCACCAATAGATTTGGAAGGCCTGAGATTAGATATAGCTATATTCCTGTGATTCTCTGTTCATAATAATTCCTTATTGAATGACAACATACATTTTGCTTCAACACAAATTGTGGGAAATGTATAATACATTTGAGCTTGGCTAATAATATGGGAACTTGTACTAGCCTTCCATCATGGTCTGTAATTACATATTATTAAACAAGATTTGTGGGATTTTTTTTGAGTTTTGTCTGTCAAGGGAAATGGAATAGGTTTACTTGTATTTCCCACTCTAATTTAATCCTGCAGGGAGGGCATTCAGCAGCAAAGAAAGGTATTTGTCCTTTCAACTTAAGTATTCAGCAATTTATCTGGAGGAAAACATAGGAGCCGTCTCCCAGATCTTTGCCAAAGTTTGAAAAAATGCAAGTTTCAAATTAAAAAAAAAATTCCCTGCAATTAGTATTCATATTTTTGTAACAGTCAGATGATCTAATCAAGATCAAGGCCACGAGGCATTATTATGCAAACTAAAAATACAGAGTCAAGGAAGTAAAGGGAAATCAGTCACAGATCCCGTGCTATTTGCTCCCAGTAGTTCCCTGCACGCTGCCAGCTCGGAGCTGCTGGTAACAAACATTGCGATGCTGCTGCGCTCACTACCTCCAATGGACTATGCAAACAGGGTAGTGAGCATATTTAAACAATTCCTTGGAAGTGTACTAATAAATAAAAAATCTTATGCAGTAAGATACTGTCTCTGAAAATTCCCAGGCTTGTCAAATCATCTTGACAGCACGTCGTGCCCTGTTACACTGGCATATTAGGTAAGGCTGAATGCCAAAATAAGAATGCATGACAGGCCAATTATCCTGGCCCCAGTGTCGTCTTAACTTTCAGTATTTCTCCCATATTTCCAAATGTTACACTAAATAAGAACCAAAATGTCACCGTTACTTGTGTGCAACCACAGAGGATCTTATAGTTCACACAGGTTAGAATTTATTTTCAAGAGTACCAACTTTGCATCTAATGTCAAAGCCTGACTCTGCATTTCAAGTTTTGAATGTACATGAAGCATGGGCTGATTAAACTAAATTCGATCGTGATTTTTTCGGTTAGTAGGAATCTCATAAAATAATTACCAGATAAAGCTCACCTTAGTCACAGCACAGAAAATTCGTGATGTTTTTCAAAAAGGTCTGAATGTGAAAGGTTTCAGCAGGGGTGAGGTGGTAAGTGAAGATCTACCAATAAAGACTGACTTAATTCTAGCTATCTATAGGGTGTTTTTATGATGCTTTAAAAAGCATTTCCTACATTAATTCCTTCCACAGCTTGTTCTCAGTCCGAAAAAAATAAGTAGTCTCTATTCACCAGCATTTTGCCCTAACATTCTCAGTCACATTTGACAAGGCTGGCCAGCAGCAGGATTTTCTTTTTCTACCTCCAGTGGACGGTTCAGGAACCATTCAATTAAGTGGAACATTGTTACTATCAAAGACTTGCTCGCTATAGCTACCTACATTAGAATCCATGCCTGTACCAGATAATCTGAAAATCAGACATATAACTACTCATCCCCATCACCATAGTGATGTTTTACAATTTCTACCTTTATAACTGTGGATTTCCCATCAATCCACTTGCTCTTTTTCAAAATTAACCATTCGCATAGGAATACCAATAACATGACAATTTTGGCTTCTTAAACATAAAATATATCATGAACAAACGCCCCTAAAACACATGTACAAGCAGAGATACTCAACCCTGAAAGCTTCTTTTATTAATATTCAAATCACATTGTTTAAACAATGTGCAGGCTTAATGACTGCACAAAGATTCAAATGTCAATGATATATATAAATACAATTTCAGTTTATAAGTAGAATTAGGTTTTCAGCTAAGAAATGACTGAGATAATTTGAAGATGAATTGCTAGCAACAGAAAGCTACAACAAAACTAGAAACAATGAGCAAATAATCATCTTTGAGACTTATGACACCAGAATAACCATATAACTTCCTTTGCTTCAATGTTTATAATAAATAAAATGTAAACAGCCATCTCCTTACACTTGCCAATACATATTTCTTAGTATTAGAATTAATGCAAGTAACATTAACAGAAATTACTATAAGGAAGTTGCTTAGAGGTATTTAATTCTTGGAAACTTCATTTACCATGTTCTCAGGTTAATTGTTTGGAATTATTCTTTCCATTTCCAAATTGAGAGATATTCTCAGCTGATATAATACAAGCAACACTCTCCAGGTGACTGGCACCTTCAATACTTCTGAAGCAGTTATTATCTTCGTAAACACATACATCTCTTCTGGAGTTCCAGAAGATTTTTCTAAAAAGAAGATAGTCCTTAGTATGCCTGAAAACCTGGACAGGAAATTTGATTTATTTTAGATGAAGAATTGCTGAGCAAAACAAAAACCGGAACATACAAAAAAAAAAAAAGTTTGTTCTAGGTAGCCTATAGGAAAAAAAAAAACAACTAAGATGGTAGCACTCAAAAAATAACAAGGGCTACTAAGTTAAATCAGCAAAACCAGATATAATTGATATGCTTGCAGCATAGTTTCTCTCATGCGCAGCCAAACTGGATGACATCGACTGGAAATGTTTTCCTTCAAATATTAAAGAATTTTTTCCTGCTGTCTAAAAATAAACAGAACGGAAAAGCTGGACTACAAATTCCTGTTTCAGAAATCATAGCAACACTGTCACTGTTCTCAACCTTGAATTTCTGTAATCATGCCTGTTTCCAAACTTTCATTATCATTTGCTACAGTCAACAGGAAGGAGAAAAACAGGAGTAAGTGCCATTGATATCCACTTTATCTCCTACCCAGACACTTTATCTCCCACCCAGAAAAGTTTGGGTTTAAAGTTTACAGGAACACTTACAGAATCAGTCTTCCTGGCTATTTTTTTCCACTCCATGAAATAACACCTACATAGATAATGATTCAGTATAGCAATTAACTATTTGCTTTGGGTTAAACTCATCTTTAAAGCCTATTAATTTCAGTGACATTTACATTTCAGCACTTTTTACGTACATTGCTGAACTGGACTTCCAGGTGAGCCTGCTAGCAGGTATTTTGTGCATCCCATGACAGCCATTCAGTCTTCCCTGACAACTCCTGTCAGTTCAGTGTTCTGAAATACCAGATGTAACAACATTGTCCAGTGTGTACCTCCATTTTAATGTTAACAACAAGCAAAATTTCAAGATCAATTACATCTGTCTGTCCTTCTGACCGAAACACATATATATTAAGATACATAATGAGTTTCCACTGTTCTAATGACTTTTAAATGTTAAACATGAAATATTGCCTAAGGTAATTTCTGTAGCATATTTTTGGAACAGTTGCAATTGCCTTCAATATTTGAAAACAAGAATGATCACAGAATTGCCACTTCCTCAGAACAGCCTGCCATGGGAAAACAGCCAGTGTTCTTCACTGCTATGAAAAATGACCTAGCATTTAAAATTATGATTAACAACTTGATACTATTAATTAATAACAGTAACATCTGCAGTTCTACTGTCTAGGTTATATTTGTAATACATTGTTCATAATGTGCTAGCAAACATATTAATACCTAAAAACACAGAATCAAGGTTAGCATTCCTCAATCAACTTGGCAATAGAAAACAAAGATCAGTTGTTTCTTTCTGCATTATTATAGCAGGAACCAATATCAGCATGAACATAATTCCATTGGAAATCCAGAGTACAATTTTTCATCCATAAGACAACGATTTTTCACCCATAGGACAAATATCTAAGTCAGTCGGTTTATGGCAAACTGGGCTTTTGTAAATTCTTTCCACCTAAATCTAAGCAGAGCTCAGACATCGAACTGAACAGCAGTCGCATAAGAGTGAGGTCTCTTACTCTCCGTAGCACAGAGCTCAGTTGCTTCTGCAGCACTTAAAAATACATGCAGGATGAGGTACATTCACCACCACCACCAGAGACTTTAGAGGAACCTGAAGCTCAAAAAGCAAATAGCTCTAATACTTCCAAGCTAAAACCCATGACACAAATACCTGTCAGCTCCTGCCTTTTGGCTCTGAACTGGAACCAAGACTCCTTCTCCACACAGAATACTCTAAGACCTGAGCTGGAGCCTCTCTCAGAGCTTTACAGAAGTCTTTCTGCCCGGTCTCATACTATCAGTAGGGACAGTGGGATGCATACTTGTTGCTTAACTTCTTGCTTTCCAAGTAGTGTTGGAAAGTAAGAACCAAGTGTTTGACTCTGTTCAGCAGAGGAGATGACTGAAACCACATTTCTTATTTTTCTGGAAAGCACTCCGAGCAGAAGAACTTCTATTGAAAAAGTATACAATCCACATATTCTCCATCACCACAGCGTTAAAAGAAGGTAGTGACTTATAGTAATTTCTTTGAAATAATGACATTTCTTTGAAATAATGGCATTGGCAACCACTGTCACAGGAATATTCTGGACTGTAAACAGTAAAGCACCCAACCCCCCCATAAACAGAATTGCTTTAAACACATACGTTTCTTCCACATGTCCCTTTATGCATTTCTAAATATGATTTTTTTTTGCAGTGTTTTGATATTCATACTTCTTTTTCTCAGGTTTTGTATAGAAATAATGCAATGGCATCTTTGGCAGTGATCAAGCCAAAGTCTCACATGCTCATGTGGCTTCGAGATTATGTTAATTTGTCTCTTCTTTCAAATACCAGGTGTCAGACAGTTCTCTGGCCATTGTGTTCAGATGGTCAAGCGATATGTATTTTTGCTTTAGAATCCTATGGAAAGATATCATAGCAGCATAATGTCATATATCTAGTAAGGAATTCTAGAGAATAAGGGGTTCTTAGGATCTATCAGATTTGGTCCGAAAAAGCCAGAAAAGACCTGATATCTTATACTGCTTTTCTGCTTTACTTTCTAATTTTTCAAGGCTCTAAGTAGAAGGAGCAGTTCCAACTATCTTTTGTGGCAGCAAACCAAATATGGAAAGTAACATTTATGGGTTTTTAGCCTACATTACATTTAAGGAAAAGAAGAGTTACTCAGAAAGGATTAGTGGTAATTCTCAAGGAAGAAAACTTCAGAAGGCAGGAGCAGTAGCCTAACACACTGAGGAAAATATTTGCCTAGGCATGAACAGAAGTTCTCCCAGTTGCTACAAATTTCAGTGTCAATTAAGAGGACTACACAGAGAGTATAATTAATAACCCAGATTATAAATTAGGAGAGGAAGAAAGCAAACAAGTTAAAAAGTGCACCATTTAATAATCAAAAGCCCTCTGAAAATGACAATTATAAATCTAGAAAAATATATCTTTATTCTGAAGATATTCAGCAAAGATTATTGGGAGAGTAGGACTTCCAAAACACTAGAAAAAATGCTGCACACCATTTGTATGGTGTACATACAATTAAAACAGTTTCTGTATTTTTCCTGTGAATTAAAACCAATTTGCCATTATATTGATGCAAAATTCAAGAGAAAAGATACTAGCATTTTTTTTTTCATCTTGTTACCTCTTATGAGGTTTTTTTACATAACTCTAGAATGGTTTAGAAGAAAGAGCACTTAGTAGTATTTCTGGAGGTTTAGGTTTTTTCCCATCAAAGTGATCTAGAGATGCACAAGACGCTAAAGATAATGTAAAGAATAGTCCCACTTATGACCTATAGATAAGTTATGTGAGCTAGTATATGGACATTTTCAGATCTACTAATCAGATGTCCCTCTAGAGTTGCAAGACATACCCGACAACTTCATCAGGTAATAAACAGTCTTAGATCTATTTTGTAAGTCCTATAGCACAAAGACCTCCTAGTAACATCTGGGGTTCCAAGTACCAAATAATCTACTGCTGTTGAACCTGTTCAGCAACCAGTTGGAAAAAAGTCAGAATTCATGTCTAATAGATCTAAAAAAACCCAACCAAAAAAAAACCACAGACTATTACAGAATTTTTCCCTGAAGAACACAGAAAAGTGCCCTCACCAGCTCCATGAGAAAATTCACCCTCAAAATATGATTTTTACTTACTATTCATTATAATCTACGAATTATGGCAAGACACAGAAATACGTTTTGCTTTTTATCAAATATTTTGTCTACACAGATTTCATAATCCTAGGTTTGGCAGTGGAGAAGAATGTTCCCCAAAGAGCACAACTGGAAGTATTCAGATACGGCACAGGCATTCACCTTTGCAAATTTTTATACGGCAAAGAGGTAGCAGCCTATTTCAGGTGGTGAAACATACCCTCTTTCACAGATTCCTTGCGGCAGATGTGTCATAACAAAGTAAAGAGTGCAAAAAAAATCCCTTTCAATATCATTTAGAGCACTACTAATGTGCTGTAGAGCAAGAAACTAGCCTGACGCATTTGCACACTTGCATATCATTTAGGAAAGTCCATCAGTGGATTCTGTTGTGATTTTCCCCTCATTCTGTGGTGGTGGTATCTATCCATACAGTTGCCACAATTGATAAGACTGCAAGTTAACTTAAAAGCTAGCTGAGGTAGCAGAATTGTCATGGGTTTATTTCACCCTTTTAAGGTCTCTGAAATTATGGAAAATAAGGTGGGGAAGTAAAAATATCATATTTTTTTGCTGCAGTCCTACACTACCATTGGTGACATGCACATAAATAGAAATAAAGTTAGAGCAAATTTATTTTCAGAGTCCTGCAACATGTATCGGTCAACGTCCTTGCTGATGCATAAAATCTGAGTTTGCCACTTAGTTCCATAAAACTGTCCCTACAGTATGAACTCCGTGTTATGCATTACTTCATGATATTTGTCAAAGTTGAACACAAAAGTCATATGGCTCCATGCTACTACCAGCACAGCAGGCAGCTTGAAATCAGAGATGTGGGGCAGATTTCCTCTTCTTCAGGGAATGATTTTTAGATTTCAAGTTATGGCCTGCACACTGCTATAACTTTATCATTTGACCTTTTTCTAAGACAGAAAATGAAGTTCATCATTACTGCACCTTTTCTGTTTCTTAATACATGTGTATTACTTATTACTATTACTTAAATCACCAAAAGATGATCACCACAATCAAAGACTGAGCGTTTTATTTTTTTTTTTTCCTCACATCAAATTATCGTTCAGACTGACAGGCAATATGCTTGCAGATGCAGAACTGACTTTCCTGCTCAAGATCCATAAAGGTGTTAAAAGAATCTGGTGAAGAGTATGGATCTGAGTCTTTGTCTTTATGTCTACAGTGATAAAATCAAAGCAACCGGAGGATGTGTGCAGTGCAGTACTAAGATATATATGCTTTATTCTTCATCTCTGTAATAATGGGCCAGCCAAATTCTCTCACTCAGAGGTCTGTAAGTTTCTTCACACTGTCTATGCAAAAGAGGGGAAGACATATATTCACTAGCTATTCAAAATGATACGCCATTTCAGCCTGCATAAGATGCACAGCTTTAAGCTTAGAAAAGGAAACTTCCTTTACTTCAGTAGGCAACAAACCTACTCCTATGACTTTCTACCCACAAAAAACAATACTATCTTACCGCAACCATATAGATTTCCAGAGGATGTGCTATTGCAAGCACCTTAAGAGATCTTCTCAAGGAAAAATCATAAGTATTCTGGATCCTCCTTTCATCTCACCTGGGACAAGAAATCTGTATTTAGTCTTTTAATGTTTTCTTGTCCAGGATTAAAAGTATTATGTGAGCACGACAACATTTTCTTTTGAAAATTATACTGATGATAACCTCTTTTTTATGAAGCATATGATCAGTTCTAAACTCAGAGAGGATTTTTTTTTCGTGTGCAATACACATTCTGGAGACATTTAGTATTGTTATTATATACACAGGTAACTAAACCAAAGCCGTGTGGAAAATGTTATAATACCTTTCTCCTTTTTTTTCCTTATGGAGTTTATTAGTATTATTTTTATAATAACAAAAAGTCTTGGATTTTAGATCTTTTTTCTATTTTTCTCAAGCTAATTTTACATATAAAAAACCATATTTTATTATTACTTCATACGACTTTTTGTAGAAGGAGGGTTTATTCAGTACCATTTTACTCAAGTTTGTGTTCTATCGCTGACTAGGGAAACCATTGCAAATGTATGCAAATATCAAAAAGGAGAAGATAATTTTTTCCTTCAATTTAAGATTTGGTATTGAAGGAATATGTAAGTCAGGAGCAACGGTAATTCTTTGGGTTATGAGAAAGGGTATTGAAGCGTTAACCTTGAGGTTTGAGAGCAAAATGAAGGATATTAAAAGTTCCAAAGGTAGGGAAGAGATAATGTACGTTTAAATGTGTCTTGCATTTCATAAAATTCAATTTCTACATCTATTATAAATTACATAAACTTGCACATAAAACTCCACATACATTTTACTGACAAAGGGCACATTTTATCACATTTTGGGAATGAAAGTGTGTGGAAAAAATTGGGGAAAAAAAAATATATATAAGAGAAATATTCTAGTTTGCTTATAAACAGAAATGTTCTTTGGAAAATTCAGAAAGAGTTTAGGCCTCAACTTGTGGTTTGAAAGCAATTCTGGCAATTTATCCAAAGGATAACCAGTACCCATTGAAGACGTAATACTCTTCCTCCTAGAGACAGGCTTCCTACAGACAGTAATTGTCAACCCTCATCAGTGCTTGAATCAAAACTTCAGGCCTGAGCAGTCAGCATCTGAAATATGGCAGGGAAGAAAACTTGAGTCTGCTCTAACATTGAGAGCCAATTTAAACTTGACTTGACCTACCTCATCAACTCTGCAGGTATCAGCTGTTGGGCCAGATGATTCCCTCACCACATATGCCACTTTACCTTGCAGTACTGTTATAGGGTTAGTGCAATTTAGAATTGCTGGTGTCCTTTGCAGCTGACAGGGATGGAAGTTAGGAAATACGCTGTGCTTTAACATTTATCTATAATGTGTAAAAAGTGCATATGCTGTCACAAGTGACTTCAATATGATAAATAGTGATTCATTAACTCTTGCGAATCAGTCATAGAATTGTCTAGGTTGGAAGGGACCTTCAAGATCGTCAAATCCAACCATCAACCTAACACTGCCAAAACCACTGCTAAACCATGTCCCTAAGCACCACGTCCTCCTGTCTTTTAAATACCTCCAGGGATACCATTTCCACCAATACCCTGGACAGCCTGTTCCAATGTTTGATAACCCTTTCAGTGAAGAAATTTTTCCTAATATCCACCCTAAACCACCCCTTGCACAACTTGAGGCCTCCTTTTGTCCTAAATGTTAATATTAGTTCTGGAATAAAATTCTCAGAACTCTTTGACAGAGACAGATCCTCTCATCTCAAATTTCCCTTTCATTGGATGTAGAATTCTACATCACAGACCCTTCTTTACTAAGAATAGGAATAAGAATAAGAATAGCACTGACACGTAAGTCTGGGAATGGCAGAACCAAAACTGTGGTTTTCTATAGATTTATGTCTCATGAAGAGTTCTCAAGTGTATAAAATGATGTGAGCTCTGACTGAACTTTTTCATAGCTGAAACATTCACAGTATCTCTCTCACAACTGACATTCAGCAAGAGGTAAAACAGAGAAATCTATCTTCTCTATTTTCACAGGGTTTGGAGAAACTCCCTCCCTTAGGAAAATTTGTGAGATTTCAGAGACAAGTGGTCATAATTTAAACTCAGAAAAAAAATAAAAAGTCTCATCCTGAAATACACAGACATGGTGCTTTAAGTACTGGTGCTTTCACAAATTCAGCAAACATCATCTGAAAAAAAGAAACAAATGCTCTGATATATAGAAATCACTTAAGATTTTTTTACAAGATATGCAAAGAAGAGATTAGAAAAAAAAAATCATACTGGATTAAAAGTGCAGCCAAATTAAAAGCTTACGATGAATGGCAGAAAGGATAACGATGTTAATGAATGCAAATCAGGAACTACAAATTGAAGAAAATTGGTAAGGTAAGCATAAGGACACAAGAGGAAAATAACACAAACCACATAACAATGTGAGGAGGGTATTTTGAATGTACATTTGAGTAAATAGTAATCCTGATAAATGCATTAATATATTCCACAACAGAAAGAGTGGATAAAACCAGGTAGAACTAACCATTTCTATTGTATGCTAGAAAAGGGGAGGGGCGGGGGAGTGGAAAGCCAAGTCATCAATCATAAGAACGTTTTTTAAAAATTGGGTATTTCATCCTCATAGTCCAAACCAGGATCAACTATCCTACACCATTCTAGACACTCATTTCTAAAACTCAGAACTAATATTAATCTTCTACCATGGGAAAGACCATGCCTTTGTAGCATCCTTACTCATCCTTGTAAGCACCTAGTCTGTGATCTGTCTCGCTTAAAATAATTTAACCTTAACATAGTTTAACCTTAGTACTACTTGTTCTCTCATTTCTGGATGCAGAGACCATTTTGCCATTAATTAAACCCAGTTTCTAGTCATTTGGCTTGCTCATGCAATTTCGGGGGAGTAAATTTAGCATTATACATTAAACTGATATAATATGTAGACTGGGACAATTATTACAGCTTTCCTTCTTGTGCCATCTGGAGGTCATCTTTCTCCATATTTTTGTAAGAAATATTTCTCCAGTAAACTAATTTACATTATGCGTAATACTTTCACAGCTATAGCTCTCAGCAACAGCTAATCTTATTATGGGTATTTCCAATCACAATATCCTTAGAATATGATCTGCAGTGACCCTGAGACTGGAATTTAAGGGAAGTGCGCAAGACTGACAGCAGAATTATAATCCTGGACTTCAGAAAAGCAAGCTTTAGCCTCTTCAGGGACCTGCTTGGCAGCATCCCATGGGAAACTGACTCAGGGGGCAAAGGGGTGCAGGAGAGCTGCTAATTTTCAAGGACAGTCTCCTCAGAGCAAAGGAATGGTCCTTTCCAGTGTGCAGGAAGGCAAGCAAGCATGGCACGAGGCCAGCATGGGTGAACATGGAGCTCTTTTCTGAGCTCAGATGGAGAAAAGTGGGTGGGACATAAGGTGGAAGCAGCAGTACAAAGACATTGGTTGCACATGTAGGAACAGAGTCAGGAAAGCCAGAGGTCAGCTGGAACTGAAATTACCAAGAGAAAAAGAGAAATGCAAAATGAAATGTGTGTGCATCAGTAGCAAAAGGAAAGGTAAGGAGATTGTAGTAGAAGAAAAGAGTTTGGTATCACTTAACCCACTTGGACAGGCACAAGTCCCAGGTACCAGATAAGATACATCCTATCTATCTGGTCGATGTCATTGCAAGTCCACCCTCTACTATCTTTGAAAGGTGAGAGCAATTGGGGAGTTTCTTCTTGACTGGAAAGATGTAAACGCCACACCCAACTTCAAGAAGAGGAAAGAAGGAGCCTTACTGCAGTCTCTGGGAAGGCTATGCAAAACCTCTTCTAAGACGTTTTTTAACATGTGAAAGACAACGTGATTGAAAGCAGCCAGCGCTGGTTTATCATGGGCAAGTCATGCCTGATCAACTTCATTGTCTTCTGTGATGGACCTACTGGTGCTGTGAACAAGAGCGGGGGGGGGGAAGGGCAGTGGATGTTTTAGAACTTGATTTTAACAAGGCCACTCAAAGTGTCCCATAGTCTTCTTATCACAACCATCCATGAGCTACAGGCTGGATAAGCAATGAAGTGGATAGAAAGTTTGCCGGACTGCCAGACTCAAAGGCTGCTAGAAAGCAGCTCTGCAGAAAAGGACCTGGAGGTCATAGCAGAAGTCAAGCTGAACACAAAGCAACAGTGTGTCTTTGCAGCAGAGAAGCCCAAAAGCATCCTGAGTTGTTTTGGTAAGAGCATAGCCAGCAGGTCCACGCAAGTGCATCTGGAGTATAGTGTCCAGTTTGGGGCTCTCCAGTGTAAGTATACTGTTAGCATACTGCAACAGGCGCAATGAGGACAAACATCTTGGGATGGTTGAGGTCTGGAGAACATGACCTATGAATAAATGTTGAGAAAGTTCTGCTTTTTCACCCTGAAGAAGAGAAGGCTCAGGCAACGAGGTGGCTCATGTCTGTGTAGAACTACATAATTGGGGGATACAGTGAAGGCAGAGCAAGACTCTTATTGGGGATGCACAGCAATAGGAGGAGAGGCAGTAGACACAGCCCTCAGCAACATGGTCTAAATAGACCTGTTTAGAACAAAAGTTCTAGGCGAACTCTGGACAACACTTTCTAACCAAATTATGATTCCATGATTCTTACATATACAGAGCAGAGCCAAAAACTTCTGTTTCTAAAACTAAACAGTTATCTAGATTTCCTCTTAGTCCTTTAACAGCATACATTTTAGATAGTGGTGTCCTCTACATTGTCTTTTGTTAATTACTGCAATCACTGAAGATTTACACCAGTGTTGCATCTGAGATCATAACTTCATTGGAAGCGTAATCCAGCTTGCTTCATCCCATTGTACAAGAGGACAAACTCTTAAATTTGCAGAACAGTTACTGTCAGTAAAAGTGTCATTTGAGTAGCTTAACATTGATCTAGATTTCTAGAAACTGCTTCTCTGCTACTCCCTGAGATGAGTGCAGTACTCCTAAAGATTCTAATTTCTGTAACAGATTTATTAATATACTGGAGATGAAATTTTTTAATGCTGTATATTTAATTATACTTATTAAGAAGCTTTTTGAGATCCTAAACAGGAAGATTTTCCAATCTGCAGGAGACAACCCTTCTTTCAAAGTGTTCATAATTTGAATTCAAAATGGCTAAAGAATACTAAAAACCAGGAAAAGTAAGGTGGGAGGGAATGATGAAACTTATAATAAAAGTAGAAGATGCTTCCAGCTGATTTTGTTATGTTTTGCTAATTTGGTGTATTCCTAGGAACATGAGAAATATGTAGGAACATTATCATCGTAAATTCTACTCTCACCTCCACCATTGTCTTTTGTATATCTAAGTTAGTGAGAGCGTCGTATCACCTGTATTCTCTTCCATAATCAATGTAATAAGTTTCCAAAGGTGATATTTGCATAATTACACATGCAGAGCAACAAAGACAAATTACTGCATATCTAGCAGAAAAGTATTCTCTATTCACACCATTGCTCTAAACTGTTTGGCAGAACTAAATAGGAATGTAGTAGCCCAGATGTTGTTTCAATGACAGGATCATCTAAATTCAGTGTAAATTTAATAGGCAACAGTTAGAGGAGTTATTCTGCACTTACGCTTGCATAGCTGGCAGCTGTAGAAGATGACATTTAGAAAGGAATGGCAGGCTTTAAGGAACAAAAAAGATGGGAAAAAAAAGAAAATAGTATGCAGGTTCTAGGTACTATAAGCATTCAAAATCCTTAATTTAGGGGAAGATCTAGAAGAAGCTAACATGATAAAAGCACTTTTATAATGTTGCTCTTTCTAAAGTTTACAAGTCTGCAAAGCAGTTCAGTCAGACACCTGATGGGAGTTAAGCATGTAGTCTTTTTTGGATGTTAATTCATTGCAAAGTCAGCTAAGAGGATTAGAGTGCAGAAGGTCACTTAGTGTACGCCATCAAAATGAAAAGCCATATCTGAGAGCAACCATTTCCTCACAGATACTGCACTTTGCTGTTGTAGAGTCCTCTAGAAACATATCCAATGGTTCTTTTTGCATGAATTATTCCAATTCCTTCCCAATAAACTGTGAAATAACTTGTCAGTATTTCTGGACACTTTGGAAGGTGACGGAAGATGAGAACTGAAGGAATTTAGCTTGCTTTAGCACTAGCAAGACCTAGTCACCCACGTGTGTAAAACATTCAACCGAGTGTTAGTCATCCTACACATCTCTGCTGGAATTTCCGTGTGTTAAAAAACGCATTATTTACTTGCCTTTTCATAAGACTTGTATGTGTTCCAGTCTATACCGTGGCATTACACGTGCAAATAATTTAATATGCACATATTAGAGGCTAAACAGTTCACCCTTTCAGTTCAGATCAGTGACATTATTGCATAAATCATTAAAAACAAAGCCTTATCACCCAGATCAGAACAGTCAAATATATGTTTGCAAGTGTACATAGATACACATCCACGTGTATAGTGAATGAAATAATTCGCAAGAATGGAACTATCTTTAACCACCTATTTTTGTAAAAACTGTAAGCATAAGAATATTTCTGTGGGTAAATAAAGACATGCCTGTTGGGCACACTATTGCCCTAAGCCAGCTCCTCGCCAGAGACCTCAAGCTTCTATCTAACATAGTACTGTATCCAAGCTAATGAGCCCACCGAGTGCTTGCAGCTAAAAGCAGGCTGCTTTGCAGCATGGCCAGACTCAGCTTGTTTTATTTCCTGGAAATAATTTTGTAGGCACTCTTTAAGAGTAAAGATGCTACGCTCAACACTAGTGGCACACACTGGAATATAATTGAACCTCATCTCCCCAAAATACCCCCAGATTAATCTGGTGCAAACAGCGATGCTTTACTGAAATCAAGAAACTGGGACACTGACAGAGGTTCTTCATTAAAAGGTTCATCAGATGAAAACAACAAAAGATGGAAAACAATAGATTTTCCCAAGCCAAAATATATAGAAGTAAATCAGTTATCTGTTCAGAGAATAATTTTTTTAGGAAATATTTAATATATATATATATAATTTTTAGGAACTATAAACTCTCAAAAATCCATAAAACTGGTGTCAGTGCATTAAAACATTCTGTATATATGTAAACACTTTACAAAGTTACAACATTCTAGTGCATCTATAACATACATAGACCTCCCTAGGAGATATAAGGGTGCATTTTAGTTCCAAGATTGATATTTAGAGGCAGGATTTGAAGACTCTTTCCCCCTTTTGTCTCAGGTTGTTACTATAATGAGCAGCAAGTTGGTAAAATTATTTGCAAACAATAAAATGATACCAAATACTCTGTACCCTTTTGTATTCAAGGCTCTTCTGACTCCATTTCTTCCTCTCTTCTCTTGTGATCCTTTTAACAACGGATGCACTTGAAACAATTTACAGTTCAAGGTGAACACCACATTTCATCTCACGTTATTCCAGAATCTGTGGATTATCTCAGACACATTCGTGTTGGATTTGATTCTCTGCAATCAGTAACTGTCATACATATGCCTATTTATCCAACACACACATATGAAGATAGGAAAAATATATACAATTGGACAATACGGCACAGTTCTGACATACAAGATTATTCACCTACTGAAATCACCTGTCAGNCTTCTCAAAAAAAAAAAAAAAGAACAATCCGAACATTGTTAGCTTGCAAAACCAGATTCAATTATGTGGATAACAGAACTCCTAAATTCTTCCCTGTTAAAAAATTTCTGTAACTTTAAACTTGTTTTTCTGCACGAAAAAGCTGATGCATATCATTAAGTTCTTCCTCATTCTTCCTTGAAGAATGACACCGTTTTGTTTACTTTTCCTAAAAACTTTTTTTTCATTGAAATTTAGTATGCCAGTCACTGCAGCTCTTTCAACCTCTAAATGTTAGGATGCATTGCTAGAAAGAAGAAAGTCACAAAGCTCTGAAAATTAAGTTGATTTGTATTAATTCATGTACATAATTCATAGGGAAAAATGTTCTTTATTAGCTTCTTCACTGAGAAAAGAAATGCCTCATTAATTTTAAACACATCAATCTGAAAATGCTATCCATGTCAGATAGAATAATGACTGACATTACAGAGAGCACAATAAACTGCACATAAAATACAATCACCCATTATTCACTGTCATGCGAATTTATACTCATGTGTGTAAATACACACGCTTTTGGTACTATGAAAGCTTTGAAAAGTAGAAATCTTAAGAGAAACTGTGATGTGAGGAGAGGAAAGAAAATGGATTTAGAAATTCATATAGAGACAGAAAAAATACTGACTTTTGCATATCCTTGAAATAATTGATGCTATCATGCATTCAGTGCTCACCCTCGGTCCACAGACCTAGATATCTCTTCACAGAAAGCAATCAGGTTCGTCAGGTTTGATTTACTCTTGGTAAATCCATGCTGGACTGTTCCCCTCACTTCTTTTTCTCGTTTTTTGGAAATGACTTCCATGTGACTGCAATGTTACATTATATGACTAGCATCAGTCTGTTAAGTGTATCTACTTATCCTTCCTAATTTCTGAAATCTGTTCATTTCAGAAGCGCATTCTTTCTTGAGGTTGTTACAACACAAGTTGTCTTTTTGCTATCTGTTTCTCGTTACATACAGTGAGGAAATGGCGGAAACAGCCTGACTGTTTTTCTGTTTAAAAGTTTAAACATCTGATTGAACGGATGGAAGGTGGGGAAACAAAACCTGTAGTTTCATAGTATATGCAGATGTCAGCTAGGTAAGCTTTTTTGAAGATATCAGCTATCTAAATGGATATTAAAAAAATTCTGTCAACATAATCTGTTGAAGCACACCCCCACAACACCTTTTTGTAGTCCCTATGGAGGCTTGCTCATCTCATCCAACATTAGTAGTCACATTGTGTTGCTTGATTTATTGCAACTAATTTAAGTTGAAGGTAAAAACATCAAAGGGGGGTGAAAAAAAAAAAACTGGTCACCTGGGATACGTGAAAAATGGTAATTCTCAGAGAAGGAAAAAACAACAACAACAAAGTAAAATAAGGTTTGTAGAGGGGGAAAAAAATGAAGTACTATTATGAGATATTATTCACCAGCATATACAGTTACTTTGAGGCCTTTCCTCTGCAATACCCAAGTTACATTTTCTGTTCTTAAAGTGTGAGTCATTCTTCTTGTCTTGCCTCAGTATTTACCCATTTATTAATTTATACATTAAAAAAACAATAAATGGGTCAGCCAACCATTCAATTGATATGAAGGAAGATCACACCTGGTAAGATTTGACTTAATAAAGACTTGCAAATTGTTATCAGCTTTGTATTAGCCATTACATCTCCATTTTTCTATTAGCACTTGTTATCACTTCTCTGTAAATATAATCTTTAATGCCTGACAACTAAGGTCTATTCAAAGAAACTCATACTCCTACTGCAGATCTCTCATGCTTCTCAAGTAAAACCTGCTATCAGGATAAATTAATGTACATAAGTTTGAGCAAAAAGTACATCTGTCCATACAAGTGGGGGATGAGTTCCAGAAGGTGTCTATCTAAGGGAACTTTGAATTCCAAAGTTTACATCCACCCACCTCATTCTCAGCTGGAGCTTTCCTCAATATATCAATATTTTCCCAGTATTGGGTGGCCCAGAACTGGATGCAGTGTTCTAGATGTGATCCAACAACTGGTATCATAAGCAATGACATCTCTCAGACTGAAGGAGTGGGAGTCATGTTTTTACAGTATCACAGAAGTGTTAGAAGTTGAGCAGAAGTCTCATGTTCAGGGACAAGCTCACCCTTTCTTATTTAACTCCCCAAAGGACTCACAATGCATAAGAATGTCTTCTGGGTTAATTATTTCTTTTGAATAAAATACCATACTGACACAAGCAAGTTCAGAAACATGATAGGACATTTCTGAAGATATACTTAGCAGTCAATGTATCTACTTTTATGTTTTATTTCTTCCATATTCTAATCTCCAAATGCCTGGCAAGACACAACAATAGTTGGTTTCAACAGCTATGTGTGGAATACACATCAGCCTCTCTAAATGGATATAATGCACTGCATTTCACAATTAGTATGATCTTTGATCCCATTTCACAACAATTTGAGCAGCTCTGAAGTGATGAAATTAGCAGGTTCCACAGATTCCATTAAAATATCTTCTCTACCCACTGGCAAAAACAAAAGTAGTTCTTGCCCAACTTTCTTCTCCCGAATTCATTTTTCACACACATTAAAGAAAAAAATAACGTATGGCATATTCTACAAATAGCTTGACATTCAGTTTATGATGAAGCAAGTGTGGAAATCTACAAGTTTAAGAGACTTTTTAAAGGAAATGGTTTTATCAAAGCTACTTCTATCAGAAATCTACTAGTCTCAAGTATTTCAAACCAGGGTATTAAAACATAAGACATCAAGACTTATTTTAAGACGCAAAGAAACTGCACTGACATTGTACTAACAGAAAATATACACATAGATATATACCTTTTTCTTACAAAGAAATTTAAACCTGCCTCAAGTAATTTTTAAGACCCTTTCATGGATAAAAAGTGAAGCTGACTGGCTTGTAGTTCCGTCCATCATCAGTTTCCTTTTTGAAAAATGAGTCAAACATTTGCCTTTTTGCAGTCATTGGGAAGTCCCTCAATCTGTACACTATTTTAAAAGCAATAGAGATGTCTGACTTGATCAGATTCCACTGCTGGCTGTTCCTCTGTTTGAGCTCTGTGTCTAGGCACAAAAGTTTGCGAGACCTTATAGTGAATGTGGAGTCAAAGAAGGCACTGAACGCCTCTACCTTATCAGTATCCTCTACATCACTAAATGACTAGCTTGTTTCATCAAGGACCCACATTTTCATTTAGTCTTTTACTGCTCATGTAAGCAGTAGTTCTTCTTACTGCCTGCCACATCCCGTGCCATTTCAATTCTAACTGAGCTTTGGCTTTTCTGACACCATCCCTGCAGGCCCAGGCAATGCTTCTAAGTTCTTCCTTTGTAGCCTGTCCTTGCTTCTATATTGTATACGTCCTTTATATATCGGAGCTTGGTCATGAGCTCCCTGTTCAGCCAAGCTAGCCTCCTGCAATACATATGTGCATTTTTCAAAGTATTAGGATAAACCATTCTTATACTTGAAGGTGTGCTAAGTATGTATGGGAAGTCTCAAGGAAAAGAAAGGAAGTATAGACATTACCCAAATTTATCATCTTACAATTCCTTTTAATATACATGTTTCATCACTTCAGGGCTAGGATAAATTGTACATGAGATGTTAGTTTTTCCTCTATTTTTTTTTCTGAAACTTACTACAAACCTAAAACTAGATTTCAAATTTCAGCAGGTATAACGCTGTACGTCCTATAGTGTTTACAGACCTGAATTCAACATCTGTGAAACTCACTGAACTTCATTGACTTCAGAGAATGTCAAATGGGAAGCATAAGTTGTGATTAAATAATAAAAATATTTAAAGCAGGTAAACTATTAAAAAAAATTAAATAATAGGAAAGACACTGGAAGATATGTAGATATTTTTAGTTCAAATAGTTAAAAGTTGTTATTATTATTATTATTTTTAACAAGAAAGTTTATATACTTATTTATATAATTCCCTAAAAAAAAGGATATTAAATCCTAAGATTTTTAACAGTGATAACATATATGCAAATACTGTTTATGGAGCTAATTAGAGAGAAATAAAGAAGAATAAGTAATAATTTAATAATTTAATCCTGGCCTTTAACATATTCAGTTCATCTAAAACTCAGTTAAAAAAAAATTCTTACAAGTCTCACCAGAAATACTGAGAATGATCAATCGCTCTGTGATACCAATACTCCAAGGATCATCTTCATCAAGAAAAACCTAGAAATTTTTTTTTTTTGCTACCAGTTTCTAAATGTTCCAAATCCTTTGGATCATGCAGTAGTCAATCAAGTGAACACCTCTTTTCCAGTCCTTCAATTAGTAAGCCTGTATTTTATATTAGCTGCTTAGCAACAGGCAATTAGATGTTTAACTTTGTCTGGGATCATATCTTAAAATCAAGACTAAAGTTCAATATTCCCAGCATCTGATCTTGTTCAGCTTTTCCCTTAATAGACCCAAGTTAATGGACCATGGGTGAGATGTTATTTATTGACTTGCTTTCTAAAACTCCGGAATTGACACAAAACTACTTCCAGCTAGTTTAACTTCTTCTGTCCCTTTTCCAAATAAATTTTTAGTGCTTTTTTAATATTGTCTATTTGTTAGAATGATGTTTTTGCTTAGTAAAACTGTAGTCACAGAATCCAGCTTTCTGAAGATTGCAAATATATTTTATTTAATGTCTTTGGCTCTTTGACTTTAACAGAACTTTCAGACAAGCAGCAGCAACACATCTGGTTATTTTCTTTAAAAAAAAATCAGTTATTTTGACTACTAATCCTAGAAGATATTTGTGAATATTCAACCAAAAAAATACAGTTAGCTGTTGAGTTCATCCTTTATTACAGAGCTCTTTGACTAGCTATTCAGATAAATGAATAGATGCAGAGCTATCTGCCTATTGTATGTTCATATAAAAAGTCTATTATCCAGAATTCACATTTCATAGTTCTTTAAGTTCAATTAATTTAGAATCAGAAACACTCTAATGTACTTCATGACATACCCAGTTAAATTAACAATTAGTTAATATTCAGAACTACTGATCACCAAATCATACACAAAGTAAATCACCAAATTAAATTACCAAATTACCAAAGTAAATCACCAAATCATAAAAAAAGTAAAAAAAAATAAATCTGTATTTCTGATGGGCTAATGCCAGACCAGATAGTAAAAACAAAAAAAAACCCAAACAAAAAACCCAACATGAGATTAAAAATTCTTCTAATCATTTGGTATCTTACAATAACAGTATCTCTAAAATGAAGGTAGAGCTACATTTGTCAAATACAGTAGTGTAACGAACTCTGCTCTTGAGAGCTCACCTGTGCATGGCTGGGAAGGTAACGTACATCTAGAGGAAAATATATATATATATATTATTTTGCCTTTGCACAGTTCAAGCTGTTATGCAGATTATACCACATGATATTATAGGTCAATAATAGTGTTTGGACATGATTGAGGTCTATACTGTTTCTGGACATGATAATAATTCATAAGACTATTGACTTATGCTCCTTAAGGAGTCCTTAGGAGAATAACTGGTGTTAACAACAAGCGGATCAGAAACATTTTGCCTCTTTTATATGGCCAGCAGGTCAAGGGAGGTGATTCAGCCCCCCTACTCAGCTCTGGCGAGACCCCACGTGGAGTACTGCATCCAGCTCTGGAGCCCCCAGCATAAGAAGGACATGGACCCATTGGAGCAATTCCAGAGGAGGGCCACTAAGACGATCAGAGGGCTGGACCACCCCTCCTATGAAGACAGGCTACAAGGGTTGGGGTTTTTCAGCCCGGAGAAGAGAAGGCTTCAGGGAGACCTTATTGCGGCCTTTCAGTACCTAAAGGGGGCCTAGAGGAAAGATGGGAACAGACTTTTTAGCAGGGCCTGTAGTGATAGGACAAGGGATAATGGCTTTAAACTGGAAGAGGAAAGACTTAGACTAGATATAAGGAAGAATTTTTTCACTCTGAGGGTGGTAAGGCACTGGAACAGGTTGCCCAGCGAAGCTGTGGGTACCCCATCTCTGGAGGTGTTCAAGGCCAGGCTGGATGGGGCTTTGAGCAACCTGGTCTAGTGGGAGGTGTCCCTGCTAGAGGCAGGGAGGTTGGAACTAGATGATCTTCAAGGTCCCTTCCAACCCAAACCATTCTATGATTCTATGGTTCTCACCGCCTTCAATCCCCAGCTCACACCCCTTCCACAAGACAGCAACTACTACTTGCCTCTGCACATTCTAGGAAACTGGGGAACTGGAGCAAGTCTGTCATGTCCGAAATTCAAATCCATAGGTAACTGACTCTTAATTTACAAGCATTTCACTACTACATAATACAAATGAAGGGAAGGATGGAGACGGAGAAAGAAAGAGCTATAGAGGGATAAATTACATTCATAAAGAACATTCGATGTCTCCCCAATTCAGATTATAATCAGCTAGCATGGAAACAAAACCAAAATTCACACTGGAACGGACTTGGGACATAAGAGTTCACTTATTTATTTGAGTCTAAAAAGTTAAAAGCAAATCTTCCAGATATCTGATTACTTCAGCACTTTAAAAAAATAACCATGTGCACACACACATCTACAACCAGTTGTTTCCACAGCTTATAAAACAGAGACCCCATCTCAACTGCGCCACAGTCACAGAGCAAATATATAATTACCTCAGGTCCCCAAGCTCTCCTTTGAACTCATATGCATGAGGGGAACCTGTTCAAGTTATTGGTTCAAATGCAGAAAATATCCAGCCTTCACAGGAAACAAATAATGCAACTTCCCAGATCAAAAGGGTTTCACATGTAAATCTCTATGTGAGATTTGATTAAATATTTTGAGGTGCTATTAAAAAGAAAGAAAGAGGCAGAGCAGCAGAGAATGACGGAGTAAGAGAACAAGTTAGACAGACAGAGAGATGGAGGCAGAAGGGCAGCAGGGAGGCAACAGAGAGAGGCAGCCCAAGAGGCAGATGACTGAAAGAAGACCACGTATGCTTCAGCGATGGGCACACAAGCTTCAGGCAACATTGGGACTGCAGCCACATGTACACACCCTTGTCCCATGCCAAGTTAATGGTTGGTGCCAAGGGAACTGATGAAAAACAAGAGCCAAGATAAATTAGGACAATCTTGAAACCAGGGAATAAGTAGACTGCCTCCTATTTGTACCTCTTTAGAGAGTGTGATCTACCTGCAGATCTTTTTTGTTGACCTCAGCCGGCAACAAACAACCAGGCGGCCGCTCGCTCAACCCCCACAGCCGCAGGGAAAATCGGGAGAAAAAGGCAAAACTTGTGGGTTGAGATAAAGGCAGTTTAACAGAACAGCAAAGGGAAGAGAAAAACAGTAATAATAACACCTGTAAAGGAAGAAACAAACGCCATTACCGTACCGCCGCTCACCCACCGGACCCGGGCCGCCCCCGCCCGCTCGGAGGGGCGACTTCCCGCCCCCTTCCCCCGGCCCGCTCCCCCCTATAGCGCTGGCATGGCTCACATGGGATGGGATACTGGTGTCCCCTGCCGCATCCTTGGGAAATTAACCCCATCCCTGCCGGAACCAGGAGAACAGGGAACAAGCTGTGCTCANGCAACAATGCAATTAGTAAAGCTGGACTTGAATACCAGAATAAACTCTGATGGCAAATGATCCATACATTAGGAGTAATTTCTGAAACTGTTGTAGGGTTTTCACCTTCTAGAAGGCTCGAGTGGATTGAACAGAGTCCGACTGGACATCCCTGCCTAGTGTCGGCACAAGATGAACACTCTTCAAAGTGGAAGAAGAGATAGAGCCCTTAAGCATTTGGGGAACACTTCGGATATAGAAACAACAGCACCCAACAACATAGCCAACAGGTAAGGCCAGATAAAGCAATTGCTATAGATGTTAGGACAGTAACAGCATCCTTTCTAAAGAGACTCATTCAGCTTCCCCTCCCCCATTCCCACCTCTTTAGGGCTTGGTTTCAAACAGAGAATGTATCAGGATGATCCTGTCTTTGGTAGACATAATTACCGTGCTCCTTAATCAAACGGTTAGCAAGCCTAAGTATGAAAGTTGCTAAAAAAAGTGAAAAGGCATGACAAACTACTTGCTAAAAAAGGAGCTTAATGTCTTTAAAAAAAAAGTAATTAAGGCTACATGAGGGGAGGCCTCTCCATGTAGTCAGATTTGTCTGTTGCTCAAACATACTAATTTGCAGCTTCCTTAAAATGCAAGAACTAATTTGGTGAATTATGCTACTGCAAAGGCTAGACCAGGAACGGATAATTACTCCATGGTGTGTGTGGTTGTTGTGAGATAATTCTAACCCCTCCCTTGTGGAATATGATGAAACAATGTGCTTCAATTTCTCCCTGAAGAGAACAACCTAAGATATATGCTCTGATGCTGCAAATCTCAGCCAGGTCATCACTCATTAAACACCTTAAGTACCATCAGTCCTCCTTGAGGAGGAAACACACACAGTTAACACAAGGAAATACTAAACTAAACAGTTAGATTTGTTCTGTGCAGAGAAGGAATTGCCAGAGTTTAACAAAATAGGCCAGTGTAACCACATATATTTACTACTGTCCTGAAACTCCCTCAGAGTATCCCAGCAAGCATTTAACAAAGGTTTAACAAAGAGGGGGAATCAAAAGACCTTGTTCAAGAAAATTAATTTGTGGCCACCCTTTTTTTTTTTACTGGTTCCCTTCCATTTTCAGTGTCCTCAGTGTTATGTTGAGGGCACTATTTCCAAGGTTTTCTTTCCAAAGATACTTCCTTGCTTTTAAAGTGCACAACCTCTACAGTTCGCATTTGTAAAAAATTTTAAAGGGCAATCCATCAAGGTCTTTACAGAGACAAAATTGGTTTTAAAATACATTTCGCAAAATGAAAGTAATCTAAAAGAAAACAGAGGTATCCTTAAATGTGTAAACTGATACTTAATTTACAGATGTAAAGTCAAATTCTTTAGGAACAATAAATTTGTACTTTATTGACTAAGCTATCTTTGGTCAGAGTCACATATTTTATTGTTCTTTCTCCCTGAATGGATAAGTATTTTAAACTCGTACAAGACTTTGATGTATAGCAGGGTTTTTGTTTTGGTTTGGGTTTTTTTTATGACCAAACACAGCTGCCAGTAAAATTCAAATTTATGCAAGATTAGACACAATACTACAATAACAATAGTAGATAATATTAACCAATATTCAGATAACTAGCTTGATCTTTGTTTTTAATTGTTCACAGGCAGTTAGTAATGACCTCAATTTGTGACACTGCTTTATCACCCATACATCTGCGGCATCAAATGTTTTAAAATAAACATTTTGAGTTACCCAGCCTTCAGCTGACAAATCTGCTGGTTTCCACAAGCGTGTGACAAACTGGAAAGTTTCTCTTTTCTCAGAAGATCAGAAGTGGGATGTAAATTTAGCCTTTTCACCTCGGCTGTTCTGCTGCATGCAGGGATAATAGATTTCCCTACTATGTTAGCAAAAACAAGGGCCAGGAGCTGCTGTCTGAGATTTCTGCCCAGCTGAGGGGGCGATCAAATTCTGACGAGCCTTTTCTTACCGGTTCAGTGGGGTAATCTCTGGGCAGCAGATAGTGAACCTCTGCCAGCACCGCCTGTCAGAAACTGAACAAATCTCAGTACGGGATATGAACAAAGGATGGATTTGAAAAGAAACACTCTTTTTAAAGACAGACATGTGATGACAAGAAACATTAGTTGGAGATGTTATCTTCTCAGAAAATATTACCAAGATGCAATAGCAGAGAGGAAAATAGGGGAAAATTCAAAAGCATGTTATTTTTCCACCAGAGCTGAAACTTGTTTTTATATCATTGTTCATTTAACGTGCTCCTTTTGCAAAACGTATAGGTTCAAAAACTTAACCTTAGCAAATTACATGGTAGGTAATGGGTAAACTGAAATTTCCATCAATCTGATGTTCTGTAGCCAGAGGAATATTAAAAAAGGTTGGTTTGGGATCTCAGGCACCACAGTCAGAGACCTATATTGGAAGTAAAATACCAAATGGAAACACTGAAACTGCATTCAGACATTTTTTTTTCCTTATTCCTCTCTCACTGTCCAGTGTTTTTGCCCTTTCTTAAATGCATTTTCCAGGGACGCCACCATGAGGGGCTCAGCTGTGCCCTGTGGGGAGTCCTGGATACCAGAACTTGTTTCTGAAGGTGTATAGTCAGGTTTTCTCCAAAGACCACGGCACGTGCCAAGTATTTAAGTTAAGACTGCTTCAACTACACCCTGCTCAAACTTGCCATATTGCTTTTGAAAGCCTTCACAGAATTGAGCTCTTTAACAAACTGATACTTATGAGCAAAATTGTCTCTGTATTATGAAATATTGTGGAGCAGCATTTTAAAACGGTTGTTTGAAAAGGTGTAATACACACACATACACAGATCATAACTATTTTGTTTTGTTCTGTACTTAGAATTCACAAGAAGTTCTAGCTGAAAAATAAAATAAATCATGTACTACATGAGCTGTGTTTGTAACCCCTGAGAACAGTTGGAATTTTGAATTATCCTGTAAAAGGTCAACAGAATTAATAATTACAGCTGTAACTATGTGTGAAAAAATGTCATTAGGTTTTTTTCTAAATAATAATAAAAACAGTCTATAGAAAAGCAAAGTCTTGCTACTGGGTGCTGCAACAATTTTCTTGGAAAGCATGTCTAAAAACCAGTCACATCCCACAGTTTTCTATGGATTCACATTAATTTTCTGTTCTTCTTCAGTGGTCTATTATTTGGTGTGTGATTTAGTATATAAATGGAAAGTTAGTTATGTGTACCTTATATGACACTGTTCATCTTTTCTCCCTTAGTTATTATTAAAGATCAATAATTTTCAGACAAGGCAAGCAGAATGCCAAAGAAGAGTCAAAACACTGACAACTTGACTTATTCTTCAGATACGAGATCACCTCAGAACATTTCTCAAGATGCTAGTCTTCCTGTTTACTGAAGACAGACAATAATTTTAGCCTACTTGACAGTCAAGAACCCCGTGTAATTGTCAAAGGGTTTAAAAATACCCTCAGCTGTTTTGGTTGGGTTTTTTTAGTGAAAGTCCAAAACCAGAAAATACAAAGTAATCCCTTTGAAATTACAAATATACCCTCCAATCTGTCCGTAGGCTGCTCCCACATTCCTTCAGGAGAGTCACCTCTCTTCAGGTGACTCAGAGTCCTATTGGCCAGTCCAGCTGGCTCCACAGCCAAGCTGATTTATGAGCCCGTCTCCTGGACCTTTCTGGATGTTTTAGATTTAACATTAACTCTCCCTTGAACTGTTTAACTGCCTGTAAGTAGGTATGTTAAAAAAAAATAAAAGTTTCCAGGTGTTTTCAAACAACCCAGAGACCAAGACCTTTATTAATCCCCATTTCCTGACTTTTAGAAGGTAGACCCTGGTTTTGGGTGACTTTTTTCTCTGCCTTTCTGAACAAACATCCCTTTTCCATATCCTGTGCCATTACCTCACATCTCGCATTAGCATCTATAGCTTCTACAGAAGCGACAGTTCCCAGAAAGCTTGTACTTAGACTGGAAATACACTTTTCTACCTTAAAATGCCCATAAAGGGGCAATCACTTACATTGATCCTCAAAAAAACCCAAACAAACAATCAGTCCATCCCCACTATGGACTCCCAAACTATCTGTAAGGATTCAATCAACTCCAGCTTCAGTGAGACTTACTGCTGTTCACCACTGTAGGATCTACGGACTAGCAAAGTTTCTCAGTCAACAGCAGGATGGATCTGCTTACCCTTTCACAGCCACTACAGGTATCCAACAGAAGATATGGAAGGAATAATTAGTTCTCCTAGTAAGTAAAAGGAAGTTTTGCAGATTGTTCTCTTTATCAGCCACTGCAAATGAAGAGCAAAGGGGAAGGAAAAAAAAAAGTTGCTACAGAGGATTACAAACCTATGGTCAATGTGTCTTGCTTCTCCTTTGCCTGCTTGCCTCTAAATTCAGATGAAACTGTGAGGGAACAAACACCCTTCACACATCAAAGAGGAACTAGATCTGCCTAAAATGCTGATGTAAAGCTGAATGCACCATGGATAAGAAGCCTACATCCAGAAGGGGGGCAGGCCTCCATCAGCTCCAAAAGTAAAGGTTCTCAAACTAACATTTTGTAAACATTTGATGAGGTAAACAAGAGAACAAGCAAAATTTAGATCCCTCCGAGCCTTAAGTAACAGCAGAAGGCAAAATCACCATTTGTTAAAGAAATGCTGAGGAATTTGACAGAAAAGAAAAACCCATCTACATATTGCTTCAGCTACATTTATACAATTCTTTTTCTGTACATTATAAAAAAAAAATATATAACTACATGACCTCATCTCAGGATTTTTTACGTGCTTACTCAGAGTAGTCCTTTGGAGTCATATTGAGCTAGCAGGTATTAAAAACATAAGTAAGCCACAGAATCGTGCTAGACATGAAGCCCCAAATTCTATTCCCTTATAAAACACACTAAATCTGAATGGACTGCAACAAAAGACTGTAAGAAACTTTCCAGTTCACAGAAGATTAATCTAAGTGAACATTAAGAACTGGGACAAATAAGTGTTAAACAAATTAATCAAACTTGAAATTTCCCCCAGAAAACGAAGACAAATTCTAATAGTCTGAAGGGCACTGTCACGAATTTTTATAAACCTATATAATGAAATGAGAAGTGGCAGCTCCTTAATAAATGTTTCTTTCATCAAGTAGTTTTGTACAATGAGGATGCACCACAAGAGACAGTCTAAGCTTTTTTGGTGTATTTCCTTTCCATAACTCTTCTGCAGCTTCCTTAAAAATCCATCTGGATACGTCTATTAGCAACATGTCTAGGACTAGCTTATGAGCAATTAAAAAGTTGCCAAATTAACAGATTTTTGTACAGAAAATCTTGTTATATTGCAACACATTCACTCAGAAAATGAAGCAAAGTGGTAAGAAAAAAGAGCACAGCAATGCATAATATAGTAACAAGAGATGTTAAAAAAATTACAGTGAATAATTACAAAAAATAATAAAAGCTATGATATGTAAGCGAATGCAATTTTAATACATCATGTGTATAGCTCACCATACCTATGCAAGTGTTTATTTTGTTCTGTGCCTCTGATACTGAGCAGATGCATGTTTTTAGCTCTAAGTAGGCAGCTTGATTCTGGCACTGACTTGTAAGGTTCTGGAACTTAATCGCTCTTGGGAAGGAGGAGAAAACAATACCATCAGCTATCATTGGCCCACAAATAACCTCATCTGGCAAAGTCACGAACGGTTGAGTTCAACAGAAAGATAATTTATTTTTTAAACACTTGTATAGTCAATTGGAAGTTCCACACAGGATTCATTAGACAGATAAGGATCTAACAATTGGTAATTTGAAAAAGAAAAGAAAAGGTTTATTTGGAAGAGTGGACTTCATTTTCAAGATGAAGCATAAAATAGCATCTTCTTATCCAGCAAAAGAGGAGCAGAAAGTGCAAGAATCATATTAGGAGAGAAAGAGACAAATCGGCACTTCCACAATATCTTTCTCCACCAGGCTGGATTTTAGGAGCCACAAAACGTGACAAGCTCCAGTCAGAGCCTAGGCGTTACTGAAGTAGAAAGCCACATGGACAGTGCTCAGTACTTCCATCCTAAATCTCCCCTCTGGAAAAAGGATTTGCTAGCAAAGTATGTTCTTGGGGGTGGATAAACAAGAGCATGACATGTTTCCAAAGTCAAGTCCGGTCTTTCCTCGAGACCCCATGTGATGTAAAAGGATGTGTGTGCCGTCTGTGTTAGGGTTAGGTGAGAGACAAAGCACTGAGACCCAGTGTTTGTGGGGCTGCAAAGGGGCTGCCAAAGGAAGGTGTGGCCTGCCAAAATCTTTCAGTCCCGCCCCCTTTTTTGTTGGAGCCTTAGCTGCAGCCCTGTGCTCTCACTTCCAGCTTCCATAAGTAATTGCCAAAACAGATCAAGAAAAGATGGGGAAAAAAAAAAAAAAATAGCTTTGTATCCTGTCCTTATAAGAATTGGGGCTGCAGTTCTGTTCAAGTTACTACCATACCATTGTACCTATGGCAACTAAAGTCTCAATGAGGTGCCCAGACCACAACTCTATTAAATGAAAACTTAAAGACTTCTGTTGAGAACTATATGGGTGACTGTTACCAGCAACCAGGTTTTCCACCACGACATGTCAATACCACCTTCCTCAGCCATTAGAATTACATTATCTATTTTGCTTTACCTAGACTATCCCAACCCTGCTCCAAAGACTGCTCAGTAAGACCAGCAGTACAGGTGTGGTCCTAACAAAAAAAGCACAATATTGGGAGAAAGGCTGAAGACTTTTTAAATATTGGTAAGTCCGGAAACCCTGAACAATGCAGTCTTTAGGTGCACACAGCTTAGCTCATGTATCACTAGCTACTGCAGCAGTAGTAGCTTGCAGCAGTATTCAGTAGGGCCTTTTTGTTTGTTTGATTTTTTTGTTCTTTCCAGGCTCAGTATCTCCTCAGCTTTATCCACTTATAACTTCTCTGCCGCCATCACTTGAGGCTATCTCCATAGATTCAAGATAACAGATACATAGAATTTAAGGCCAGAGGAGGGAATGTTACATCTTTTTGATCAAGTCTCCTATGTGTTCATTAAGTAATCAGTTTCTACTTTACATTTCCCTCTATTAGCCTTTTTGTGTTTTGCCTTTTTGGAAGAAATGTTTTAGCCAAAAGCTTTGAGATTGAATTTGAAGTCACCAAGAACCCATCTCCTTCAGTATTTTATCCAGATGACAAATAACAGGTGCCCAAACTTTAGTGTTTTAGCTCAGATTAGGAGTGAGCTTTTGAAGATCTCCCAGTCATCGCTCGTGACAACACATTGGCTTGTGTTGCAGAAAGGCCTTGAAGAGTACATACCGTAGGCCTTCCTGTCTGAAGTCATACTGGGAAACGTGCTCTATTAACGTATCTTTAAGACTTGAAACCTTAGTTTCCTCTTTGATCTTGTCTTTGCATGAAGGCTGCCATTTGCGAAATTTCAGACAAGATGGTCAAAGTTTCCCTTCTCAAATACATAACAGAAGTTTTCTTTAATCATAAGTTTCCTATGAAATATTAAAGACACTACCACAGATAAAGTTTTGCACCTAGGAAAAGGTACAGTTAGATCCAGCATTTGAATATCTCTTCTCATTATTACTAGACAGATCCAAGAACAAACAAAAAACACTTAATACACAATGAAGACAAATGTGTTAGTTGATTGGAGATGCTTTAAGTTCTTATATACTTTTTATGATGAAATATGATGACATATTGACTAAGACCAATTCTAGATGAAATAGAAATAATTTACAGGAAAATTTGAAAATTCAGGTAGTTTTCTGTAAACGTGCATTTACAATATTTTTGTTTACCCTTCAGTGGGTGATTCAGACTACTCATTTTCCTAAATCCTTTGAGATATTGTACAAATATCAGGACAAGGAGAGATGTACTAGTTACCAAAGCAATGCGGCTGTCACATACACTGAGAAGAAAAAAGGAGCTGTAATACGCAGTGTGTTTAGGTTTTATCATTTGCTATCCTTTATGAACAATACTACATCCTTAGGTCAGGCAAACATTAAAGACACGAGCCACGTTTAAGACTGAGATGTTTCTGTTCAGATATCAAAGCTAGATTTCTTTTCCCTTCATGTTCCAGCTCCACAGAAACCAGAGTTATTGGTTTATCTTAACTTAATGCTGATCCAATAAAACAGCCCCCACGTGGAATTCAAATCAGGCTGGCAGGAATACCCAGAAATCAGACACAGGGAGTAAGAAATACCAAGAGTGCAAACTCTAAATTGAAATAAGAATGGAAATAATCAAGAACTGAAATAGAAAATGACGATTTCTTCTTCCCCCCTCACAGGGCAGATATT